>OZ018389.1:35065445-35503178 GCA_963969525.1 Ontholestes murinus | reverse complement strand
CCTACAAAGCTTAATAAATTGCCAGACCAGACGTTACTGGAGAAAATTCTATCATCTCTGTACCATTTGCATAAACATGTTGTTTTTGTTTGGGTATCATCATATCTTTCTATCGAAGGCAGTCAGAGCTGCCAATCAGGCGGCACACGTGAGTTATATTTTGGATTATTCAAAATTAGGTTTTAAAAAAGATAATAATTTTACTTTTAGCCAACGTTATGAGGTGTATTTATAGTGTAATATTACCTTTCTTCCATCAGCATCCGCAGAATTGACTTCGATATCAAAATGATCCTGATGGAAAGTCCAGGATTTCATCTTGCTTAGAAAGGTTTATTTTAAATTTTTGTTGAATTATAGGACTACTTTTTATTATTAACATAATTATAATAATTATTAATATAGATGTATTGTACATTGCAGCCAATTAATTATCTATTTCAATTATTTTTTGTGATTCAACTTGTTTTTCTAAAGTTGGTATATTGTTTTAATATAGTAAATTTGAAAATCTCTGCTTCTGTTAGGTTTAATAGGTTCAATCTGTGTTACTAATTTTTCAGCTCCTTTAATCTTGATATTGGGATTGTTATTTTGACAGTGAATATTCGCTTTTAAATTGTGCTGATGGTATTGTAAAATTGAAGTAGTTAGGTAGTTTTCAAATTTTGATTTTCTTTGTCTTGTTTTGAACGAACGATGAATTTGAATTTATAGTTTCCTAGTTTTCGGCAATTAAATTCCTGGTGTTGCTATTTTTGATTCTTATAATTTGGTTTCCAAAATTTGAAATCTCTGGAGGCGAACACTTTCTGTATGTGGTATATGTGATTAAATGAACGGAGCATGTTTTTTGTTTTACTTAAAATAATTTAAGTTTTGTAGATGAAGCCATATTTCGTCTTGTTCAATAAATATCTTTTCATTTTGTTATATATGTTGGAGGCTTCTACTTCGTTATACATTTTTGTAAATTGAATAAAACACGATAACTTTGTTTGTATAACTTGAAAACTTTTTATTGTAACTAGTTTCGACAAATTTAGCTTGTCATTATCAAACACATAGTAATTTAAAATACGGTTACAACAAGTATATATACAAATACAAAAAAGAGGGATTATAAAACAGCTTTGAAGATGGGTGTGTACATGAGGTCGATCTGGTCGTTAATTAAGGGAATTACCGGATTAAGCCTGGCTTTATGTATTTCCAGGGATTCTAATAAATACATTTTACGTCCTTTTTCTGCGAAATGTAGAACCGAAATTACATCTTTGGAAAAAGAATGTCTTTCGTCAATAATGTGTTTCGCGAATGTTGATTTTTCCGGTTGATTGAGGCAAAAAGAGCGTAGATGTTTGTGGATTAATACAATAAACTTCGAGTTTGAAATTATAATTTAAATATTTTCATTTGGTAATATGTAAGGCTGGTAATATATATATATATATATATATATATATATATATATATATATATATTTACTTTTTTTCGATGAGCGGTATTTTTATTATGAAGTATATTACAGTCTACAGTGTTTACTTTTATTATTTCTTCGTATTTAGAAATGTTTCCTAAAGTTGCCATTCGCTTAGGAGTGATGTGTCTTCCAAACTTTATTGGATACTAATAAAATCGTTTTGTAGTTCTATGGGCGCATAATTAAGCCATTTCCATGTGTTGCAAATGTTTGTGCTATTATTTCCTAATCCAAATTCTTTAATTTTATTGATACATTCAATGAGTTCTAATTATGTATTTGCGATATTTTGGTCGAAGCACATTGTAATATTTATCGTATCGATGCTTTTAATATTTTTGTATTGTTGACAATTATGTTATTAATGTCATGGTAATGAATATATGAATTTTTATATCTGCATGTATCATTTCTTGGTTTCTAAATAAATTTTTGAAATTATTTTCATATCTAAACTAAAAGTCTCAAAGTCATAAGTTCCTTTTTTATTTCTGCAACATTATTCGGGTGATCATGATATTTGGCGGTGGTTATATGATCACTTTTTATTTGATCATTAATATAAACTTTTGCTTGGGCCTAAAGTATAATACTTTACACCGTTTTTTATTATGATAATCTTTGTATTTCTCTTTTTGTCATTCGTTCATCCTTTTTATTATATCGTGTAGTGTTTTATTTTCTTTATATGATTATCGACCATGTTCTCGTTAGTGGAAATTCGGTTTATATTTTCAATTTCTTCGCCGTATAGAATTTCTTGAGGGGATTTTTCTTCGATACTTCTTGATTTTCTTTCTTCTTCCAGTCTTAATATTCGTATGTGTTCTAAAAGGGTTGGATGTAGTCTTTCAATTAGTCTTTTGGAATCATGGTGATCTGCTGTACCGAATTTTGAAGTTGTATACCTCCAAAATATCTTGTACTAAAATGTTTTCGGATTCATTCCATTGTCTGTAGTAATTTTCTTTGTTGTTTTTATATCAGAAAGTATTCTATTAATTTGTTTGCTACTACATCTGCTTCTTTGCATAATGTTCTTTTTGCGTATCCCACTTTGGAAAATGAGTCGATGTTTCAATTTGAATTGTATCCATAAATAAGTGTTTCGTCAATGTTAGTGTTAAATTCAAAGATGCTTGTGATAGATATCTGTCGTATATTGCTCTCTGGCAAATTTTACAGTTGTTTATGTAATATTGAATGGTTTTTAACTAGTTATCAAAATAGTAGTTTCGCTTTAATTTATTATATGTTTTAGACTCTTACGTGATTTTGTCCTATTATGTTTATCAATATTGAAATAAAATTATTAAAAAATTTTTGTCAAAATAAACGCTACTTTTATTAATACAGAGACAAAAACAAATTACAAATAAAAATTATATTGACTAAAGTCTTAAACAATCTTTAATATTTTTCCAGAAGATCTTTCACTCTTGGATAAAAAACTTCGTTTAGTGGATTTTCATCTGTATTCCAGGGCTGTATGGTCCCTTCTTATTGAATAGCAGTAATCAGCTATCATTAAAACATTGTATCGACCTTGATACATGCGTTCCATTTCTTTAATGTCTTTGTGGAACTCCTCACCTTGCTCCTCAGTTACCAAGATTTACATCACCAAGATTTTTAGGTATGTGATCAAGATGCGAGTGTAAGAAGTGAACTTTTATGCTCATATTACATCGAAACTCCATAAATTTCTGTAGCATGTTTCTTGTAGTTAGGATCCTAGTTGTTTCCCAAAAAAACCTTCAATAACATTAACCCTTTCGTTACGAGCGCCAGACATAGACGACATCCATGCGATGGCTTCTGTGTACGAGCGCCGGCTCATCTACGTATATTCTCATGCACGAGTGCCGGCTGTAGAAGGCGCGGCGCGGCTGGAATTAACGAAATTGTTTTTTCTTCCACTGTTGATGTCTACTTTGACTGTCCCATTCATACAAAAAACATGGGTACCGGTGAAAAAATGTTCCTATTGTGCTAGAGAACAGCTTTAAGGCTTCTTTTGGAGGAATCAATAAAAAGCCTCCAATCATCGGGATTGTATATGCCTCTAAGTTTGTTTATCAGACTGAAAATGTCGGTGCAATAAAGTAAACAACTACTTTCTTCAAAATTGCCTAAATACTCAGACTCGCGTTTCCAAAAATACGAGATTTTAACGTTTACTGCTAGTAATTTTTTACTTTGAAGTCTGGATGCCAAACTTTCAGAAAGATCCTTTGGCAGATCTAAGTCTCTAGCTAAGTTGTTAAGTTCTGTCCTGGATAATAACTGGGGTTGCTTAGAAATGGTCGATATTTCGCTGGCATCGCTAAAGTTGTTTTCATCAATTTTAGGTTCAGAACTGATTGCAACATCTTCTAAATTTGAGGGTTTCTCAGTTATTGGCACGTCTGGGCCATGTGGCACTAAACTAATTGTTGACTTTAGCTTCGGATAAATGATGTTTTTAAATTTGTTTGTGTTATATCCACGTACATTGCACATACAGAAATAACAGTCATCATGGTGATTTGTTGGCTCTCGCTAAATTTCCTTGTTCCATTACTAAAATGCCTTAAACCCTCTTCGCATATCTTACATACAACATGTGGTATCCAATGTTTGTCTTGATCACCAATTTTCACTTTAAAATACGCGTAGTATTGGTGTTGGAACAGTAATGTAATTTTACGTTAAAATTTC
The DNA here is from genome assembly GCA_963969525.1 of Ontholestes murinus. NCBI lineage: Eukaryota > Metazoa > Arthropoda > Insecta > Coleoptera > Staphylinidae > Ontholestes > Ontholestes murinus. The sequence continues at coordinate 35,498,995 of OZ018389.1, read as the reverse complement.
TTGACCACATAACAACCACACATATAGCAAAAAGTATCTAGCCTATTTTAACAAAGTCCATCCCATTTAATCCTTGATAGTTTTGATGCAAGTTGAATATGTAAGTTCATGTAAAATATCTATGTCGATTAAACATGTGTACTCATTGATGATTTTTTGTTTGATGAAGGGTTTTAATTTGAAATATTCATCATATTCAATTATACTTGATAATATTGTTGAGCGATTTCTTCATTAATTAGAGTTCTTGTTGATCCAGTATCAATTATAAATTTTGCGTTTATTTGGGGTATTTCTCTATATGGTAGTCTATGAAAACTTATGATGTTTATTTCTATATATTTGGATTAGTACTCGGGGCTTCTGTTGGAAAATTCACGTTTGTTAATTCACAATATTCTCCCTATATTTCGTCTTCATTATTTTGTTGGCATTCGTTTTGTTAATTATCTTTATATTCTGACTGTTCTTGACATTTTGATAAAATTTAGGGTTATTTGCATTCTACTATATATTTTCGTTGTTGCGAATTTTCAATTTTTGTTCTGCCCGATGTTACATCTGATGGTGTTGGTTGGGCCAGTTGTCTTGTTTGCGGTCTATGTATTTGCCTTATTTTAGATAGGGTTCTGTTCCATGGTTGTTGTCTATTTGGATATTGATTAAATTGCATTGGTCTTGGAGTAAACTGTTATCTCAGAAATTGTATTGGTCTCAGTTGAAATATGTTTTGTGGACATTGGGGTTGTGTTTGGGCTTGTGTTGGAGCAGTTGTAAAATTTTGTGGTTAATATATTCTATATGCAATTTTTTTTATGGACAAGGGGTTGACTCTTAAATTGTGATCGAGTTTCCTTCTCTTTCGATTATTTTGTTGTTGACTCGGATGTAGTTGAGCTCGATGATATCATGTTTTCTTCTTTGGCTGTCATTCTCATTGCGTCTTCCATTGTGGCTGGTGTTTTACATCTTAGTAAGTGAGTCATTTGGCTATTAAATCCGGTTAAATAAAGTTTTAATGTTGAGACAATTGTTTTTTGCTGCTTTAATATCAACGTATATTTTTTTAATCTAGTGTTTTTAATATCAATGCCTTTGTTAGAAAATTGTAGTGAAGTATCGTTTTATTTTTCGGTTAGCATCACCACTGCGTTTCCGATTAATTTTGATCGAATATGTAAAAGTGTAAATACTATACTTGCTGGGTCATTATTTGGTGACATCATTTGTAAAACTGATTCACATGAATTTAAAAATGTTGATAATTTTGTTGGTTCTCCATACAATTTAGGCATAATATCCAAATTGTCTTTGACTGAAATTACTGGTTAGACTTATCGACTGGTTGAGAATTTCTACGGTTGTGAGGACAAACGTAATAAACCTTATTGAAATTATTTATCAGGTCTTCTTCATTCATTTACTTATACTCTGAGAATTAAATTGATTCCACTGATTTTCATCGTTGTTGGATTTGAATGTTGACTTTAATAATTGATTACTGATTATTTATGATAAATGATTATTTTTAATTGTTTAGGATATGGTTTATATTTTGCTATGGTCGTCGATATCGTTTAATTTGATTCAAGCAAACTTAAACAACAATGGTATCAGCATATCGATGTCTTCACTTTTCCATGTCAATTTCTTCCTTCCAAGGCTTATAACATAGAAGTACTTCGACACTTAATATGTTATGAGCAAGGTTTTATGATGTTTTTATTTGTTGTTACTGCTAGGAACTGGTGGAGAGCCTAGTGGATTCAAGAACTCGAACGCGATGTTCTTCTTCGGTGGGCGACTCCAATAGTCAGGCGTTGGTTATGTGTCCGTTGTCATTAATGCCTGTGTCCATTCTATCTCGCCTAGTTGGTCTTTTACACAAACTAGGTCGTGTAATTTTAATCTTTTTGTAAGTCTCGTCTTTCTTGTTACCAGGATTTTTACACTGGCCACTGTTTTATTGCTATATGTTAATTAATTTTGTGAATGTCCGTCTCACTTAGTGGCTTTTTGCACTAACTAGGTCGAGTGATTTTATTTTATTGTCTTTTATTTGTCGGGCTATTTATACGAGACAACAGTTTAATTTGCGCAAATCATCTTTTATTGTAATTTTATTATATTTGTTAATTTATTTCGCGAACGTCCGCCTCAACTAGTTGGCTTTTAATAAATTTAAAAATACGAAAACATTTTGTGAATCTACAACAATGAGTCTTACTAAGACTACAAAACAAATTAATTTGAAACAACTACTTCTCTAGCTAATACTTCGACAGACATTGAATAATACAAATTAATTTGCGTGTTACAAATAGTACAACTATTAAAGCAACACTAATTTGAATAAAATTATTTCTGTTGAATAAACTAATAAATGATAAAATGTACTTTAGATTGTTTAATGTAACTATAACATGAAAAATTATGAAAAATGAATTTTAAACTGATTTCATTAAATTAAATTAGCAAAAGTAATTAAAAAATCTAGCATTCAAGTTTATAATCATCTGCAGACACGTGTTTCGAACTTTCGCCCTCTTCAGTAGAGCTTTATTATAAAATTGATTTTAAATACAAATAAAAACACTTAGTAAAATAAATATAATGAAATATGATAATAAATATAATGAAATATAAATAACTTACTCGGATATGTACGGCAACTGACACAAGAATGAAATATAATCGACTGAAGGTCTGATTTTATACCTGAGGTGGATTAGTGAATTCTACAGAAATCATTACGTTCGGGATTAAGGAAAAATACCCACTTCGAGCATAATTGAATAATAAAATGTATTAAAATCCTTTAGTTCGTTGTAGTAAATTAAATAATAAATTTAAAAATACGACAACATTTCGTGAATCTACAACAATGAGTCTTACTAAGACTACAAAACAAATTAATTTGAAACAACTACTTCTCTAGCTAATACTTCGACAGACATTGAATAATACAAATTAATTTGCGTGTTACAAATAGTACAACTATTAAAGCAAGACTAATTTGAATGAAATTATTTCTGTTGAATAAACTAATAAATGATAAAATGTACTTTAGATTGTTTAATGTAACTATAACAAGAGAGCGAAAGTTCTTTACATTATTATTAGTATATTTTATAAACTCAATAAAAATGAATTATATAATATAGCCAGTTTTTAGAAATATATAACACTTCCTTAAAAGCTATAGATTTATATAAAATACAGAAAGACCTATAAACACCAGGATGAGCTCTTTTCTTTTTTACTTCTGTTATTCTCAAGTAAACACTTATTGGGACTGACTTGTTGTTCCTACTGTAAAAACTCATGAAAGCAACGCATTTATCGTCAGATGGCATTAAAATGCAATCTGTCCCCTAAATATATATTTCTTCTAGAACTTATTAGAAACTTATGTTAACACGATAAAATAATTTCGTTTGTTGCAAAAAATTATCATCTACAATGTTGTAAGTGGTAAGAGAAACCATTAATAAGGTTTTGTCTAAAAAAAACTGATATATAAGAAATGGATCATTCACATACATGTTTTAGCGTATTCAAATGTATATTTTATTTGAAATTTTATTTACACAAACAATTATAATAATTTAATAGTAGATACTTAAATATCTCTTAACTCCTAAAATAAATTTTACGAACAAAAAGATGTTTGCAAGATGATGTTGATGTGGTATATAAATAATTATAAGATTATTGAATGTGGGTTTAATTTGTAAATTTTCCGGAGATGAATTTTTGATAATTCTCTAATGATCTATTTTCGATATATTATCGTAACTACATCCACTCTAAAAGAAAGCTCATCAGCCAGATTATTTAATTATTAATTTATATGAGACCTAAATGTTATTGCAATTTGATGTTTCTTTGTAATATTCTTAATATTGTAACTATATAATCTTCTAATGGTGGGTCGCTACAGAATAAAAATTTCCTAACCTGAGAGAGATTGTACTCATTTAATAAATTAAATAAATTATCAACAATTCTGCTATTATATCTATTATTAATTTCTAAAATTCTATAGTGTTTATTAATGAAATTTCATAATTAATGCATAGAGATTTTAATAGATATTAATAATTGTTTTTTAAAATAATATATTTGTAGGCATATATTTAATTCAGTGAAATAATTACTTACTTAAACGAATGCTAATAATGACATATACCTGGGAACAATAACTCGTAAAAAACGCATTTTGATATTAATAATCTCTATTCACAGCTGAGAGAGTAGTAAACTATATATTTTTGACATTTTATTATTCCGATGTAATTTCGTATTGCAATCTAGAATGCAAATTATTTTAGACATCCAACCTAAATATGATTATTAATATAAAAACCATAAATCAAATCTTGTGAAAGTTAAAACCAACTCTAATGCCTTCGCGAATCCGTTGGTAAAGCCATGAATATCTATCTTTCGCAGCTCTGGGCAATCCCAACTGCTTTTTAAACTGTAAACTTTTTTCGGACGTGTTAAAGGAGGAAATTATTGAAACTCGGATGTTCCCAATGGAGCGTTTCAGCAGGACCCGTTCGACCTGAAAAAGGTCTGTTCGGAAAAGGATAAATTTTCATAACGCATTCGTAGAAAATATTAAAAAATCGGGTGCTGCTGGAATAACACAGGTGTGTGCAAGAGCTATATATGAATGGGAGAACAGGGACATTTTGTGGCGCAGAATCCTGCATCCCGCTCTCGGAGATCCTGCTGGAGTATCCTGCGTAGAGTTAGTAAGCGCGTTGCTTTTAACGCTTTCGGTCCATCCCTCGGATGCTGTGTAAGGGCGACGCGTCGCGACAACTTCGGCTTTCAAACTTTCTCGTGGCTGCTTTATCTTCCGATAACACGTAAAAAGTTCTAATAACTTACTTAAGCCTAGAAGCTTAGGGCAGATTCGGAAACTAATTTTTTATTTGGTTCGGTCGATCTACTAGTTGATTGCCGTGAAATCGTATTTAGTAAAATAGAAATTATATTTCAATTTCAATATTAATTTCATTCAATTATTTTGTAAAATTATTTAAAACCATTTATTTTCAAACTATTAAATTTAGATTAAATATTTTCGTAAGTTAACTTACTATATTATAAACTGTATATTTTATACGTAGATTGTTTTCGCAAAGAGAAAATTTTGAAGTGTTAAATATAAGTGATTGCTAAAGTAAACTTTGCAATAGTGATCTAATTCGGACTGGAGTTTAACAAACTTTTGTGAACACCTTGTTCGTGCCCTTGTGGATGTACTTAATTTTCAAGATTTAAAGGTAAGATTTAAAGTTTATTATCTTTGAAATTATAATCTTGAAATAATAACTTATAATGCTCTTCTTAATAGTAGCTTTACTACTTTTATATTATCACATCTTTATGGTGTTGACTATATAGAAAACACACACATTAAATACAGAGTATTATCTAGATAAAAATAAAATATTTCTGTTTAATACTGAAAATTGTAAATTGATAATATTATGTACGAGATAAATATGTAACTTACAAGAAGAAAATTACAAAGTTAGAAATGTATGTTGTAGATAATGACGCACTAATTTAAATATTCAAACAAAGAAATAATTTCGAAATTGAAAGCAATATATAATATTATAAATTGTATGGGATGTTTTTAAACAAAGAAGTATTATATTATTTTAATAAAAGAATTTCAAGCTTTAGAATATACAATGTAAATATAATTATGAAATAATATAATGGAATGTGGATAATCTGAAATGTAAGTTTTATCATTAAAAATTAGAATTAATTCTAATAATTATTATCTTGCATTATCAGTAAAATGTTTATAATTTTGACTTAAGCTTTAGAAATGCAAAATTCCAGCAATATTATTTTATATTATTATACTAAAGTAAGATGTATATAATAATAAGAGAATCAGGAAATAAGCCATTATTTTACCATGAGTTAAATGGTAGATACAATAGAGAAACTATAAATAACTAACGCTTATGTTTTATAAATTACTAAATATAAGTTAATTTTGTGGCGGAACTTAATCAAGATATATAAACAAAATTTATACAAAAAACAATTAAAAATTGGATTGTTTACAAATTTTGATGGATATAAATCAAACCTTTATATTTATCTTTAATGTACACACAAACAATTTCTATAGAACATACAAAGTTAAATGGGATTTTTCTCTCGTAATTTAATTAAATATGTATGTAAACAAAACAAAATTATATTCTAGTCATACATGCAGTGTTCAAAATTGTATTGAATTTGTATAGAAGTACAATGTGTTGGGAAAAATATTTTTGCAAAATTTACTCGTTTTTTTTAGTTAGTGTTAAGATTTATTATATTTTATTTAAAAAAATTTACTAAAATATAAAACTAAACATCTTATTTATTCTAAATAGTTTGACGATTTTCATATTTTATTTAAAATGTTCATGTACAGTTATATAAGAATTAATGAAAATAAAAAAAATGTTTAACTCATTTGCAATTTACCCAAGATTTTTAAAAAATGCATAAAGTACATCATAGATATATATTTTTATAATTACTTATCAATTGTAACCACAAAATTCATTTAAAAAAATTGATTTCAATATAGTTTAGTAAGAGGTTTGACTTGACTCTGCAGTACCTAAAGAAAGGTAAACAACAGCTTTCTTTGATTTGATTTAAAACAGAGAATTGAGTTTATTGAGATTCTATAATAGTATATAAATTTTATGCAGCACGTACCTTGAAAGATGAAGAAAACTAGATCTATTAGTTACAGCTATGATGGCCACACCTTGTTTGTTTATTTCTAAAATAGATTCTTTTAGCTTAAAAATTCTGATGTTGATGTTTACATTTAAATAATAATTTATATGGTTTTATAAATTATTAAGTTTTAGTATACATAAATACTTATTGTTGGAATATAATATAAATAAAAGTTGTGTGTCATTTTAATCGAATTCCGTATTTCACGACTGGTAATTTGTGGTTGTTTAAATATGATTTTCTAATGAATATTTTTTTACTCACACTCTTTTGCATAAACAGAGTATAGATTGTAATATCTAAAAGCATCAAATAAATAACTATTACATGGAAATTTTCTTTTTTTATTGAGTCACCGGAATTTTTAACGTGTTTGCATAATACCAATTATATGTTCTTGAATTGAATCAGATAAATTAATCCACATCTCTGTTGTTGAATCTACAATGATGGTTTAAGAATACTACCTTTTTACTAATTTAGAATTCGTGATAATAGTAATAGTTGCTTGTAATTTTTCTCACATTTTACTTAAAACATATGGTATATTTCCCTATACAGGGTGAGCCTTTTTTAGATGTTCTCTGTGTGGACCTTGGAAACTTAAATATGTAGATAAACTATTGAAAGGGAAAATAAGTGTAGATATACGATAAAATTGAATTAATACCACAAACGTCATTAACCTCATAGCCAGTAGGGTATATCTTTATATCAGATAGTGCTGAATTTAAAATGTTGATGCAATAATTATAATTTTTGGTAGAATGAAAATATTTAGATATAAGTTCAATAATTTAAAAGTATGGTAGCAAAATCAATGACCAAGAACAAATATATTTTATTTGACAAAAATGACAAAAACGATACATACATACATAATCAATATTTTGTGTGAAAGGTTTTGATGCACGCTTTATGATGTAACCAAATATTGCAATTTTACACGCAAAGTTCACGTTTTTATGGCAAAAGGCACATTTGGTTTAGTTCTCTTGATATATTATGATGTGATCTCTTCCATAAAATCTTTAAAATTTGCTAGCCGACCGATTTAATTTCGATACACCTCTTTGTGCGTTTTGTGCATATGTCTGACAACTGCGAGGCGGATTCCAAGGTGGTCCAATGTACCCTGTACCTCTCTCTTTCTTATCGATCTGTCAGGAATTTTGAAGGGCCATATCCACGCAGTATGCGAAAAGCCACTTTTTACTCTTAATTGGTATGCGGTATAAGCTTATGTTTTGATCACACCTATCTGCTCCCCCCATAAACTGATTATATTCACCAATTTACTTCGGCTGGGGAATATAATTTTTTTTTCTCCTTCCGAGAATACCTATTGTCTTGTATTATAGGATTCACAGACATATTATTTGTAGCAACCATTAGGAGATTGCTGTCATTCCTCTTGCACAAAATAATTTTGCCATTGGCGAATACAAATTTCGAAGTTAATCATGTATTTTTCTTTATAATAATAGACGGGGATAACGGATACTTCTTCACATGATTCTCTCCAACGGTGCCTGTTTAAGGTAATCCTCCTTTACTCAATTTTCTCAAAAGCGGTAAAGACGTAAATAAGTTGAAAAATAGACGAAATGATGTCCCAGGTCAGCGTGATCTAAGAATATCTGAATACTTGAGAATAATGCTTGAGCCCTTTGATATGGTTCAAATCATATATAATTTGTATTTGGGGTACAACTTGCCCAAAATTTGTATCCCCATCTAATGGGTTTTGCCCCTAATAAATTGTTTGCAGCTATGTTTCCCATAGTAGGAAATCATAGCTTCATCAATGATGTGATTTTCCTCCATAGGAGTAAATTGCGAAAATATTTCGTTGAGCATATCAAACACAACTCCAATTTTGGCATACTTATAACTCTAATAATCTAAATGATTATTATCACAACAATGGAGAGGTTTCATTATAAATTACTTAAACAATATTGACGAAAAAGTTAAATGTGTAACTAATAACATAATTGATTTATTTAATTGCCATGCACAATGGACGTCCTCCCGAATGAATAAATCATACACTCTATGAATTACTGACACAATTAAGCTAATTATGAAAGAGCAAGACAAAACTCATACTAGATTCAAAAATAATACAATCAATGAAAATGGGAAAAAATACAAGGAAATGCGCAATTTTACCTTATCTTCAATAAGAAGGGAAAATGCGGTATATGTAATATATTTGGAAAAAGGTACAGCTAATGAGTTTTGGAAGGCTTTAAATAAATTATCAGTGGTAAAATCGAAAAAAATTGTAATACACTACCCGATCATCTTGCTGACAAAATAAATAACTATTTTCTCAGTTCTTACAATAGTACTACTGTTAATATTGATACTGAATTATATTACGAATCAAATAGAATTAAGAATGATGTAACGTTTTCATTTACACTGGTAAGCAGTGACGAAATTGTAAAGATTATTAATAATATGAAATCGAATTCATCAGGATGTGACTGCATCAGTATTTACAGGCTCAAAATATGCCTACCGGCTCTAATTCCTTATTTTACCCATATAATTAATTTTTGCTTGGAAATAGAAAGAGTCCATAATAAGTCCAATACCTAAGTTATTCAGGATATCTGTGATATCTCAGATCTATGTCTAATTAGTTTATTAAATGTACTTAGTAAAATATTAGAAAAAGCAATTCACTCACAAATCCTTAAATATTTAAAACTTTAAATATAACTGATACCATTGCTCAAGAACTTGACAAAAAACATTCAGTTATTTTAGTCCTCTTAGATTTTACTAAAGCTTTCGACTTAGTAAACCATAAATTGTGATAGCCAAACTTAAATATCTAGGATTTTTGAGATGTCATTAAAATTTTTTTAGTCCTATTTTGATAGTCGTTATCAATCTGTCAGAATAAATGGAAGAACATCAAAGGCAGGTGTTATTACCTGAGGTGTCCCACAAGGGTCAATTTTAGGCCCACTTTAGTTTACTATTTATACAATGGATATAAACACAATCATTAATTATTATTATATTTTTTGCTATGCGGACGATACTCAACTAATTCTTAGTTTTAACGAAGGAAAAGGCTTTAACGCTGTGGAAAATATTAATATAGACTTATGCCAAATTTCGAAATATGCTATTAATCATAATTCAAAACTGAACGCTAGAAAGTCGGTAGCAATACGACTCTTCACAATCAATCGTCGGTATACTTAAATTAACTTTAAATGACGAAATGATTCCAGTTGTCAAACATGCAAAAAAACCTCGGCTTATAATAGATAATAAATTAAAATTCACAATACATTTAAATAAACTTCTGCAAGCATTGTACAACAAACTTAAGCTTTTATATTACCAACATTTCATTACTGTTGGTTTATTCACTACCCATTTAAATGCCATAGATACAAATCGTTCAGATAGTTCAGAATTCTTGTTGTAGTTTTATTTTCGGCTTAAGAAAATATAACCACGTAAGTCACAAATTACGAGAACTTGGGGTGTTTACGGTATGGAACAGTGAAAATTTCAATTTCTTGTGTTCATCCCGAAATTGGTTGTCAACTAATGACCATTATATTTATTAAATAAGTTAATTTGGCGTAAAGAATGACACTATTTGCACATATCGCAGCATCGTACCACTTTATTTGAAAATAGTTTTAGCTTCGTCGCAGTGAACTTATATAACAAACTAAATAGGTCAACAACGTTACTACCGGTATACTCTTTAAAAAACAGCTACGTGCAAATCTAACTAGTTCTATCTTATGTTGTGTAATTACGTAATTTTATTTTACTATTGTTGCGAACCAATAGACAGCAACAACTCTATGGATTCCAATGACAGCACGGAAACAGTGATAAATAAGGTTACCCAACCCAGAGTGTGCATTGACCAAATACAGTGTAAACAGTGTTTTGCGGAAGCTAACGAATCTATTCAGTGTGTAGACTGTAACAACTCTTATCATCCTATGTGTTTATTGAAGATCAGTGGAACCTATGTCGACACGCTGGGAATGGTTCATTGCTGTACTAAACGCTTCGATCCGAAACTAAACAACGAAATAAGGTATTTTGAGCTCACAGTTAAATACCAAGAAGCTATTATAGAAGAATTAAGAGACAAAATTAATGTTTTCAAAGATAATGTTACACTACTACAACAAATTAATAAACAGACGCCACCTAGTGGTCCGGTAAATAATGTAGTTATTAGTACAAACGATATCGTCTCGCCCGACGTACCAACCAAACACCGAAAATTAAACCAAAATTATGCGCAGAGTACACGCCAACCAGGCGCGAACCAACAGAGCTCCAGCAAACACAATAATACACCGGAGGCGCAGTCGATGGTCGCGGATGTCAACAAACAACAAAAACGGACGACCCAGCAGCAAATCGTCTCACAAGATAATATTAATGCGGACCGAGATACGAGTGTAAATACATATTCTATCACTCCAGAAGCAGTAAAATTGGCAGTAGAAGAAGCTGTTATACGAAATAAATGCGACGAAATAATAAATATAGATAATGATAACTGGAAAGTTATAAATAAAAAACGAAACAGGAAAATAACACAAAACAAAATAGCTACTGGAAACCCTCAGTCCTCGTCGCTTTCCAAATTAAAAGTGGTGGAACGGAAATACTGGCTTTTCATTGCCAATATAAGCGAAGAAGTAACAGAACACGACATATTAAATTGTTTAAAAGAAGTAGAGGAGCGTGAGTATTCGTGTGAAAAGCTCACACTTCAAGCAACAACAATGGGATGTGCTTTCAAAATAGGTATTCCATATAGTCTAATTGATAAATTCACTTCATTGGATTTTTGGCCAAAGGGGACATACGTGGACAGATTCCACTTTCCTCGTAAACATCCAGTCATAAACAAAGACGACGGAAGTAGCAATAATTTTTTTTTTTAGAATAAAAAATTATAAAGATAAAAACATACAATTGTTGAGACCAAAAATTAATCAATTGAACCATTTAATTCAAACTGAATATAATATTAAAGTTATTTGCATAACTGAACACTGGCAAACGGACAATATAAAGTTCATTAATCTGCAAGGATTTAAATTAATTTCTGCGTTCTGCAGAACACAGAAGGAACACGGAGGGACGGCAATTTTTCTCGATGCAAATATTTCATCAAGACCAGTTGAATTTATAAATAAAATGGCAGAAGAGGAAACATTTGAATGTGCGGGTGCGGAGTGTGAGTTAAAAGTGAATTCAAAAAATATAAACTTAATAGTTGTCGTTTTATATAGTACAAAATCAAGAAATTTTCATCGTTTCTTGAAAAAATTGTGTATAATGCTAGATACATTACAAAATAAAAATAAACGATTTGTAATTATGGGTGACTATAATATAGACACGCTAAAAAATAATTATGAATCTGTAGCATTTAAGAATGTTTTGTGTTCATATGGCATAAAACTTATGTTTAACCAGCCAACTAGAATAACAAGTACATCGGCTAGTTGTTTGGATAATGCTGCAACCAATTCCATTTTAGTTGGAGAACCGAGAATTATCCATACAGGCCTCTCAGACCACAGTGCGCAGTTGGTAAGTCTGAAATGCAGTGCAATAACAAGAAATTGCAGAATTAAGAAACACATTATTACAAATGATTTCATAAGCAGTTTTTGTAGTACTTTAACACAAGAAACATGGCAAACGGTATATGATCAACCAGATGTAAACAAAAAATGTTCAATTTTTATAACTACTATAATTAATATTTTTAATGCAACTTTTCCAATTGCAACATTTCACAAAAAACAAAATAAAATCACCTTTAAAACACAAGCTACAAAAGCATATAAAAATAAAATGTCTATTTTTAATGTTTTGGCACAATTCTTTCCGGAGGCCAAACAGTACTTCAATAAATATAAACAGCTGTATGATAAGCAATTAAGAAAGGAAAAAATATACTATTACAAAAAGAAAATTATTCGTTCGGAAAACAAAAATAAAACAGTATGGAACATTTTTAAAAATATCATTGGGAATAAGCGGGAAAGCAAAACTAATATTGAAGTCACGAATTCTAAAAAAACTAGCAAATGAATTTAATAATTTATTTACTAATAGAGCCAGTGATCTAATAAGTACGTTGCCATTTAAGGAATATGAAAATAATATTCCTAATAACTCAAAATGCTTTTATTTTTTTCCAGTCACGGCAGATGAAGTTATAAATTACACAAAACGTCTAAAAAATAAAAATAGTTGTGGATTAGATAACATCTCTAGTAATTTATTAAAACAGATAATCCATATCATTGCAGAACCTTTGGCGCAAATCATCAATGAATCTTATGTGATATGATAAAACTTTGTTAGTTCTTCAAGTATATATGTATAACTTATTATTATTTCTAAGTTACCGCAACTTTTATTATATTTTTGGAGAGTTTTGTAGGGATTATTTGAGTTAAGAAACTTACTATTATTAATTTATTTGTATACTTCGCTGTAATTATATAAAGGATATTATCATTTAAAATAAGGTTGCCATTAATTTTTTTTTTCATTTAAGCCATGTTGGATTCTAAAATTTTGTCTACGTACCCACAGGTATCAATATGTAACTTCTTTTATTCTAGAAAAGTGGACAAAATAGTTTTTTAGTTGTGTTCATTTAACCTAACTATATTGAAATATATATATATATATATAATTATGCGCTTCCCTGTTTACCATTATATAGAAGCCTTGTTTTATATTTATTTATTGTGTGGTATATACCCTACGCATTCAGGTAATTTTACGATAATATTCTCGTGCTTTTATTATATGAATATTTTGATCTTAATATTTATTTTAAGATGTATAGATTTTTTCTTCTTAGACTTAAGAGTTAGCACAGATAAGTTTCCAGTTATGTTTCTCATATTTTTTACGAGAAGTAGCTGTAACACTTAACGGCATTGACTATTAAAATTAGGTATTAGCATATTATATTTGGTTTATCACGATATTCGGAAGCAAAGTATATGTCTAGTAATATAAGACTGGAAGTGATAGCTTTCAATGTTTTATAACAATAAAATTAATTCTGTAATATAAACACATTTTAACAATAATGACTATGCATGTTTGTATCATGCCCTAGGAGTTTCTTTCTACCTTCTGTTCAGTTTTGCAAACTTTATGCACAATCCGTTGTTTTATGATAAAATTCAAAATTTTAATACAAAATACTCGTTTTTAATCTTCGCATTACCAAATGAAGTAGATCTTAATTAAATTAAAATCGTGATGAATAAGTCTAAATCCTTTAAGAGAAATAATTTATTTTTAAATATTAAATTTGGTATAGATCTATTATTAATTAAATTATTGATTATTATTGTACAGCAATATTTAATATGAACATATACAGCAAGGATAGTGTTGCTTTTCTAATGATGCAAAAGATATTATATAATAAATTTAATCATTAATATTTCTACCTCTAAAATTATGTTACGTAACTGACCAATTATGGATAATTATTATTACTGAAGAAAAGTAATATTTTATTCTCTCTTTTTTTTGATATATAATTAGTTATCTAAACGTATATATCCCACCACCGAACTGTTATGTAGCTTTTTTAAACAAGATTGGTGGTATTTATAAATTTCTGAAGTTAACGTCTTAACTACTAAATCATCATATGCGATGATAATTTCAAATAGCATACATGTTTTTTATTTCATAACTTTAATGACCTAAAACTATACATTCCCTCTCTTTTTTTTAAATTTTGTTGGCGCCTCTAAATTAAACTTTACGCATTGGCCAGGTGTATTCTGGTTCCAGAAAACTGCATTGGCCAATTTAAAATTGATTGGAAAGCACTCTAACTGTTCGAACAGTTCGGTGGTGGGATATATACGGATGTTGTAAACGTCTGCTCGTCTTTGACATTAAGTTCATTTGTTCGAACATTGTAATTTCGATTTTAGTTTTTATAGGAGGATATAAATAGGGCGTAATTTATTTTTATTACTTATTACTAATTGAACTTAATAATGTATTAAAATATACAATACAATCACACTTAATTTTTGTTAATTCCTTAAGTCCAATTTTATACCTGACACATTATTATAATAAAATAAATAGCAGAAATATATTTATCTTTAATGTATTTTGTGTGCCTTTATTTAGGTGTTATGTTCATTAATCCTTGCGCAATTTTAAAGTTAACTATAAGTACAGTCAAGTAAATAACAAATATATAATCTGTTTAAATATTTTATTTACAAAATTTATTTTTAAAAACATAATTAATAAAAATAAAATAACCTGTTAAAATTAGAACCATAAACATTCAGCTCAGCTGATGGTTTTCAAATAATTACAATTTTTCCCAACAAGAGCCTTTTTGGACGGAACTAGCACTACAAAATTTTTATTTTAAGATATTTACCA
The DNA here is from genome assembly GCA_963969525.1 of Ontholestes murinus. Taxonomy (NCBI): domain Eukaryota; kingdom Metazoa; phylum Arthropoda; class Insecta; order Coleoptera; family Staphylinidae; genus Ontholestes; species Ontholestes murinus. Next base: position 35,483,740 of record OZ018389.1, on the reverse strand, counting down.
AGACGTCCAACATTAATATTGCTATAGTGTACACCACTGTATAAATTATAATTATGATATATATTTATGACTTTCTTTTGAATAAACTCTTTATTTATTTATAATACTGGCAACTCTTAGTGAAATACAATATAGTTCTTTCCATCGTGGGTGTACTAAACTGTACAATAAACTTCGCATACTAGACAAAAAAGAGTAATTTGCGGTAATCAAGATATGGAAGAGACTAATAGTTATCGAAAACCGATTCATAAACCGTGAACTTAAAGAATATTATATACAATAAAAAGATATAAATCAAGTACAGAATTATTAACTGATAAATTGAATGAAACAAAATAAAACAACTAAACAACTAAACCCCTATCGCAAAATCAAGTGAAATGATGAACGACATCTCTAAAGTAGAAGCCTAACCGATCTTCAAGTAAAAATTAAGATCGCTGTCTGTCAATGGGACTTGGAAGAAATAGAAAAAAAATCGTAAACCAACACATGTTTCACGAAAATGCACCTGGAACTAAACTGGAGGTAATAAGAAGAGCATAATTCCATGTATGCAAATTAAACCCTAACGCCACTGCACATCAATTAAGTATATACTCAGAAGCGAACAGAATTGATAACGCGCAAACGATGAAAAACTGTTATTGAAAACTCCAGAGGAATACTCAAGTTTTAAAATATCTGCCCCTCTTTAATTTCTGGAAGCTCTAAAGAAACCAACAACTGGCCCAATGAAGCAAGAGTATCAAGATTTTTTGTTCGGAACTTTAAAGAAAGAAGAGAAACGGAACAAACAAAATTAAAGATATCTCAATTATACATCTGAATATAAGATTCATTTATAGTGAAAAATCTTAAACTGGATTAAATACTTAAAATCCATTTAAACTGTAAATTACTATCCATCACCAAATACTGGCAAAACGAAAATAAATAGGGAAAAATTGGTAATAAAATCTTAATTAGAAATTAAAAACACATGGAGAAAAAATAATAAATATTCTGTGAAACAAACCAAGTGTTTTTAATTTCTAATCAAGATTTTTCAAATATGTTTCACCACGGGTTAAGTGAGCAATTAATTAAATATGTATGTATGTATGTATTTATTTCATGTCTTGACATTAAGTCTTACATACGTCAGAATACATGTAATGAATGGTAAATAGTACACAATATATATATATATATATATATATATATATATATATATATATATATATGTATATATATATATATATATATAACCTTGCGGCCACAATAGACATTTCATTGTTATTTTTCATTATTAAACAATTAATATTATTCATCTCATATGCATAACTAACTTATCCTTTAATTAATGCGCAATAAAGATTGCATCATGCACCGGATGACATTCCGATTAGCTTAGCATTTATTATATTATAAATAGGACTCATCGCCTCATTCATTACCATTATTATTACATTAGCAGTACCGTTACCGTCATTATATTAGTAAGATGTAATTTGTTAAAGTTTATAATGTAAAATTTAATTAATTAAGAAATAAATCCTTTTTAAAAATTCAATCGTGCAAATCCAAAATTTAACTGGCGCAGTCGGTAGGATGTCATAAGGGCACAACATCTGAGAGGACATCAAAATAGTGCACCGTCCGTATCAACGGTTTGATTGACATCAGAACAAGTTCCACGTCGAAGCAGCACCAGAGGGTCCTCCAAACATCGAGGAACCAACACCCGGAGGGCAGCATTACGAGGAACACCCCATCACCAGTTCCAGGACACTGAGGGCATATCAGAGCAATGGACAGCGTGATATTCGTTACTATTTGGTAAGCACAGAATTTTTTAGAGGTTTATTTCTTTCTGTTCGTATTAAACAAATTATTTTATGTACGGAAGTGATACATCTTCCGACTCGAATTCACCAATAATTTTTGATTCCCCAATTCGCGTTCATTCACCAGTAAATTTCGTACTCGAAGAATTAATAGATAAATTATATAATTTAAAAATAAATAAAGTAGAAATGGAGAACGTAAATTATCAATTATTAAAATTAAATGTCGACACGATTCCTCAGTTTTACGGAAGCAATGAATTAACAGAAATTTTTATCTCGCGATGCGAATCCGTTTTAGCACTATTTAGACCACTAAATAATGAGTTAATAAATAATTATTTAATTAATGCAATTATTGGTAAATTGAAAGACCGTGCATTAGTCGCAATAGGTTCGCGTTCCGTACTTAATAGTTGGCCTGAAATAAAAGAACATTTGAGGCAGAGATTTGGTGATCTGCGAACTTATGATTGTATTGTTACAGAGTTAATTAATTTAAAGCCTAATAAAAATGAAAAGTATCTAGATTTTGCAGAGCGAATCCAAGTTTTGCGTAGTAAATTGTCAAAAACAAAACGCGTGCATCAGCGGAGCTATGATGAGCTCGCACTCAAAACATTCCTTCGTGGAATACGGGGCAACGTACAAAGCATAATAAGATTACGAGATCCAAATACGCTTGAAGAAGCTATAAATTATTTAATAGAAGAAAACAATTTCCAAAGTACTATCGATATTCCAAATTATAATCAAAATTTTAACAAACCTAAATTTCAAAATTTCAATTCCCAAAATTTTAATAAGAATAATAATAATAATGATAGATTTTATCATAATAATGGTCAAAACAACTTTGCTAGTAGACCTATAAATTTACAATTTAGGCCGCAACCACCACGACGATTTCCAACGAATCAACAAGTATTTGGGAGACGAAATCCCTCAAATTTCTACAGACCAAATAATAATTATAATAATAACTTTAGATTCAATCAAAATTATAATAATCGTATAAATCCAAATATGAACCCAAATTTTGCAAATAATTTAAGACCGAATTTTAATTTTAATCCAAACGCAAATTTTAATAATAATTTAAACAATCAACCGCCTAGACCAAACCCTCCGCGTTTGCCAAGCCCCACGCCGATGTCGACCTCAACTATTTATACCAATAGGCCCCAATTACACAATTTGGACGAGCTAACATCTTCTGTAAATATTAGTACTCGTAGTAATAGCGTTGTTAGTCATAGTAAAAAAACTGAAGATAATTTTTTAGAGTAAACCGCCTTGGCAGAACCCCCGTAGAAATTTTAAGTATAAATAATAATGCAAGTAAATTACCTTTTGTTATTGATCCAGATACCAAATTAAAAATACTGATGGATTCCGGAAGTACACGTTCTTTCATAAGTTCAAAATTAGCAAAAAGATTAAACAAAAATTTATTCAAAATTGATCCATTTGAAGTAACAAGTGCACACGGTACTTCTCAAGGAACCCACAGTGTAGTCATTAACCTTCAAAAATTATTTAAGACTAATTTTGCAGCAAAATTGAAATGCTATATTTTTGACTTCCACTCTGCTTTCGATATCTTATTAGGAGTGGATAATATGATAAAAATTAATGCTAATATTGATTTTAAAAATAAATTAATTACAACCCCCAATAGTGAAATCCCTCTTAGATTTAGAGATGACCAAGGCGTGATAAACAATTATAATGTTAGTAGTAATTTTAATGATGTTAGTATTAATCGTAATAATAACAATAATAAAACTAGTAGAAATAATAATAATATTTTTGATTCTAGAAATAATAATAATAATAATAGTAAAAATAATTATAATAATAATAATAGTAATATTTATTCTGATTATAGAAATAATTATACTAATGATAATAATAATAATGAAAGAAAACATGTTGCTGCGGTCCCTAAGCGGATATTAGTGCCCGCAAAAAGTCTACAACTAATAGAAGTAGAAATTGAAAATATGAACCACGGCGAAGCCGTCATCCCTAGAATGGATGTATTAAATTTTTTAATTCCAGAATGTATTACATTAGTAAAAAATGGTGATGTGGCCATCATAGTACTTTCCCTATATTTTTCTAAAACTATGAGATTTAAATAAAACTTGTTCAGTTTTTTATTCTCTTTAACTTTTGTTTGAATCGTTTTTTAAAATTTTTCATATTTAGAAAAATATCACCAAAAAACAAAAAAACGTCTCGAGTTTTTACCAAAAGCTTTTCAGTTCCAGTTTTTAATGATAAAACCTTAACTTTAAAGTTTCATCTCAATCAGATAATTCGTTTTTGAGATACAGCGACCACCGACAGACAGACAGACAGACACACACACAGACACAAAAATTTTTTTTCCAGAAATTAGTGTAATGGGTTCAGGGGACCCCAAAACGGATATTTCCGCAAAAAAAAATTTTCAAAAAAAAATCACGATCACAATACTTCCCCTATATTTCATATAGGGAAAGTAAAAATAATAGAGCGTATTGCACAGTTGTAAACAAAACAGATATTGATAGGGAAGTTACCCTGAAAAAACCTTTTGTTGTGACACCCATCAATGGATATGATGTGGTGCCCTATGAACAAAATGTAAAAAATAAAATTAATAAAAAATGCCGTAATATTAATAATAATAATAATTTAAATATGTTTAATGCAAATAAAATAAAATTCGATTTTTCGAAAATAAGGTCAGAACATATGAATGACGAAGAGAAAGCCGTAATTAAGAATTTGTTACTTAAATATTCGGATATATTTCATTCTAAAGATAATGATTTGACTTTCACTAATAGAATTAAGCATAGGATAATCACTACAGATGAAATACCAGTGTTTAGTAAAACTTATCGTTATCCAGAAGTGCATAAGGCTGAAGTTAATAGACAAATAAATGAAATGTTAGAGCAAAATATAATTAGGCCATCATTTAGTCCATGGTCATCACCTATTTGGATAGTTCCGAAAAAATTAGATGCATCAGGCCAGAGGAAATGGCGTGTTGTTTTTGACTATAGAAAACTAAATGAAAAGACAGTAGGTGACCGGTACCCACTTCCAAATATTAATGATTTGTTAGATAAATTAGGTAAAGCACAATATTTTCCTACTTTAGATTTAGCATCGGGTTTCCATCAGATTGAAATAGACGAACGTGACATTCCAAAAACAGCATTCAATACCGAGCGTGAACATTATGAATTTTTGAGAATGCCTTTTGGCTTGAAAAATGCCCCAGCTACATTTCAGCGCGTAATGGACGATATATTAAGAGGAATTCAAAATGAATATTGTTTAGTATATATGGATGACATAATAATTTTTTCGACAAGTTTACAGGAACACGTTAATAGACTTAGTGAAGTATTTAATAGGTTACGACAATCAAATTTTAAGATACAGTTAGATAAATCTGAATTTTTGCGAAAAGAAGTAGCTTATCTAGGTCATATTGTAACACCACAAGGCGTTAAACCTAATCCAGACAAAATTTTTGCGATTCAAAATTATCCCATCCCAAAAACGACGAAACAGATAAAAGGATTTTTAGGACTGTTAGGCTATTATAGGAAATTTATTAAAAACTTTGCAGAACCTACTAAACCAATGACTAAATGTTTAAAGAAGAATTCAATAATTAATATCAGCGACCCGGATTACCAAAATTGCTTTAACCTTTGTAAGAATGTATTAACCAACCAACCTCTACTTCAATATCCTGACTTTTCGAGACCGTTCATTTTAACTACAGACGCTAGTAATCAAGCCCTTGGCGCCGTTTTATCGCAAGGAAAAATCGGTTCTGATTTACCTATCGCTTATGCAAGCCGTACATTAAACGATTCAGAGACACGTTATTCAAAAATTGAGAAAGAATTACTTGCCATAGTTTGGGCTGTTAAATATTTTCGCCCTTATTTATTCGGACGTAAATTTAAAATAGTCACTGACCACCGGCCCCTCCAATGGCTGATGTCAATAAAGGAGCCGAATTCAAAATTAGTTCGCTGGAGATTAAAATTAGCTGAATACGATTATGATATAGTTTATAAAAAAGGCACATTAAATAGGAATGCTGACGCACTTTCAAGAATAGAGCTTAATGTTAATGAAGAGTATGGACCAAATTTAGAAAGTTACTTAAAAAATTTTGAAGACATAGAAAACCCCTCATCTCTAATAGTAGAACCTGCAGAAACAATACACGTAAATGAAATAGAAAATGAAGATGGTGCAACGATCCATTCTTCTTTAGAACATCCCATAGTAGGCATACCAATATCGGATAAACCTGTTAACGTAGGTGATAATCAAATCATAATATCTGAAGTCGAATATTCCCCATGCAAACCCAAAATTATTAACATGTTTCAAAATAAGAAAATTAGAATTAATGTACAATTTTCCAAAATTAATTTTGTTCAAGAAGTAGTTGATTTTATTAAAGAATATATTGTTCCTAAAGTAAGTTATTATCTTTATTTTAAAAGTCCTGTTTATGAAAAGTTAAGTGGTGTCCTTCAAAAATATTTTAGAAACTCAGAAATCAAAATGACCAAGTGTAACAATCTATTAACTGACGTTGAAACAGAAAATGATATTTCAGAGATAATTAAAAATTACCACGAGGGTAAAACTAATCACAGGGGTATAGACGAGACAGAATTAAAATTGAAACGCACCTATTATTGGCCAAATATGAGACGAACTATCCAGGAGTACATTAATAATTGTGAAATTTGTCTTGTTTCAAAGTACGAGCGTAAACCATTAAAAATCAAATTTAATACTACACCCACATCTTTAAAACCGTTCGAAATTATTCATATTGATTGCATAGCCTTAGAAAATGTAAAATTCCTCACTATTATAGATTCTTTTTCGAAATACACTCAACTGTATAAACTTAATTCTTATCAAGCTGTAGAAATCGCGACTAACCTAATTAAATTTTTCTGTCATCATGGAACACCAAATTTAATAATCTCCGATAATCATTTAGAATTTAAAAATACAGTAATTCGAGAACTCTTGGCCCTTCATAAAATTAATATCCACTTTATTAGTTCACAGCATCCGGAATCAAATGGAATTGTCGAACGCGTACACTCGACAATTATCGAACACATAAGATTACTAAACAATCAAGATAATTACAAAAACGAATCGGTCAAAATAAAAATTCTCTATGCAATCCTTGCCTATAATAATTCAATTCATTCTACAACTAAATTAAAACCTGTCGAAATCATCTCAGGCCATATTGACAATGACTCATTATTAGATTTAGATTTGGAAACTCTATTAACAAATAACTATGTTCAATTACACAAAGAAAAAGTAAAATTGTTATACGAAAAAATTAATGAGACAATAATAAATAATAAAACTAAATACATTGAAAAACGGAACGTATCTCGCGAATAACCACCACAAATCCCTGAAGAAATATTTGTAGAAAATAAACAAAAACAATCAAAAACTAAGAACAAATTTAAAAAGGAGAAAATTAAGAAAGTAAGATTTGATCGTAATACAGCTGAAATCGAAACTAGTCACCGTAACCAAGTAGACAAAATTCATTTATCAAATGTTAAGAGACCTAGAATTAAAAAATCTAAATCTGAGAACGTCTTGAATTTTAAAACTTTTATCAATAACTTTAATGACAAAAACTTAATCAAAAATAAAAACGTACATGAAATTAATGATGATTTGTTCCATGCTCCATCTGAATTTTCGCTTGCCCATTGCGTTAGCCAGGATTTAAAAATGAGTGCAGGCATAGCCCAGGAATTTAAAGTAAGATTCGGCAGAATTAGAGAACTGTCTAAACAAAACCCTCAATTATATTCACTCTGTCATATTTTAGAAGACGAACGTTACATTATTTATCTTATTACAAAACAAAATTATTATGATAAACCTACACTAGAATGTCTATTTAAAACTTTATTGAATTTGAAACAATTTTGTACAGATAAAAACATTACTAAATTAGCAATCCCTAAATTAGGCTATGGCCTGGACCAATTAAATTATGAAACTGTTAAAGCCATGATCGAATACATATTCCTTAATTCACAAATACAAATAACCATTTACCTTGGCGCACCTAAATTAGATGACAGCTTACCTGGCACTTCATTCGAGCCACCTAGTCTAGTTCAAAAGAGGAAATCATTTTTTTGAAAATTATGCTGACCAAGTTTCTAATAGATAATTAATCACTTTTAGGTTACTCTTCATCACTCATGTGACTACATTCGAAATTAAGAACATTACCGAAAATGCTGGACTATTACCAATAAATTTATAATTAGCAAAATTAGAGAAGACTAAACACATACTAGTGCATCACTACGATCTGAGTACTATATTTGAAGAAGTTTATAAATTAAATAGACAATATGAATTTTTAATAGACACAACAAATAATATTTCCAAATTTAAAAATGAATTCCAAAATTATGAAAAGATTTTCAATTACTCTCAAAATTCAGTAACAAATAAAATTAAAACTATAGAATTGGGTGCCAAAACAAAACGCACAAAAAGAGGTCTGATCGACGGTTTAGGTACTATAATTAAGACAATAAGCGGAAACATGGATTCGCGCGACGAAAAAAGAATAGATGAAATTTTAAAACATTTAATTACTAATGAACAAAATCTACAAAATCAATTAAAATTTGGATATAGTACGAATATTAAAGTTATTCAAAATTTTAATAATACAGTCAAAGATATCGCACACAATCAAAATCTCCTTAGAGTTCGAATAATGCAACTTCATTCAATTTACAAAGAAGAAATTGATCACCAACATGTTCTGGTCGTAAAAGATTTGTATAATCAACTCATATTACTTTTTGGCATTGTTGAAAATATTTTAGATAAAATTACCAACTCATTAACGTTCTGCAAACTGAGAACTCTTAGTCCCGACATAATTATTCCCCAAGAATTACTTGAGGAACTAAAAATAATTTCAATTCATTATAATGAGAAATTACCGTTCGAAATAAAAATAGAAAATATTTTGGACTTTGAATCTATAATATCTGTAAATTGCAAAATTAAAGAGTCTGAAATTTACTATTTCCTATCTCTACCAATTAACTATGAACATTCTTTTGACCTTTATAAAATATATCCAATACCCTTAAAATTCGAGTCGAAATATGTAACTGTAATTCCAAATGTCAAACTACTATTAAAATTAAGAATTGATTCAAAAATTTGGCCTCTAAGAGATATGTGCTTAAAAACTGAAAAACAATATCAATGCCAAGACAATTTGGTAATAAATTATAAAGCAGTCTGTGAAAATGAAGTATTTAATAATGGAAATACAGATGACTGTAAATTTACTAAATTAGAGATTGAGAAAAACCATTTAGAGAAAATTCCGTACACCGATCAGTTCCTCGCTGTCTTCGTATCTAAGGAAAGGATACGAACAACATGCCCAGAAAAGGAAGAAAACCAGGACCTTCAAGGAGTCTTCATTATCCAACCACAAGGGTGCAACCTCTACTATAGGAACCATAAGATTCCAAAAACCGCAGAATTCTATGGAACACCTGTGATAGTGAGTGCCGTGAACCCCAAACTGAAACCCCAAAAACTAAACAATTTTACAATTAATTTCAAAAGACTCAAATTAGAAGATGTTCCAATATATTCCCAGGTGCCCCTCGAAGACAGTGTAATATCCCTTCAACCTAGTTTATGGACAATATTTGTATACCTCCTAATTTTATCATGTATAGTGGCCCTAGTGTTAAAATACCTGAAAAGAAAAAGGGCAGTGACCATTTCAGAAGACAATAATTCGCCTCCCCGTGTGTGTCGAATCTAGGGGGAGAGGAGTAACCTTGCGGCCACAATAGACATTTCATTGTTATTTTTCATTATTAAACAATTAATATTATTCATCTCATATGCATAACTAACTTATACTTTAATTAATGCGCAATAAAGATTGCATCATGCACCGGATGACATTCCGATTAGCTTAGCATTTATTATATTATAAATAGGACTCATCGTCTCATTCATTACCATTATTATTACATTAGCAGTACCGTTACCGTTATTATATTAGTAAGATGTAATTTGTTAAAGTTTATAATGTAAAATTTAATTAATTAAGAAATAAATCCTTTTTAAAAATTCAATCGTGCAAATCCAAAATTTAACTTATGTTCTAAATTATTTTCATAATATACAGAGTGTCCCAAAAACCCTAAAAGTATCAAAGTTGTGTTTTTTTTAATGAAACACCCTGTATTTTATTGCATTTTTGGACCCGTCTATAAAAATAAGTATGTGTTTTAATAAGGTTTTTATTACATAAACCTTAAGGTTTTTGAATTAAGTTGAATTTTGTAAAAATGTAACCTAATTTTCATGTTTCAAATACTTTAAAAATAAGTAAGTTTTGCATACCAAATTTACACTGAAGTGTAACAATAGATCATATTTTATTTTCCAAGTATAATAAACTTGACATCTTATGCCGGGTGTAAAAAAATTGGAATTAAACAAATGAGAACTTTAAATGACTATAACTTCATTTATTTAAATGGAACGCTATATTTATTAATTTATCAGCAAATGCACGTTTTAATTACCTATCGAATGGTATTTAAATCTTAAGTGTTAAGTCTTCTCGTTTTTACAGAAAACGCCAAAATATTGTTTATTGCACCGTTTTAGTACTTTTAAAGTAAAAATTTTAATGTATCTAGTTTGTTATCGTATTTAAAAACGTCAGATAATTAATTTAGTCTTTTACTTTAGTTTAAGAAGGATGTCTTTTGTTATAGTTGTGTTATTTTGCGCTTTTGTGTAAGATCGTTAGTAATCGTTATTGTTTGAACATGGTTGTTGTATGTCATTGTAAAAAATGAAAATTTACACAGATTTTCTTATACTGAGGTTTTTATAACTGACACTTCCAATTTCTTTAAACTGGTTTAATAGTCTCTCAAAAATGGCTGGCTTAGGGTGATTTCTTTCGGGAAACCTTTAAGTATAAACTCGACAAGCCAATAAACAATTTTAATGACATTCTCCAAGCATAAAAATAATGCAAATAACCCCTTCTTTTAAGTAAATCTTCATTTGTTACCAAAAAATACAATAGCGATGTTTAAACACAAAAATGCAAAATAAGACAACTATAACAAAAGACATGCTAGACAACTAAAATGACAGACTAAATTAATTATCTGACGTTTTTAAATACCATAGAAAACTAGATACATTAAAATGTTTACTTAAAAAGTACTAAAACGGTGCAATAAATAATAAAGTAATTTAAACGTGCATTTGCTGATAAATTAATAAATATAGCGTTCCATTTAAATAAATGAAGTTATAGCCATTTAAAGTTCTCATTTGTTTAATTCCAATTTTTTTACACCCGGCATAAAATGTCAAGTTTATTATACTTGGAAAATAAAATATGATCTATTGTTACATTTCATTGTAAATTTGGTATGCATAACTTAATTATTTTTTAAGTATTTGAAACATGAAAATTAGGTTACATTTTTACAAAATTCAAATTATTTCAAAAACCTTAAGGTTTATGTAATAAAAACTTTATTAAAACACACACTTATTTTTATCGAAGGATCCAAAAATGCAATAAAATACAGGGTGTTTCATTAAAAAAAACACAACATTGATACTTTTAGGGTTTTTGGGACACCCTGTATATTATGAAAGTAATTTTAAAAAGTAGCCCTAATAGACCCCCATATATCCCCAAAGTGAAACTTTTTGAAAGTCACGTATTTTGGCCACAATATTCCGTGCCGTATAGCGTGAATAACCCTGTATATTAATAAAACTAAATCTATATAAAATTAACATTTACTTATACATTGATATCAATATAAAACGAATGGCGATTTCAATAAAACAATCTGGCAGGGAATTTTAACGTACTAATTAAAATTACAATTAAAAAAAATCCTCAAATCTATATGGTGCCATTTTCAGCAGCAATTCTTTAATGGTAGATTTAAATAGGGGCAGAGGCATTTTTTCATATTAGTACTTAATTTGTTAAAAAATTTTGGGCCATAATAATTATCCGATGATTGTGATTTAGTTAGCCTAATTTGAGGTAAGCTCAGATTTTCTTGGTTTCGCAGAGTATAATTATTAATTAAACAAAAACGTTTACTTTGTTAATATCACACTTTATTTTTAAGTGACTCGAGTTTCGATTAAAGTACTTTAAGTTTGATAATGATCAGCTAATGATCGAAACTCGAGTCACTTAAAAATAAAGTGTGATATTAACAAAGTAAACGTTTTTGTTTAATTTTCCAAAATGTATCACGAAGTTAACGCCTCAACAATTAATCAATATAATTATTAAGATTACGTTTTTCGTAATTGTCTATATTATTTTTAATATGACAAAGACATTGATATATATAAATGGCTGGTACTGTCAATATAGCATATTTAGTATAGGAGAATTTGCAATCATCTCTATAGCCTATGTTAGCCACAATCCTGACTGCTTTTCTTTGTAAGGCAAACAGTCTATGGAGAGAAGCTGAATGACCCCATATTATAGCACCGTAGGACAGGTGACAATGACACAAGCCATAATACGCCTTTATTAAAACATCAGTAGATACATTACACGAAAGATTACGAAGGCAAAAGATACCTTTTGAAACTTTGTTTGCAACCTCGCTGCCATGTACATCCCATTTCAGAGTAGAATCTATGTTAATACCTAGAAATTTTGTAGATTTTGAAAATGTTTCATTATGTTTTTTTAGAGTAAGAAGCATTTCCACCGATTTTGAGTCATTTACAAATAATTTATTGCTTGCAAACCACTCTTTTGCAGCAGTTTTGGATTCATTGTGGCGGACTAATACATCTTTATACCCTTTGGAGACATTGATAAGAGTTGTATCATCCGCAAATAAAATACTTTGACAATTGATATGGTCTTGAAAATCATTAATGTATATTAGAAATAATATGGGTCCTAAAATTGATCCCTGCGGAACGCCATAATTATTTCGCAGGGAGTTTGATTCCTGATCCCCGATAGAAACCTTTTGAAGATGATTGCTTAGATAGGAACGTACTAGATTACAACTTGGTCTGTTAAACTTGTACGACTCAATTTTTTTTAATAAAAGCTGATGCGACACACAATCAAACGCTTTGCTTAGATCAAGAAATGTTACCATTTCATAGTGGCCATTTTCAAAGCACTCAATTGTTTTTTTTACAAAGGTTTGAATAGCTTCAGTTGTTGATGAGTTTTTACGGAACCCAAATTGGTAAGAAGACAATAAGTTATTTTGTTCTAAAAATTCAGTTATCTGATCTTTCATTATGATCTCAATTATTTTTGACATAACTGGAAGGATAGATATAGGTCTGTAATTATCTTCTGACTCGCGATCACCTTTTTTGTAAACTGGAATTACTTTAATATCATTAATTAACTTAGTCATAGGGGGGATAAGAATATCTTTAGTATATTTAATTAAGTCAGACGTTTATCCATGGACGTCGAAACATTTACTGTTTTTTAACTTATTTATTACATCTCTTACCTTAACCATGGAAACTGTTTTAAAAGTAAATATATTTTAACAATTAATGTGGGATCTCTACTTAAGGCAGGTAAGGATGATAATTGACGATCTACAACGCTAACAAAATATGAATTAAGTTGACCGCAAGGAATGCTACAATTGTTTACTTTCAAATTTTGGGATCTCATACAGTTTATTAAATCCCATACCCTTTTTTGGTAATTATTGGATGAGTTAATGTAAGCATCATTTGTAGATATTTTCGCGCGTTTAATTTCAGTTCTATAAAACACTCTAAATTGATTGCGTTGCTGTTTCATTTCATCACAGGCGTACTTTATATAAATGTCATTCAATAATTGCATATGTTCTCGCAAATGTGACAAGTGTTTGTTAAACCATTTAACATGACAATTTTTGGATGGTTTGCTAGTTTTTTGTGGAAAGGCTTTTGATGCACATTGTGTCAAGATAGACATAATAATATTACTATTTATATTTGTATCAGACGTTAGGTGAATAAAATTCCAATTAACATTCGATAAAATTCTGTAAAACTCAAATTTTCCACTAAGAGTAATAGGCCGATACACTCTAGTGGGGAATGTACATGTCATATGAGGGCAATCGATAGTTACTGCTATACCAATATGATCGGATATTCCTGCATCGAACGCGTTTATCTTTATGAAATCCATATCAAAATTCACAAAAATATTGTCAAGACAGTTTGTATCTCTTGTGTTAAAGTTAACAATATTTGTCAAATTTAAGCATTTGAGAGTATCACATAAGTTAATTACGCGAGCGTCCTCCAGATTATTGAAATTAACATTGAAATCGCCACCCAAGACAATGCGGTTATCTAGAAGGTCTAATGAGTCCATAAATTTGTTTAATATATCAATAAAAGTTTTCCAATCCCTTGATGGAGATCTGTAAATGCAAATAATATACAATTTACAAGCTGGGATATACATTCCAGCAAGTTCACAAATTTTATCACATGATAACGAATTTGTCAAGGTGTTTAAGTTATTTGCTGTTAATTTATCATCACTATATATGATAGATCCCCCATAATTACTTTCTAAGCGGGCATAATGAGCGGTACATGATAATGAATTTATTTTTGAAACTTTACATTTAAGATCAGAAAGCCAGTGTTCAGTTAGTGATATTACGTTAAAGTTGTATTTACAATCAATAATAGCACATTCAAGTTCATTAACTTTGTTCCTTATTGACTGAACATTCAGAAATAGAACATTTACGATGTGATTATTTTGTTCCTTGCCCGTTGAAAAAAATTATTGACACAGACGTTGACAGGCCAAATATCTGGATTTTTTAAGTCTTCAAATTGAGGGGATGGAACGGAAACTTTAAAAGAAGAATATTCGAGAGGATGTTTAGACGGTAACTGTTCGCATTTAATATCGAAGAATTTTTTAGTTTTAAGGTAGTGAATTAATTGTTCCGCGGTTAATTTCGGGTCCAGTCGGAATACATGCAAATAACTATAGCGAGTCGCTCCTTTTATAATGTTATCGTTGGCTGTTCCGCAAATCGCATTAAATTTTTTCGGTCTGGATTTCTTCACTACAGTAGTCCATTCCATTGTATTTACCTTACCCTCGGCGCTGGTTGACTGGGAATTAAATGAAGCCTGGGCAGTATTCACGTCCCTACGCTTCTTTTCTGATGGGTCGCGGTTTTTCTTTCCGTCCAAATTTGCTTCGTTGGTAGATAATGGTTTTGTATTTTTGGGTATATTCGGGGCCGAACCCAAACGTACTATATTCTGCTGAGGTGTTAATGCAGGAACCGTTTTAATAGCTACATTATCTTCGGCAATTTTGCGGTAATTTGTGTTGCCTATAGTTGTAACCTGCTCATTCACTACAGATCCATTGTTTACATTTTTTTTCTTCGAGTAATTTAATAGTTTTATTCATAATTCGAATTTTGTCGCGTAGATCCTCAATAAGAATATCTTTGTTTTTTATTGTTTTTTTTTTAGAAACGACAATTCAAGATCTTTTATAATTATGTTACTCACATTTTCTGTAACCTCGGAGGATGTGAGGTTAGGTGTAACATCTTCTCTTTTACAGCAAATAATTGAGTCCTTGTCAATCCACATGATGCCCTTCTTCCTTTCAATGCACGAAGGGTGGTACACAGTATCACACATACTACATTTGGGTCCTGATCGAGCTGCACTTTTACAGGAACACATATTTTTACTTTGTAAATCTTTAGGCACATCTTTACCAGACGACATGTTGTCGATGCTATTGGTAATAAACATTTTATATTGGAGGCCCATTTCTACAGATCATCACATCGTACCCATGAGACTGCATACCCAAATACTGAACACATGAACTATTTTTACAAAACATGAGTTGCTATTAAACATTCTTACCCAGGAAAGTCAACGTACTTTATACGTGGAGACTTTTATATAGTTCTAAATGAGTCATACCAGCAAACAAGTTTTTAAATATGATTAATTCTTTCAAATAGATAGCTTCAATTACAACATCTATGAGAATATCTATTGCAAAATCATCAATAATTGATAATATTAAAACACATTTGGATCATGAATATATAACATCTCTCTTTGAAACATATATGTCTGAAGATTTAGCTCAAATAATCGAATAGACACTCCAAAGCATCTAAAAGATTATCTAACTCTACCCGTTTTGTATCCTTATTAAAATATGAAAACATAAATTGCTATTAGCGTACATTTATGCAAGTTACAGGCAAAGGCTCGAAGGCTATTTAGTAGGGCCAAAAATAACCAGGACACATATAGAAGAAAATTCGCACAATATAACAAAGAAATCCGAAAAACCAAAAGGGACGTGCAGGAAGTTTTGCGAGTAGATAAACGACACTTTGGCTGTTCAAGAACCCACAAAGTCCTGGCTAATAGAGGTAGGCTTCCTCAAGAAACCGGAGGGAACCTACCCAGAACTAACAGGAGAAAGTCTCAAGGAACTATTAAAAGGTTACTTTCCATCCTCGACAATTCTGGCATAAGAAAATAAGCCAGATAATCGCAGTCAAAGACCTAAGAGGCCTGACCGAAATGACTGGAGATTAGCCACATAAGTCACAAGACCCAGTAAAATTAAATGGGTTATCATCAGGTTCCAACCGTACAAGTCCGCGAGACCGGATGGGATTTATCCCATTCTGTTACAAAAAGGCATAGAAAAACTGGTGCCACACCTGTCAAAAATCTTCAAAGCCTAAATGGCATGTATATATGTTTCATGGCAACGCGTAAGGGTAATCTCCCTGCCCATGGTAGGCAGAATAGCTAATTTAACGCCAAAGTCATTCAGACTTATCAGCATATCTTCATTTCTACTAAACACAATGGAAATATTGATAGATAGGCACATAAGGACGAGATACTGGGGAAAGAAAGAACAGACAATATGCATACCAACCGGGGAAGTCAATGAACTGGGTGTGGACGACCTAAACAGGTTCATCACAAAGTCAATGGAATACAAAGATATAGCCATGGCCACATTTCCAAATGTACAACCAACACGCACTGGAGGCGGCACAGAGGTCCTTGGCGAAGCTCACCATCGATTAACAGCCGCAGGCTTCGATTAAACAGTTTCTCGTCTGTGCTACTTGCTTGAGCTTCCACGCCACATCAACGAATGGGCGCAGGCTAGCTGTGAAAAAGGAAAAGAACAAGAGAAAAGTGTGTAAATTAAAACATGGAGCCGGAGAAGAAGAGAATATATTACAAGAAAAGAAAATAAATATAGAAAAATATAAAATTAATTTAAAAATGCAAGAGGCGAAGCCGACCAGGCTGACCGCCGCTGCTGATAGCAGACGACTGGTAAAGTGCGAAGATCTGGGCCTGGTTTTATACGGTGATCTTTGGTACCGCGGCTTTGTTTCGGTCACGTAGGCCCCGCAATTCCGGGAACAGGTAATGATCCTCTTCGCCGAAAAGGGCCCGTTCTATTGTTCCGCACTGGCAGCTGCACATTTTGGAAAATTATCTAGTTTGGATTATTTGAATAATGCGGAATTTATACAAATTATTAGTAGGAGCAATGGGTAGGTGGTAAAATAGATTAAAATATAATTACGCATTTGTTACCACGTTCAGGTAAACTGAACGCCGGTAACAACACTAGGTTGATAAGATCCATGATAGCCTTTGGAGCAGTGTGGTGGACTGGGACAAAGCAAAAGGAGGCAATAAGACTCTTGAGCATTATATAAAGACTAGCATGTCTCAGTACAACAGGAGCCCTAAGCAGCCCTAGGCCATGTCCATATTATATAGACTGATGCAAGGACAGACGCCCATAATACGATCATACACCAACGGCTGGAAGACGAGCTGAAGACAAGCGCCATCACAGCGATGCCAGGTGATGCCATGATGAAAAAATACAATTTCAAAAGGAAATACAAGATACTACCCCACAAAGGAAAGACTGGGCCGACGGCTAACTTAACAAAGCAGAATCAAATTGGTTCACGAACGGCTCAAAGACCGAAAAAGGTGTAGGAGCAGGTATATACTCTTCACCGTTGCATAAGAGAAATAGCAAGACAAGACACCAAAAGTAGGTCTTGTCAGTCAACTTGGCAGTCATAAAAAAGTAACAATCACATAGGTCTTAGGACATAGAGGACATCCGGGGAATGACAAAGCAGACGAACTCCAGAACCTCAGTCAAATGATTAATAAAAAATGGGTAGAGACGCAGGCCCAAACCTAGTGGACACACTTACCAGGACAGAGACAAAATTCATGACCGAACTTTTGAAACAAGACAGAAAATGGTCAAAACAATAGTAGGTCTGATGACAGGACACTGCAAGCACAACAAAGATATGAAAACAATAGGCCTGATGAAAGAAGCACCATTAAGATTCTGTCTAGAGGAAGAAGAGGACTCGTTCTACATCCTATGCTGTTGTGAGGGCCTAGCAAGGACTAGACATCAAACGCTGGGCACTACAAACCCAAGCTTGGAGAGCTATATCGAAGCCCCTGTGGCACGACTAATAGAACTAATTAAAGAGGCAAAGCTAGAGCTGGTCATCTGAGATAAGTAGGGATCAACAATAGATGTCGAAAGGTCGCGGTGTAACAGGCGCTGGTGCCACCCATATTACATCTATATATCTATCTACAGGCAAAACATTGGATCATAGTTGTCCTAACGTAATAACTAAGAATAATTAAAAACAAAGTTGAAACAATTAAAAACTTCCAAAATAGCTGCATACAAACAGTAACTTAGTTTTGAGTTTTTTTGATTAGGATGTTAAATTTCAATATAATGAAGTCAATGATAAATAAAATATATTATTGATTTAAAACAGAAAAATATTGAACATATTAAATTAAACAGCTGACTCGTTGGTTGATCAATTAGAGAATGTAATTACCATTTTATTAATATTTAAATTAACCTAACCAATAAAATGTTAAATATCTCCAGAAATTATAAAACCATGTTTTTAAAACCAAAAACCCCCAAATGAAATGTTAAATATTATCTATAAAATTAAATATAAAAACAACTCAGAATAGGTGGAATTAATTAAAAAATAACAAAAAAGTAAGTAGCAAATTTAAATGCCTCTTTAATATAGTTTTTTGTAATGGAATATTTATTGATTGTTTAAAAATGAGATTAATAAGCATTATAAAGAGTAAAAGGTCTAATTGAATTATTTATAAGAGACCGCCCACAGAAAACAATTATAAATAACACATCTACAGAACACATTAATAGTTATGTACCACAAAAATGTATACTAGGTACTTTGCTTATCAAATTTAATTTAGTTCTAGGAATAACGGTGGATAATGAATTAAATTGGAATGCTAAATTGGAAAGCTAATAAAAAATCTTCAATCTTAACATATTAGAGTCTTTACATTTGTGAAGTGTTGATTTTAAATTTTAAATATAGAACAGAGTTCAATGTTATCGGTCTGAGTCATTGCTATAATACAAGGCATTACACTCAATAAGCATATCATATTCATAGGCTGACAGTATCTGAAAAGTTACTATTATAAATCGATCTGAAACTGTTCAACAAACTGCCTCGGCGCTTGCGAGGTTTCACTCTCCTTAAGGAAATCAAACAGAAACATTACAGTTATTGATTCTATTCTATAGAGAACTTTATACCATATCAGAATTTTGATCAGATATTACAGTTACTTGTGTACAAAATAAATTTGTGAAATGTGTTTATGTTTAGTTGTTAGTATTTAATTATATACAATATCACATAAACTATACTAATCTTTATAATGTTGAAATATTTGTATTGTGCGTTATTTTCTTAATAAAGAGCTATTATTATTATTAATATTTGTGCTAATTATTATAGTGTTCAGTCACTATAACGTAATTGATAAATTACAAAAAAACACTTATAAACCTAGGCAACCTTTCATACGCATCTCTCTTATAATTTATTTTTGTATAGGTTTTATTAGAAGTAATATATACATAACACTTCAGTATATTTTGCGTCACTACGATTTATTATACTAATGTATCTCTAATATTATTTTTTTTTAATCCAGGTTTTTTGGACTGGTGAATTTGCCTGGGAACATTTCACGTCAACAATCGTCAAAAACAAAGGCATAATTTTAATTATGTGTACGTTCACAAAGAATTCATAATTTATTTCAATTAGCAATTTTTATGTATCTTTTTTAATTAAAAATTCCAATCTTTAAAACTAAGCCTTTGAAGGTGGTACAGGCAATTAATTCCAATTTAGGTGCAAATGGCCCGTAAAATTTATCGACATCACATTTTCAATTAGCTTTTTCCCTCTCTCGCAATGGCGGATGAATGTAACGAATAAGATAGCATGGCGTATTATTAATTAATTAATCAATTGAAGTTTAAACGGAATGATATTAAAATAAACCCTAACAAAACGCACCAAAAATCCTTTCAACTACCCATATTATTCCTATACTGTCTTCCTAAAAATCCCAGTATAAGCCTTACATTCAAAAAAATATATTCCAACATATTTGATAAATGAAGTTAAATTAAATTGTATTTTTTAGTAAAGCGTGTTATTGTATGATGTTGGATCGATCGATTGAGTTCCGAGATATTTATTATAAACCACATTCGACTTTAAGTTAATATCCATGTACTTATAGTCACGTTAATTACGTCGTTACAATATTATATATTCATTTAACAAATTCAATTAACACTAATATACATTATCACATAGCATAATGAATTTTAATCTGTAAAATTCTTCTTCTTTAAGACTGGAAATTATTTAAATGTATAGGACATAGAAATAAAATAATTTAATTAAATTAGATATTTTTATTTATTTTGCTAACCACGATGCTTTTGATTGAAATTTATCATTTAAAACTAAAGAATTTATATTTGTCTTGTACTTTTTTTGTATTTAATGATACTTTACATTAATTGTTATGTCTAATTCAACTTATTTTATTTTCTAGTATGTACATGTATGTATTAAATTTCGAATTTTATATATTCTTCAAAATAAATATTCAAAATAAGATTCAATTTGAACATACTTGACGTTCCATTAGAATATAAGAGGAGAACTGATTTCGATCGATAGAAATTGAAGTGAAAATAAACTCCGTGTATCCGCAAACTTCTAGTGTACACTACGATGTTATTGCGTTTACTCAAACTTTGCTATGTGAATAGTTTGGAATGGTTTATTGACAACTATAATGTAATGCGTTATTATAGAAAACTTTCCTACCCACGATGAGACGAGGACCGCAAATGCGCACAATTTGCCAGTATTATTTGCAGAAGATACAATGCTTCTGCAAATAATTAACGATTAACGATTATTATCGAAAATATTTTAAGCTTTATTTTCTGCGAATCTAAATAATATTTCTTTCTAGAAACGATTTAATTTTATATTCTGTTATTTTTTATTGGCGTTTTTTATTTTATATATCATACACATTTCTTATACAGAAATTAATAAGAAACGATAAAAACAAATCCAAATTATTAGAGAGATTATTACAGTAAATTAAAAGCAAAACCTTTCTCTTGAACTTGAACCGTATTTTATGGTAATGTTATGATGATTTAAGATTTGGATACCTTAAGTAAAACTATTTCCAATAACATGTAACTTCAAAGTTAAATGTGTATCGTCAGAAAACCCTGAATGTTTAATTTATGTTTTCTAAGGAGAATGCTATAATGTTAGATTTCTCTTTTAGAGACGCCAAATTTTTTAGTCTTCTGTTAAATTTTACTAAGTTATAGAATTTGTAATATGATAAAAGCCTAAGGATTAAAAGTGAAGAAATATATGTCGATGAAATTTAATTACAGTTTTGTAACCTATGCATCGAATATGTGCTCCTTAGATGGATTATTTAGTACCGAAGTTATATATTGTGTACTACATTGTAGAAATTTATATGTTTAGTAGATAAATTCAACAAATACATTTCTGAGCAGATAAGTCTAAAACACTATGAGCTATGTTCAGAAAAGTAAACAAAAAACCATTTATAACACCGATTATATCGAATACCTTAATTTAAGAAACTTTTATTATATTCGTGATCTCTGTTTCTAAACTTTTCTTGCTGGCATTACTTTTATTTCCAATGCTGTAAATTACAACTGAACGGCAATTTAATTACGATTTTCTCCATATGCCGGTTACCACGAGCGTTAAATGCTTCATTTGCAATTGCTCGATGCACCGTATCCAGAGCTGCAAAGGATGCACTAATTGTAAGTCCGATATCATTAAATTCTCTTTGTAACCTTTCAATGGCTCCCTACTAATCGACACCCGTCAGTTAATGATCACAACAATTCGGTTCTACGAATTAAATTATGCGTAAATTTAATTGAATTTAAGCCATACCAACTCATATGGGTTAATTTTAAAAACACTGTTTAATATACAATAGCATATTCAGTTTATTTCATAGAAAAAAACTATATCTTATTATCAAAAATGTTACGGTTATTGCTTTTCATTGTAAAAGCATATTTAATTTCTATCTGCTGCAGAGATTATATATCATTCGTTTAATAGGGACACATTTCCAATAACCTCCTATCTTTGAAGATAAATTATATTAACCGAATATGAGATATAGCATTCTACAAGCAGATACGAAAAATGTATCTGGCAAATATCATATTTATTAGGATTATAATTTACCTGGAATGATTTTGTGTATAGAGTTTATTTTTAAAATATTAAGCAGTATGTTCTACAAATAATGTAAGTAAGTAAGTAGGTAGTTTATTGATGCTTAAACAATAATGTTTTACACAAGTCACCATATCCAGATAATACAAAAATGATTATTAAGTATAAATTAACATATATAAACACAATAACGCAATACTATAATACGGGAGATTAATACATATATACATACAATTACAAAAACATTTAAAAAAATAAAAATATATTGTTAAAAATGAAGCAAAATCATACTAGTTTTCTACCCGGTGAGTACCATAAGGTAATTGCAATCCTTGTTCCATATTAAACCCAATTATATGTACATTCATAAAATAAAATAAGTTATAATAATTAAAGAAGTAAATAATTTGATAAATTATAAATAAAAACAATAGAGTCGGTACTAAAACTTAAAAACACATAAATAAATAAAATTTTTAAAACTTTAAAACCTCATAATAAAATTATAAAATTGAATATGAAATATCATACAATAAAATGTTAAAAATAGAAAAATAATTTAATAAATTAATAAATAAAAACAATAGAGTCGGCACAAAACACTTAAAAAAACATAAATAAATAAAATAGTTAAAACTTTAAAACCTCATAATAAAATTTTAAAATTGAATTTCAAAATCATACAATAAAATGTTAAAAATAAAATAATAAACATTTAAAATATAGTTAAAATGTAAAATATGGACAATACTAATAACACGTTTAAAATGTCTTTAAAGTTAAATATTTGAAATATTACTTAACATGAATTCCTCGAATGTATAAAACGCGTGTTTTAATAATACTTTTGAAACCGTTTCCTTAAACTGTTTTAAAGGTAACTGCTTCCATGTATCCGGTAATTTATTTTAAAATTTTATCGCTAAATAATTTGTACTATTACATGATCTTAATAGTCTTATTTTCTTCTGATGTTTATGGCTTTTATATCTAGTATCGTGGCAATGTTCAAGACTGGTATATTTGTTTGGGTTTTTAAAAACATATAGCACAGAGTTTAGAATTAAAAGAAATGGCAACGTTAAGATGCCAAGGCGAATAAAAGCTGGCCTACAATCATCTCTATATTTAATATAACCTAATATGCGAATAGCTTTCCGTTGTAGTCGAAATATCCTGTGTCTACATGCTGCATGGCCCCATGCTAGTATACCGTATCTTAACCGTGATTCTATAAGACTAAAATAAACCGTTTTGCTTATGTTTTCTGGGACCCTACCTTTTAGGCTACGCAAGCAAAACATATTTTTTGCAAGAGATGCTGCCAAGTGGGTTCCATGGATCCCCCAACTTAGCGATGAATCAACATGAAAGCCGAGAAAATATTGAGTTCCTTTAGGTGTGCCTTTTTTAAGACTGAAGTTAATTATTTTTGTTTTATTTTTATTTAAAATCAATTTGTTTTTTGTAACCCATGTGTTTACAGCTTCCATTGTTGACTCATTCGCCACGTTAGTTTCCTCTATTGTTTTACCGGTATTTATAACGGTACAGTCATCAGCAAATAATATGGTGTTTGAAATATTTGGTTGATTAGGAAGGTCATTTATAAATATTAAAAACACCCAAGCTCCAAGAATTGACCCTTGCGGTACCCCATAGTTTATCTTCTCAGGTTTAGACATTATACTATTATAATATACTGATTGGTATCTATTGGCAAAATGCGATTTCATGAGACTAATACTTTTCCCGAAAAAATTATAAGCAAACAGTTTTTTAATAAGCAAGTCATGCGAGACACAGTCGAATGCTTTGCTCAAATCAATGAAGGATACAATACACACATTTTTGTTTTCAAAAGCGTTCATAATCCATTCACTGAGAGCAATTATTGCATCTGATGTTGACAACTCAGGTCTGAAACCAAATTGACTTTTGTTAAAAAGTCGATTTGTTTCAAAAAACTTCATTATTTGGTTTTTCATAATTATTTCAACTACTTTTGATAGAATTGGTAAGACTTGTTCGTCGCCACTCTTATAAACTGGTATAATTTTAGCCAATTTAAGGACATTATCTCATTTATAAGCTTTGTGAGTGGTGAAACTATTTGGTTTATGATACATTTTATATGGGACAAGGACAATGCATAGATATCCCTACATTTACTATTTTTTATACTTAGCATTGCATCTCTTACAAGTATAGGGGTAGTTTTGATAAAATCGAATTTTAGAGTTTCTGCTACTTTTATCGTGTGACTGAAAGGAACTTTGGGCAAGTTATTTATTAATGATTCTGCGGTACTTACGAAATATTTATTAAAGTAATTTTATTTCTGGCATAATCAATTAATTTCCACATTGCTCTTGATTTGTTATGTGCTCTATTTATATAATTTCCGATTTCATGTTTCCTTGTACTTTGAATTAAAGATCTATATTTTTGGCGAAAGTTATTTCTTTTTAACCTTAGCTCGTCTGTAGGATAATTTCTATATAAATCACTTAATATGTGTAGTCTTTCCCTCATGTCTTTAAGTTCCGAATTAAACCAAAATATTTGTTTATTCATTGTTTTTGGTGTTTTAATTTGGAAACATAATTTTATATTACTAATTAATATATTATGCAAATTTTCCCATTTCTCATTTACAGTAAATGATGAATTTAATATAGATCCAAAATTTACATTATCAATTGCATTATAGAAATTATGTTTGCCTTCTTCTGTAATTGGTCGAAAAAGAGGCGGTTTATTATTATTTATGTGTTCAATAAACGACACCGTCGCCGAAATACCGGAATGATCAGAGAGATAAGTTTCTGTTTTATAAATGTTTATTCTATTTAAATCGATATTTGTAAATATATTATCTATACAATTCTCTTTTCTCGTATTAAAAGTTACTAGTTTATATAGCTCATAGCTTGTAAGAGTATCCAAAATATACAATTCTTTGTACCCACCGGTATTGAAAAGTATGTTGAAATCACCACCTAGTATGACATTGCTTCTATCAATATGAAGTTGCCCTAAAAATTGAGATAAAATTAAAATAAAATTATTAAAATCTCCCGAAGGAGAACGATACACACATATAATATAACAATCAATATTATGAACATAAATGCACGAGAGCTCACAGATTTTATCAACCGATAATGAGTTGGTGATATTATTATAGTTTACATATGATACATTTTCTTCTGCATAAATTATTGTCCCTCCATGATTTGTATTATTTCGTGCATAAAAAGCAGTTGAAAATAAATTACCAACAGAAGAAATTTCACCTTCACTTCCAGATAGCCAATGTTCCGTAATACATATAAAATCGTAGTTTTTATCTATCAAGAAATTATCAAGTTCATCGAGTTTATTGCGTATCGATTGCATATTAATAAATAACAATTTTATTTCTCGCGCTGCTTCATTTGAACGCTTGCTAAAAAATTATTTATTCGAGCATCTTCGGGCCAAATATCTGGTCTTCTCAGCTCATTAAATCGAGTTGGTGGAACTCCTACCTTAAACGACGAATATTCTTCTGGACGCCTCGATTTTAATGTTTCACATCTCACGTCTTTAAAACTGCAGGAGATACTTAATTAATTCTTCCTTGGTGAGGTTTGGGTTTAACATGTACACATGCAGATATTTATACTGAGCAACGCCTCTTATTAAACTGCTTTGTGCTGTGCCAATAATAGTACGTTGCTTATTTTTGCGGCTTTTAACCGTTTCCCATTTCTCATTGTTTTCGGGGTTGATCGATACTTCTTCACTGTTTACAGCCTTATTAAATTCTTCGTTTGTTCTGATTGTTTTATTCATATCCAGTTCTACTTGATTGTGCACTTTGTCCGTGGGTCTCTTATTTAATTCTTCTCCGTTTGCTTTAATTACCGTATTCGTTTGTTTACTTTTAATGTGTTTATCGGGCTCAGTTGAGTATAACTGGTTATTTCCGTATCTAGTTTAAGAGGCACTCTATTTATTTTATTTACCGAACTATTTACCGGAAGATGGAGTTTGCCGTTTTCGCATTTTTCCTCAAGTAGCAATATTGTTTTCTTCATTACATTTATTTTATCCCGCAGTTCTTCGATTAGTTCATTTTTTATTTTAATTATGTCGTGTAAATAGCATATTTCGGGTTGTTTATTTTGGAAAAACATTGGTGAGTTACCTTCCATGATGTCCACGGTGTTAACCTCATTTATTGTCGTTGATTTCTTCAGACTTAGGGTACATGTAGGTAAATGTAAATCCAAACATGATCTGTGATACCATTTTAGACATCCATCACAGGACCTCGCATCAACAACACTCTGTTTACATTTACTGCACTTTGATTTTACACTGTTTTCTTCGACACTACTTTCATCGGCGACTGTTATTGTCGGCGCCATTTTTTTGAACATCAATAATGATGTCTAAGCTTTATTAAAAAATAAAGTACTACTACGAAAGATAATAAGTCTATTGAAAAATGATGATTGATCATTTTAATTCATCAGAATTAATTTATTAGTACAGATTATTCTCTCATAACATAAATCTGTTCATTTAAAATGGAAACTTTTATAAACTTGAAGGAATTCTGAAGTATATTAAAATAATATTTATTGTTTGTAAATGTATTTTTTTTTCTTGCTGGAGGGTGTTACATCATATAATTTATAATTTCGTGTATTATGTTAATTAAATTTAACCTTACTTTATGATTAACGTATTCAGAACACGAGGTGTTACTTAATTGTGCTAATTATTGAGGACTGGCGTCATTGTTGATACCTTAATTTATGAGCGAATTTACGATAACATTTGGGGATATATTAAATTTTAGTAGTCATAACGGAATCCTCTATTCTATTGTCGCCCTTAGCGTCAAGCAATTCAAAGGGAACCCTATTTCGTATAATAAGGTACTTCGCTTAATTATTAATATAACTGTATTAATATAACGCAATAGAAGTGAGTTAATTAATCCCGAGCATTAATTGTTTCATAACCACTACAAGATGAAACAAGTCAATGTTATTAATTTTGTGCGTATAATATATGCTATATAATAATGAAGTCGTGTGTTTTTATATAATACTTTTTTCGCTACCTTTTTCATGGAAAGATATAATATTTAATATATAAGGTCTTTATCTATCCTAATTTAGATTTTTGTGACCTTCATTTATTCAAATTACATATATTGATTATTGATGTTGGAATTCTGATTTGGAACGTGCACGTAATATGGGAAATTATATTATGATGTACCAGTCATGACTATTTTCTCGATTTAATTTTAATTACTATTTGCAGGAAGCACGGGTATAACCACGAACTCAGACGTACATTATTTTCTAGAGTTAAGGGTCGGTGTGCACTCGAAGCTACGATTTCCAGGCTGGATTTAATAGGCGAACGTGAATTATATTCATAATCGGACAATTTTCCTTAAATATGTGCTAATTATTATAAAACCCACATAAGCTGCGAATACAAATAAAAAATGCCATTTTTTCATTCTTATATAACATATTTTAATTATATTTAAAATGATTCTTCTTTTATATTTCAAAATAGTCAATTCATAATTTTTGATTTTAGTTATTAAATATTAAATTTTATTGGACACAATTATCGGTTTTATTGGGTAATAAAAACTATATTACGGGTAATATATTTCAATGCATGGCCATATCTTCTTCATTGTTATTTTATAGAATTTCTCGTTACTGAGATAGATTTGATCTAGACATAATATTTATTCCCGATGTGGATTTATATTTCTATCTCTCAGTGACTTACTTTAGTTAGAACAATCCTTTTGTTCATTATTAATAGAGTTTAGGAACTACAAATTTTGTTCATCCACTACGTATTAAAATATAATTTAATGATAAGGTAAATTATCTTAAAAATAATATCTAATTAATTAATTTATAATTTGAAAAACATAGATATAAAACAGTTAAATATTATTTTTAAATGTTCTTATACTTATTCAATTTATTTCCTCATCGTTATGGTTACATATAGTGTTTTATTTAATCTGTATTTATTGTATTCGCATAATATTAGTAAATAAAAATGTGTTTATTTCTTATTATAAACTTTTATTAAATTAATAAATAAATAAGCATTAATTCTTTTACAATTTTGCGTTATTTCTAATATCTAACAATAATATTTATATCTAATTGTTTGAATTACAAAGAATAATAAAATATAACCAAAATGTATTGTACCGTCTCACGGTTTACGTAAAGAAGAATATTGAATATTGATTTAATCTATAGTTTTTGATGGGTGTCATGCGCGGACAACAACGCAGCACACTTTTCTTTTCAAAATCCCTTTTAAATTAAACAAGGCATTTATACATGTAAATACGTGTTATAGTCATAATTATTAATACTAGATGTTTTAACCTCTGTTTTGTAACCTTGCCGTAGTGGACCTTGTACGTTCATGTGAGTCACCTCTGAAACGCTCCTGGGGTTTAAATTGTGTCCCTGTTAATCTCCTCCTTAATCCGTCTCAATTTTACGATTAGTTAACTCATTTTTTGTAAGATAAATTTTCTTTGCTTCTGAGCTTATTCAACGACTTGATTTTATAAACGGACGATAAAAAAATGTGGATAGGCCTCGCGTTGATTGCATTCGATGCAATTTAGAGTATCACACTAGTTTTGGCGTCAATTTAAATGGTATTTTTATAAATGATGAGGAATTCTTTTGTTGCCCATATAAATTAGAAAAAAAGTGATTCTATTAAATATGATATTATTAGCTGAATTATCGTCGACAATTAAGGATCTGCAATCTTCAGTTAAAACTTTAGCTACTAGTATGGACAGTCAACGGCAGAAACTAATTGAGATGCGGAAAGTCCTATCCAATATTGAGATCTTACAAACTGAGAATAGGGAACTGAGACAGCTAGCAAATAATCTGTCTGATAGGATTAACTTGTTACAAACCAAACCCGTCTCACTGGCCTCACCTGATATGTCACTTATCAGTGAGTTGGAGGATCGTAAGGATAGGGAACTAATATCATTATATTTAATATTCCTAAAACTGAGCAACTTTCCGCGAATCAAAAAACTAGTGATGAAGCCCCTTTAAAATCGATCATTACTTCGGTCCACCAAAATCAATAAGTTTTTCCGGTTGGGCAAGAAAGGTGACTGTGCCCGCCCAGATAAGGTTATTTTTTCGCAACGTGAGGATGCAATAAAAGTATTTAGAGCACAAGAAATCGCTTCCTCAGACATTTAGGGTTCAGTCTAATAGAACTCCAACGCAAACGATCCAATTTAAGAAATTATTGGATGATCTAAAATACCATAATAATAATAATAATATTTATTAACGGAAAATCCACTACAAAAAATACAAAAAATTAAATATATTGTAAAATATCGAATCTAACTTAAAAATATCTTAGATTTAATATATATTTAACAAAAATTGATACGTTTAAGATGCGACATAAACCTATCATGTGACCCAGAAAATAAATTAAAATTTGAATCATGGACAATGAATTTGAAATTCGCATGAAGCGTGAAATCGGACTATCCAAACCATAATTTGTGTCATGAAATGGTACTCTAAATATGGGTACATGTCTGGTTGGTCGGTTTGTGTAATTCACACAAAAGCTTACTTTAGATAAAAGAGATGGACATTGGATATTATATGAAATAAGTTTATAAAAAAATGACATATCCGCATAAAATCTTCGACAGCAAAGTTTATCTATCTTTAACTCGAATGCAATTGAGGCTATGTCAACACCACTACATCGCATCTTAAAGGCCATTGATTTGAAAAACTTAGTTTGAATCTTTTCTAATGAACTTACATAAGTGGCTTGAGTAGGGGACCAAACGCAAGACGAACATTCTAAATGTGAGCGTAGATAAGCAAAATAAACGATTTTAAATGATGCAGCCGATAAGTCATCAGGCATTCTTTTAACATAATCCAACATTTTAGATGCACGACCACAAATAGAACTAATGTGTCTTGCGAAAGACAGTTTAGTGTCAAAAATGATTCCCTAATCTTTAATTTCATTTACTTTCTCAAGAATATCATTATTAATAGCATAATCAAAATATACAGGCTGTTTATTACGAGAAAAACTAATGGTTTTGCATTTTTCAATGTTGAAGAAGAGATAATTATTACAACACCAATTGTACACGGATGTTAGGTCATCTTGTAGATATTTGCAGTCTTCAACTGTTACGATCGTTTTAAAAATTTTCAAGTCATCGGCATATAATAAAAATAAAGAGTTCTTTATAGCACGCGATATGTCATTTATAAAAAGTAAAAATAACAACGGGCCAGAATTTGAGCCCTGGGGCACACCTGAAATAACATAGATGAGATCTGATAAAAAATTATTTTTTTTGACACACTGCGTACGATTGACTAGAAAACTATGAATACATTTAACAACAGAATCATGAAACCCAAGTGTCGTTAATTTTGCTACTAAAACTTTATAGTTCACTCGATGAAAAGCTTTAGCAAAATCGGTGTAAATTGCGTGAACAGAATGTTTTGCTTCAAAGCCATTGATAATTGAAATCTTATAAGATAGAAGATTCATTGTTGTGGATCGTCCTGCCCGAAAACCGCGCTGCGCATCAATAAGTACATTTTTGCACATCCAATTCAATTTCACAGAAATGAGTTCGTCCATTAATTTTAGAATAACAGATTGGATTGAAATACCACGATAATTTATTATATTTTCTCTATCACCAGATTTATGCAGTTACTGATGATTGAAATAGAATGAATAATGGAGTAGTTATAGAAAAAATACAGTTCTTCAGAAAACTGGAAGGGATGCCATCAGGACTTGTACTATAGATAGTTTCAAATATTTCACTTTGTGAGAATTGAAATGGCATATGAATAACTTGAAGCATATCATTAAAAGTCGCTATATGCAATGGTGTCTTATGACTGTAAACAGTTGAAAAATAATCTGCGCATAGATTTACATGTTGAGATCCTTCACAACTACTAGTATTGTTGTAATGCATATATTTTGGAAATTCCAAAATTTTTTAGGGTCATTTGTTATACTCAAATTAACAGATTAAACATATTTTGAGATTAGAGAGATTATTTCTTAAAAAACTGTACCTTTGGCGTAGCAATTTAAAATTTTGATTATTTATAGAATTACTGCACTGCATATATGTTTTATGGGCAATTTTTTATCCTTAATTAGGTTTATCAATTCAGTAGTAAACCAAATGGGGTAAGTGTATGATTTTATGCGTTTGATTTGCACAAACTTTTCAAGAGTATAATACAAGACATTGTAAATTGCATCAATCATTTTGTCAATACTACCCATATCAAGAAATTTCCACCAGTCAATAGATAATAAATGATTATTAATAGCTGAATAATTTGCACGTGAAAAATTGTAAACATTCTCGTTATATTGAAGTGATTTGATGAATTGATTATATGACATTGAAATTAGATACGGCACATGATGATGGCTAAGGTTAAATAACAAACCAGAGGCAGTGGAGACTGTAAATCCGTCTTGCGCGAAGATTAGATCTAAGAAAACATTATTCTCGTTGGGTATATTGCAAATCTAAAAAAGATTGTAATAACTAAATGTCTCAGCAAGTAATTGAGCCGGGTATAGTAGTGTATTATTATTAATAAGCCCTAATTCATCATTTGACCACGATGGTGCCGGGAGATTATAGTCACCGCATATAATGAACTTGGAATTAGTATAATTTTCAGCAATATTATCGAAAACAGACCAATGATTTTCATATTTGTTTATAGAAGAATTCGGTGGAATGTATACCGCACGAACAATTAAATTTATTTTACCAATAGAAACAGAAATAATTAATTGATCAACCAAACTCAATTCAACATTGATATTTTTGCAATTAAATTTATTGTTAACTGCGACCATTACACCGCCGCCACGAGTTTTATTACTGGAAAGTGAAGAACGATCTATTCTAAAAATAACAAAATTACTAAGTATAATGAGTGGTACTAGAAGATCGTTGATTTGGTTTCTTCGCTATGTTACAGCCTGTATGATTTTCGGGACCCCTGATATATATTTAATTACCAAATTATCTTCGCCATTTTCCTTGCGCTTTTCCAGGTCATTTTTTAAGGCTCTGAATTCATTTCATTGAACTAGCGTTCTGTCATAATTAAATTTAATAATATTATCCTTCAAACTGTATGTTTTTGAAATAATGTTTTTAACTTGATCACTGTTCTGTAGTATGACTTTTATCCGTCTAGGCCATGTCCCTTGGATGCCAACTCTAAACATTTTTACAGAATTAATTTCCAACGATAGTGGGTTTAAAGTATTTTTAATTGCGACAAGTTCATCATCGGACTTCTCTTTGGGTACGGTAGACGTCGATTCTGGTACATTGTAGACCATAAGATTATAGCTTCGTTTGCGGCGGTCTTCCAACTCATACAATATAACAACATTCTTATTCTCAGTTGTAAGTATTGGACCAGTATTTAATTGATCGCCTTTATTAGAAACTGTGTTCAGGCCGTGTTCGACATTTATAACATTAATTTCAATCTTATTAATTTTATCTTCTAGTGTTTTAATTTTTTCTTCAAATTTACTTAATAATTGATCAAACTCCATTTTAAATAGATTGAAATATTTCCCCAATAGTTTATTAATAATAACTTCAACTTGAGATAATTGGTTTTTGTTTAAACCCTCCATAGATAATAGATCGTTTCGTGAGGTATCTTGACATTTTGTACACTTCCAATTAATATGACGGGATTTTCTTTTTATCTGTGAAATTTCTTCCTCTGACAGACATAATGGCCCATCTCTATACGGGGTGTATTAACTGATTTGAATCATAAATTTAAAAATACGAAAACATTTCGTGAATCTACAACAATGAGTCTTACTAAGACTACAAAACAAATTAATTTGAAACAACTACTTCTCTAGCTAATACTTCGACAGACATTGATAATTGATTTGAATCAGCTAAAAAACAAATTAAATGGCCGTACTATGAAATAAAATTAATGATATATTTTAAAAAAATTAACATCATTGATAAATGTTAGTCAACTTTAAATTTTTAAATGGCTTCTTATACATTTCTTATTCTTTTATTCTAATAATAAGTCTTATTCATTAGAAATTTTCCAATAAATTTAGTGTGCCTTGAAATTGCAAAACAATACAAATAACAAATGACTGACATTGCTTATGGAAGATTTTAGCATACCTAAGTGTAACCTTAGTCTTAGTGGCAACTTACATACAACTTCTATAACTGCGTTAAATATTGTTTTTCATGGTCTGAGGTAATGTAATATAGTTTTGAACAATCTGAAATGAATATTGGATTTATCTATAGTATCCAATAAATTACTACAAAGAGACCTTGAACCTCTTGTAACTGAGGATCTGTACCACCCGTCACTACATATAAGCTTCACTTTAGGATGTAGTGAGATTCCGAAATTCGAAATACAACACCAGTATCGATCCAACTTTAGAAAGGCTAATTTCACTAAATTATATAACGACTTAGCTAATATAAATTGGGATAAACTATACAACTTAGATGATGTAGATGAGGCTTGCAATTTTTTATATGATCAACTCTATTCGTCTCTTGATATGAATGTCCCCATACTCAAAGTGCGTAAACTCAAAAAGGACACTTCACCGTGGTTCAACTCGGAATTGCTTCGGGATATCAAACATAAATAGAATCTTCTAAATATTTGCGGACTAAAAACACAAATCACCTGATAGCATACCAAGACTCACGTAGACTTGTTGTCAAACGCAAGTTTAAGTTGAAACGTGACCACTATATATGCTCTGCAGAGGATAAATTAAAAACGGAACCTAATAAATTTTGGATATATGCCCACGCCATGAAGAATACCACCCGTATCCCTGGTGTTATAAAAACTGAGACTGAAACTTACTCTTGTACCCCTGATATTGTAAATGCATTTGTAAATCATTTTGAATCCTCATATCATCCCTCCACCGATAATCACAGTGTTACTAGTCTCATTGCTCCAGAATGCATGGGTTTGTTCTTAGTTTCTGAGGATGAAGTCCTTCGTGAGAGATTGTAATCATGTTCTGTATCAACCTCTGACTTTTATATTTAATATTATCCTAAAAAATGGAACGTTTCCTCGGATCTGGAAGAAAGTGAAGATTGTTCCCGTACATATATATGGTGGGTGCAACCAGTACAAAAAGTATCGGCTTATTGCTCTCTTGAGTCATTTTTCTAAAATATTTGAGTGCATTCTGAGCAAACACATTCTATTCATAGTTCATCATTCCATCACAGATAAACAACATGGTTTCATGCCCGGCCGCTCTACAGGAACTAATTTAATGAACTTCACTCAGTTCGTCTCCATTTTTTAGCTGGTAACATAATCAACGTCAATGACTCCTACTTAAGGATCGCGCGCAGGTTATAAGGAATGGAGGTGTACATTCCTTTCCGTATGATCTGACCTTGGCCCACTGCTGTTCCTTCTATTTATTAATACTGTGTGCAGTGCTATTTCATCTGATGTCTTCATCTATGCTGATGACATAAAACTTTATAGAATAATCAACAGTGTCTCAGGTAGTCAATTACTTCATAATAAATACTTGAATAAATTACATGTGTGTTGTACCGATAATGGTATCACTATGAACATAAACAAGTGCAGTGTTGTTACTTTTACTAGGAATACCAATCCCATAATTAGTGACTATTATATTGGTCAGTCAAAGTTACAGAGAGTTTCTGAGATCAAGGATCTGAGTGTGACTTTTGAATCTAAGCCTAGTTTTAAAAGCCATATATTCAAATTGGTAAACGAGTGTTATCGTCTGTTGGGCTTCATTATTAGAAACTGTAACCAATTATCTAATATCGACACGCTTATTACACTCTACGATTCATTCATTAACAGTAAGCTGATGTATTGCTCTTTAGTGTGGTCGCCTTACCAATTGTACTTAAGGGCTCACTTAAGGGTGTGCAAAGAAAATTCTTAAACTGTAAACTGTATAGTACACCGGCTTACTATTAGAATTTGACAGGTGGTCAACTGCAAACAAGCATAAATTCCTTTCGATTTGTAACTTATATAAGCTTGTCAATGACAAAATTGATGATCAGAGTTTTACAGAAAGACTGAAATTCAAGTTCCCAGGCTATGTACTCGTAACCCAGTCACATATTCTCTCACATTACCCATTACGTTACATCATTTTCATTCGCGACTTCATAATATGTACAAATTCTACCATGAGGTTGAGCATCAGGCTGATATATTTCACCATAGCTTAAGGAATTTTAAACATCTTAATCAATAACATCATCCGTCACAGCTTATTTATAATTTCATTGTTTTTATATACTTACATTTTTATTTTGTTTGTGTTACATATATATTGTATTTTATTCCTGCATTATAGCCCTTATATTACTCTGTAATGGACTGTAGTCTGTTATGAAATTAATATTATTATTATTAATAGATCTCAACAAACACCTTAAAATTTTCTCGGTGCACCTTCGTATATATTCTTAATTATGACTACCAATCAGTAATAAAAATACGCTACTTAGCTCTGCCTTAATAATATATATTTATTTTTGTGTTGTAAGCTTGGGTACAACCTTGAAAATACTCTCTTTTTTTGTAAAAGTTCCATCTGCAGCAATTTCAGTATGCTGATCTCGTATTTCACTTTCATCTACGTCCTCACAACTGAAAGGTAACCACATACATTTTCTTATACGTACGATATATTTGATTTTTTTTGTATTCATTGTTGCTTCACCCATATCCGTTATCCTTATTATATTAGTTTCGATGAAATCATTTACATCATCCGAAGGATTCATATATATGCTGGTTATATTTTCCAACCCTTAGCAAATTTTAATCGATTTGACATTGTTAGGGTCTAGTGATAAAAAAATATTCGAAATTATTTATAGGGTGATTATCCTCTTTGTGTTTTATTTCATGCCAAAATGTCTTTTTGTATTTTTGTACTTGCTTATGTTAATATAATGTTTATTTCTAGTAATTTTACGGTATATATCACAAAACTCAATTAATTATTGAAAATATATTAGTCAAAAAATCAAATAAAATAATGAAATCAGTAAAAGCTTTCGTATAACAGTCACTGATTTACGGTGATTTTAAAAACGTGAGAAGTTTTCTGAAATAACGAAGAGGTCATGAAGCGCCTGTTATGTTTCAACTTTTCTCAACTTGTTGCATCAAAACATCAGTAATGACGGAAGCTCGTCCAGTTTCTTACCATCGCTCCTCGTTATGATCATCCTCTATAGGGTTTGTCAATATTATTAAAAATTATAGAGGAATAAATAACTAAATTTACGCAACTTCTCCCTCAAATTCTTTTCTATATAAAAATAGATATTGTCTAGTACTGGATCTCTTCGACTACCATTTCATAATTCTAACTATAGTTTGATGGTACCCTTATCCCAATTTATGCGAAATGCTAACAGAACTTGTATTACACATTCCTTATAATTAATGCAATTTGTTGGTTTAATAAATATTTTATATGGTTATTAATTCTATGTTACTTCTAATGTTTTAAATGGACAAATTTCATTATAATCGCATAAATTTATTAACAACAAAAAATTAATACTATAGTTTGCTAACATTATTATTAGTTCATTTACACTGGATTGAAAAATTTACTATGTTTTAACTACAAATAATTATTATAAAAATATTATATAATGTGTAAGCACAATTATATAAATCTAAACAACTCAGCACGACTCGAGTTTCGACGTTTTATCGTCATTATCAAGAGAAATTGATTAAATTTTTTCTTCCACAAAGAACTAGCGACAGGTATTTTCCGTCACCCCAAAATAGTAAGTATAAAATCATATTTCATCAATTTATAATTCACTTTATAATGACGGTATGGTTTACAACGTAGCAACGGTTTTAATGCAATGATATTGCGTATGAAACTAAGACATTATTAAGTTAATAAGAAATGGAATTTTATAAAGTATTTTTACATCAGAGTATATTAATTTACTCAAGCTACGGAATTCACTTACAAAAAAATGCCGAGAGTAAGAGCAATTTTACCAATTTTAATAAAATTATGCCTAATAAATTAGGCGAAATTAGCTATTTACTGAAGCATACTGAAAAGACATATTTTACAAAATGGTTATCTTGATAAAATATGTACAACTATATTGACAATGTACTGATTCTAAATTTTACGCATTACTGCAACTTCATTGATTAGTTTAACAGAACTCAATAGTATATGAAAAGTGGACAATTTAAATTTCCCTCACACCGCGCCGGTACTAATTCATATAAGATAAGATTACCGATTGTGCGAAATTACACAAGTGTATCGATTTATATCTAAGTGACGTGGGTATCAGATTTTTGGCAGTTTCTAAAAACTTATAACATTTGTCGCATAAATGATGTCTCAATAAATCGTAAAAAAGTATACAAATAAACTGGAGAACTTTAGCTCCCAGACAATATACTAAAACCGTTGTTGCTATTGTATTAAGTTTTTTTGCCTGAAAAATTAAAGAAAAACGGCATATTTTGTCCGATTATTCAAAATTACAAGGATTAATTAACCATTCATAAATAAATAATAGTAAATGAACAGAATTTATCATTAATAGGTACAGGTTGTTTACTTAAATCAAATGCCTTTTAATGCGTTTAATTGGGTAATTAAATAATATGTTTAAATTAAAATAATGGTCGAATCAATTAATAAATAATAAATTTTAAAGTACCCTTTTAAGATCTAATCAACTTTTATAACTATAAGTTGAACTGTTAATATTATTTCAATTATGTTTGTGACTTTAAGATAATTTTAAAAATTCTTTGAGGTAGTTGTAAGAAGCATACTGCCAACAATCCAAATGCCTTGTATCCAAACAAGAACGTAATTTTCCCTGTATATTTCTTCATCTAGGGCGACGCTTTTAAAATAACAAAAAGGGAAATTGAAAGAGCTCACGGATTAATAAAGCCGACGCCGTTGACATTGACATCCTGATCAATATTTATGGTTTCGCTTTCCGTCCGCTCAGTGGGGTTTTCCTGCCCTTTTCCAGTTTAAACTCGGTTCATTGAACTTATAAATTGTAAGAATAAGGCATCGATGTTGACATACGGAAATACTCGTTTTACCATCAGCCTGTTTTGTCGAAGTAATGGAGATTACTAAATCTCCGGGGCAAATGAAAGTGACTGTCAGTACTTAATGTAGGTTTCCATTTTGTTAACCTGTCACGATAATCAAATTTGTTTTAATGTCGGTTGTAAATTAATATCTTATTTTACACAGAAGAGAGAGGTATTTATTATGCTTTTATAAGCAGAAATCCAATCTTAAAATGTACTTAGGGTTATATAATAAAATTGTAATGAAGTTAAAAAGGTAAATTAATTATGTATTATAAATGTAATATAATATTCAGCTCAAAAGTAACTTAATTTTTCAATTAATTTTATTTCTACTTAGTATTTCCTAAACATTTTGAAATATCTTAAATTAAGATGTTAAGTTCATAATTATGTACATTTTAATAATAAAAAGTTAATAAAATAAGTAATTATTACCAAATATTTTAAAGATAAATATTTTAGAACAGACATGTCATAGTATTTATTTTAGCTAAATACGAGGGTATATTGAAAAGTTACCGGAATGGGCATGAGATGGAGCGCGTATCGTGAAATTTTTATGATGGTTGTCAAGGCTAATATATTTTAGGTAAGCTGTCAAATTTTGTCGTTCCGTTTTTGTTTACTAGGATATCTTGTGAAGCAAGTCAGGCACTTTTGCAAAAATGGATAAAAACGAATTTCGTGCAGTCATCAAACATTTCTGGATGGATGGGAAAAAGGCGACGGAGATACGAGATATTTTGCAGAAAGTTCATGGCACATCCACACCTTCATTTTCGACTATTAGTTTCTCGGTGAGCGAGTTCAAACGTGGCCGTACGAGCACCAAGGATGAACCACGCAGTGGACGTCCAAAAACGGCCACAAATGAAGAAATGGTGGGCAAAGTCCATGATCTCGTGTTAGCCGATCGACGAGTGAAGTTGCGCGAAATAGTAGAGACCACGGGCATCTCATATGAACGTGTGCAAAATATCGTGCACGAACATTTGGGCATGAGGAAGCTGTCGGCGCGATGAGATCCACCACTACACACCAGAAACCAAGCAGCAGTCGAAACAGTGGATTTCTCCAGGCGA
The DNA here is from genome assembly GCA_963969525.1 of Ontholestes murinus. Classification (NCBI taxonomy): domain Eukaryota; kingdom Metazoa; phylum Arthropoda; class Insecta; order Coleoptera; family Staphylinidae; genus Ontholestes; species Ontholestes murinus. The sequence goes on along the minus strand of OZ018389.1, from coordinate 35,443,610 downwards.
ATCTGCTCCGAAGAAGGCAAAGACTGTCCCATCGGCTGGAAAGGTCATGGCCACCGTTTATTGGGATTCGCAAGGTGTGATACACATCGACTTTTTGCAGAAGGGAAGAACTATCACGGGGAAACACTTCAGCGATTTATTGGATCAATTCAACGGCATATTGAAGGAAAAACGGCCTCATTTGCAGCGGAAAAATGTGCTCTTCTTGGTTGAATTGGGCTACGAGGTGGTGCCGCATCCTCTCTCCAGACCTGGCCCCGTGCGACGTCTTTTTGTTCACAAACATGAAGACTTGGCTCGGAGGCAAGCGCTTTACGTCAAATGAGGAGGTCATCGACGCCACTAAAGCTTATTTTGCAGAGTTCCCGAAATCATTTTTTCTGAAGGCTTAAAAAAGTTGGAGCTCCGCTGGGAACAGTGTATCGCCCTGCAAGGGTACTATGTTGAAAAATAAAAATAAAAACCTGTTTAATTACTGTGTTTCTTGCCAATTCCGGAAACTTTTCAAACTAAACTCGTAATTGTGAAATAAAAAATTCTGAAATATCTCAAATTTTTACTATTGACTTTCATTTAGCATATGAACATATTTTATCTCTTATAACTAAAATTAAGATTGCTTTAAATAATTATAACCTTTACTTATATGTATTCAATGTTACAATTATACGATATCTTAATATAAAAAAATTGGAGATCATATTGATATAGTAGTATCTATAAAATATTCCATTTTTCGATCGAGAGATCTTAATTCACAAAATAACAGTTAATACATAGTGATTTAGTTCTCTTCAACTTAACATCACATGCTTAACAAAAACAGAATCTACTATATGTGCTCAGCTTAAGTCTTTGAAATTTTAGTAAAATTTTTAAATCCAACTTGATGACATTTACCTACGGCACGCACTATTGCAGTTATTACCAGGGATTTTCTTTATAAAACGGTGGTTTGAAATTTCAAATTTTGTCTACAGAGCTTTGCATACATCCGGGCTATGTGTAAGTTTTAATGGTTATACATATGTAGAAGGTTGTAAAGGGATTATATGAAATGGATAATCAATAACAAATATATGAAAAATTTAAAAATAGTATATATTCCACACACAGACACAGGTAACGTATATTAGTATTTAAATTGCATGGAATTTTTATTCGAGTGAAATATTTTACCTTTCTTTTTGATCCTTACTGCAAATATTTAAGCTCGATTTGTTCTGCAAAGGCGCAAATTTAACGTAAATGCCATATCTCTCACTAATCTAAGCCATTTAGAACGAAGGGTTTCATGTAATATATGATAAATACCAATTTTATCTACCTTTCCATTGCGTATAAAAACGAAGTATAATAAACGTTTCAATACAAATGGGCATTTGGGCAATTTGGATACAATAGCAATACTCGCAAGAGTCGTACAATTTTATGGTAATCATGGAAACATTTAAACGATCAGATTATATAAAGCAAAATAGGTGTTTATAAATATAACAATAAAGCAGGTCTGGAATATTCAAAATTGTGTTGAATTAGTTAAATACATATATCATTATAATAACAAATGTCATAGTAGAAAAGAGATAATTTAAATATGTGTTTGTTTTTGTCCTTTAAAAAGTAATTATATTAGTATCGACCTCCCCGCTTCGTGGTCATTTTGAATTCAAGATAACAATATAATAGTAATTGAGCCAGTACTTTTTTACAAGTTAATTATGAAAACATACAACTAGATAAGCAATATGCCGTGCAATGTAGTTTTATATTAATTACGCAAAAGCCTATCTGCAATGACTATATTTATTTTTTGGAATGTGAGCTAAAATTATTCACATTAAAAATAATTACTACAAGTTTGTTGTTTACCATTCGCAAGGTTTGGTGGGTATAGTGGATGGTTCATTAAATCTGATCCAAGTTCCAGCAACATCTAGCGAGTCACTAAATTTCTGTGTGGTCTCGCATTGTCATGGTGGAACCAATTACGTTGATGGCTTTATTTAATTTGTCCCATTTGTTATAGTACATTGCCTTTATTGGTGGTAGCAGCTCAAAATTCACGATGTCTTTGTAATCCCGCCTAATTGAAATCATAGTCTGAATGGATAATTTTTGAGAAATGGTTCATTTTCATTGTTTTTCAAGAGCTTGTCCCAGGCGTTTTTATCGCTTTGTTAAATGAATATTATTAAGTTAATGTGGAACTCAAATATTAAAATTGCAATATATCTTAGCTTGTGCAAATGTCTTTCTTTGGTCGTTTGAGAAGTATTTAATATTACTAAGACATATTGAGTCTGGTAGCGGTGCACAGTGTGGGATTTTACAAATCTAGCTGGAAAAAATTATAAATTATCATAAAACATCTTTTTGAATTGTATTAGTTCATTTAGGACGTTAAATAAGTTTGAAAAATATAATCCACACATATTTCTACAGAAATGTATATACATTTTTACATAGTTTTTTCTTTTGTCGTAGGATGGATATATTTTTAGCTGCTTATCTAATGCCGATTAATTTCATATTTTCTGTACGTTAATTTTGTTGTACTTATCAATGCCAATGATTCTTCTGCAAAATACTGAGGTGTTTGTTGGCCTGTGGTATGAAAAGCTTTCTTCCCTTTAGTTCGCCTTTTTGGACTTTAAAGCAATTGCTGCAACATAAAAGCAGCATTTCTTTTGCCAGATTTCCTCAACTTAACATTGAACTAAAGTCTTTTTTTGGCGGCCCACTTTTTTTGCACTCTTGATTCCACTTGCATTGGGTGCATCCAAATTAATTATTGTAACGGTAGTATTTAATCAATTATTGAACTTGTTTAAAAAGATATTTTTATTGCGATGATACGCCTTCCATGTTTGGTTGAATCTGATCGTGAACGAATGAACAGTCCGGTTTAATTCGTCTTACGTTATTTTAAAACAATGATGTATGTTAAATTGCTTTTAAGGTAATCTACAAGTCATTTTCAGTCGCAGAAGAAGTTGACCGTGCGTTATTATCGTCACTTTTTAACACTTGGATATCTTTGAAATACGCAATTTATCGCACTCAAAATTTTATTGTATATATTCTAAATGGATCTAGAATTATAAAAAAATATAAAATCATGGCGTACAACGGTGTACAAAAATTTTGGCAGTCTAATGAAATCACCACTTCTAAGTAATTTCTGATTTTTTATCGAATATTCTTTGCTAAAATTTTATTAAAAATACATAATTGAGGAATCTTTATTAGGGTACAATATAAACTACAGACCTTGATGTAATTTATCTATGGCAAAAATGTTGTTACAAATAAATACTTTATATAATACGACCTTCACAATTTACGCGTAAGGAATGACTGCGAAGCAGTTTTGAAGTGACAAATATTTAACTTCTTTTGTCGAACGATTGACAATAAAGCCGGGCATCTACAGATTTTATATTTTGCTAATGGCATATTTAGTACCTCAGCTAAGCATTTAGTGGGTTATAAGTAAATATTTTGTATGTTGTTTTTAGCACTTTTTTCCTCCTGGATTCGCAAAATCCCACACTGTGCGGCGGTTAGCTTCGATTAATATCTTTATTTTATGGGCTTCGACTTCAAGTGAACTATCTGAACGTGGTGCATCTTTGACTATGAAATTGCCGAAAAATTAATATAATCTCGTCTAGTTAAGCAATCTATATTGTACAGAGCACATAACCCTTTATGAGCTTGCTTTGCGTTTTCCTCTTTTCTGAAGTAAAACACTAGAACATAGCAATATTCCCCTGTTTGCTTTTCCATCTTTTGACCACTTTATGACGGCTACTGACTCGTCAAATTATATTTAGGTTAGATGATTATACTGAAGATAGTTGGTTAAAAATACAAGTATACACATCTATTGGACTGAACAGAAATTACTTAAGACTCAACCCAATACTTTTTACATTTTTATCATAGCATATAATTGAGAATACACTGTTAAGGTTAACTTTGCAAGCGTATTTGTAACAACTAAAAGTCAGAAAAACTCAATAGCCTGATACATTCAAGCCTAACTAAATCAGTGGCCTTCATTACACACGCACGGGAGATTCCCCAAAATCTATAGCCAAACTCCTGTTTAGAAAATTGAGAATTCCTAAGAAATAGGTTTTGTTTAATATTACTATAGGTAAAGATATATTTGGCAAAGATGATTACAAACTGCAGTCAGAACTACAATTACGATTAAAAAAAAACAATATTTTATCACCAACTTAATGCAATAGGTATGATTTGGTACATGAAATGGACGTCGTCAATATCAAAGGGTTTCAAAAACACCTTAAAAATTTAAGTTAAAGTTAAAGAAGTCATACTATAAACAGAGAGTCTGATAACCTTTAAACTGAGGAATATAATACTGCTAGGAGTTTCTTGTCAGCTTTATAGATAATAAGGAAGACCAACACATTATGAAACAGTGAAGAGGAATTACTCAGAATTTTAAAAAAATCACACATCTTTCACCGGTGACCTAATGTCGGCCAAAACTAATTTTCTACAATATTTAATTTAAATTAACAGGATATTTACAAAACTCCAGAAAGGCGCGCTAATAACGTTGAATGTATAATTAACACTAAACAAGTTCAACTGTTTATAGAGAAGCGTTTATTATAAGATCCGAATTATTTCAATTTAATATCGTCCTATTTGCTTTTTGTTATGTAACTGCGATATTTGAGAGACTTATTTACTAAAAAAAAACTATCTTGAAAGACCTACCTGCTATATTTCCACGTTATAATATTGATAAAAAAAACTCGAAAACGACATGAACTATTTAATAAAACTGCTCCGACGCTTCTGTGGTACTGAATTAAGACTCATCTTATTAAAACTAAAGATATTGCAGTAAATGTACCAAAATTTCAACGGTAGAACAACAAGTTTTTTGGATTATGCACCTATTATTGAGAACGTATATATTGGTAATTTCCTACATGTACGAAATATGTCAAGAGATTTTCCACTTATAACCGCATTAGTTTTTAACTATCGATTATCAAAAGGAAACTTTGTTTTCAATAACGATGCAAGGGTTTCGAATTGTCTTATCAAAAAATTCAAAAAGACAGTTGAAGGCAATCAGCTCCTTTAATAAGGGCATTTCAAAATCAATGATATAACAATATACAATATAACAATAGAAGAATAACATTCACTAATATAGTCCGTGAAGAATTTTTGGTACAACCTATGCGAAGAAAAAAAAACCAATACCTTCAAATTGCTCATGTAATATAAGAATTTAGAAAGACAAGTTGCTTGATAGCAGAAAATGCTTCTGAATATATTGATGTCAAACACCGTCCTGAGGGAATTCACAGGAATGCTGATAATTTATCTTCAAGATCATATCAAGAAGAGCAGTTTAACAAGTGTAACGCCACACATTCATTTTATATTTAGTTTTAACTTTGAGAATGATCCGAAAGGACCGAAACACGTGTCAGTTACCTTATAATAAACAAACGGAACATAACAATTGTATAAATTCTCCCAATAAGAAGTTTTTCTTTGCTTTGTAATATGGTTTCAGTTTGAAAGATCTTTCTTTTTAACCTTTGTTTTAATCGGAAAATTGCTATTAAAATACTTTAAAAATATATTAACAATCATATCATATTGGAGCTTTACCAATTGATGATACAATGTTGTAGTAAATGGTACATTTGAAATATTTTCAAGACATTTCTTTATCTTTGAGTACGAAAATTTTCTTGTTTTGCGAAATTCTGGTTTTATGTTAAGTAAAAGTGTTTGCTACTATATTGTCGATACACATTTGTGCCGTTTTACTAATTCCTGTAGGTTCGCTTATAAGATGTTTTAATGATTTCAGAGTATTTTTAAAATCTAGCTTTATATTATTACAGTTTAGTACATCTATATTATAGTCATCAACAATAATTCCTTAAATAAGAAAATTTCTCCAGTTTGGGTTTTCTATATACATATTATTAGCACGTATCCCCCCAATTAAAATATCTTGCACATTCGAACACTCTGGAATGTAAAAAAGTACTTACTTCAAATGTCGTACAATCTATGGATTCCTCTACAAACAGGGCTAGTCCTCCATGTACTCTTTCCTCCCTGCAGAAACTTGAGATTAAGTTAAAGTTTGGTATTTTAATAATATTTAGTGGTTCTTTCCTGAGCCAATGTTCAGATATACATAACATATTACATCTCACTTGTTCGATTAGTGCTTCCAATTGATTAGCAGCTGTTGTTATGCACTGTACATTCTGGTGTAATAATTTTAATTCATTTTCGGTTGATATTATCGTTTCAGTAAAGTTTAATGGCCGATCTGAAAATTTTCCTTGCGTTTGGGCTTTAAAAAGAACCGATTAATAAAAACGTTTTCTGGCCAGAAGTTTTCATTAATCACAGTTCATTCTGCGGCGATAGGAATCCCAATTTCTTCTTAACATTATGGTTCGTGTCTACACACGTTTTTATAGTGTGTAGTTCAGAGGTTAATGTCTTAATTTATATTCTCGATTTGTTATAATATTTGCAAAGTGTATTATTTCCCTTTTTAATGCTGTTAGGAGCGAGAACTTTTGTATTCCATTCTTCGCATTTAGCACATGCCTAAAGTCCGAACTTATTCGGATTTAGAGTCGTGATGATATTCTGTCTCGCAAATACTGCATTTGAAGATATCACTGTCGATTATCTTATTACAGATTGAACACTCTATATTATCACTTATTGAACTTATGTTTAACTCACTTACAGAACAGGATCGACCTAGTTGGTTTGCCATTGCTATATATTTGATACACATAGATATTTAGGCCTCTTTCACAAGTTATAAACATCACATGATGGCCCTACTAAATTATGTAAACGACTTCTACATAATAAAGTCATAAAATACTTCAGGTTAACGAATAATTGTTTAGTAAACAATAAAGAAGAATTTAAGGAATTAATTGTCAAAAAACTTGCATGGTGTTAATCTAAAAACACGTAATCTGTACTTTCCTATTATTTTTTGCGTGGTATTTTGCAGAAGATTTGAAAATATCTCAATCAAGAAGATAACTAATTTAGACGTCGATCGAATAGACCAGTTGGTCTGGAGAATAATAATAAACACGTTGGAAATTCAGTTTACTAGGAATAGAGATTCGTGTATGCAGTTACAATTCCAACGAGATTAAGCCTGAGAGGACCTTATACTAACAGTTTTTCAAACTTCATGTTTTATAAAGTTATCTTAGTGCATATCTTGCCATCTATTGTTGAAAGACCAATTGAGATGAATATCTATGAATAAAACGAGGAGCAGAATGAAGGTGACTATCAAAACACGAGGTCTTCAATCGCAAGCATTTGTAATGATTGAAGGGCTGCTAACTTTTGTCGGAAAATATTTTTTTGGTATGCCTGCATAGGTTTATAATAGAGTCGAACAAATTCAGATCTAACATACATTAGAAAATAAGGCGACTAGCTAAGTCTAAATATATTGCTCGTGTAAAAATCCAAAATAAATGTTGTTTGTTTTTATTTAAAAGCTCCAATGAAAATACATTGCTAAGCGAATGATAAATCTGTCTAAAGCTGCTAAGCTACCATCAGCAAAAAGTTTTAAGAGCGATTGCCTTCGGAACCATGTTTGCAATTCTGTTTTCTCAAGGTGACAATATATTTACGCAGGCATATACATGGTTCTATTATTAAATATAATAAGTTATATTTTTTTTAGTATCAAAGTAGATTCAGGCATATTATTAGAAGAAGTTATTATACTACATTTTTATTTCTTGTGGGTTTGAATGAGCTGTACATATAGGTACCTTCTTTTTAGTTTATTACGCTATAATATAGGTTCCTTTGTCTTCGATAGAAATAATCCTACTCCCACTACATTACGAAGTTGCAACACTGGATTTGCAACGAGTATGTTTAATTGATCAAGTGGTATTGTCCAGGCAATATTTACTAAATCTGATCTTATTTCCAGGCATAGGTAAACGCCTGCAGAAATTCTATGTTAATTGTCATGTGCAGATTTCCCTCTGTTAATATTTGTGGCATTATAATATACTCTATTCATGATAATTATACAATGACAGAATTGTATCACCTTAATCTATCAATAATATTGAAAACTGAAATAGCCTAAAACATATAATTACAAATAATATTTCATTTATTGACTCCCTTTACTAAATAAATACAAATTTTAAATTAATTTATTATATTCGTCATTCCCACATATATTGCGCAAGAACTTTTTATTGATAGTCAGTAGACATTTTTATTTAATATATTATAAATATATAATATAAATTAGCAGTTTAAATAGAACGAAGCAAATAATATTAACCATATTAGAAATGCAGTTTTAAAAGTTTGCGTTAATTCTGTGCAAAGAAACAAGTTGCTGAACTAAAACTAATAAAATTTTTAACATCTCTTATAAAATTACAAACAGTTTATACACATAATAAAACTTTGGTTTCGTAAATATTTGATTGCCACATTTCATGTTAAAACATAAAACTTTAGCAAAATGTTTATACTAAAAAATTTACATTATATCATAACACCTGTCAAGTAGAATAGTTTTATCGGTTTTAAAGCTCTTCCCCGCATGTTGTTCTTTTAAGTTTATGATAAAATATATATCTAAACTTTATGCTTGGTACATACATTGAAAGAACGTGACTCTATTAGAAAATATAATTAAATATTTACAACGAGAAATTTTGATTATTTCTTTGTAGGATATTTTAATGGAGGTAGTTAAATAAATTTTTCATTTTCTATAAGGAAACTTTTAAAATCGTTCACGGCTGGCCGAGTTTAGTGAAGTTCAAGTGCGCAATTAAAAGTTTTTGTCAAATGGTTTAAAAATTTAAAGAATGTTAAATAGACGTTTTATAATTTCTGCATAAAACGTTTTAATTTTATATTTGAATTTATTTTCCTCATAAATTATTTAAAAGTTTTTGTATTTTTTAAAAGGGTGCATGATACTTACCACTAAATTAATTAATTATTAATGTATAATACTGCATAATCATTGCTCGATATATTATTAGTTATATGTAATATAAATTACCGTTCGTGCTAATATTTTAAATTAAATGGTTCATTCGTTAATTTTATCAGAATAAATAAAATTATTAAAATTACATGAACATTTCACTTCAATATAATAAAATAGATTTAATTAATTAATATAATTAACATGTAAATGTAATTAAGAGCATAATAATTCAATATAAAAATGGTGTTGCCGAAAGGTTATTTTAATTAAAATACTAAAATTGCGTGTGATGATAAATAATGACTGTCAAAAACTATAAATTATATGCTGACATAGTACCCCCGTTTTCATTTATATATTTGTGTGCGTTAGTAGGTTAAATTATTTATTTTTCACTAACTATTTTGAAAGATATTGAAAAACGTTTTATAATGAAATATAAACTTTACATCAAACAACAAACTCTCATTTTTGCTGCACTTTATTAAAAAAAATCAGCAATAAATATTTATTGATAAACATTATTTTATTTAATTAAAAGACAAACAAGAACATTATTGTATATATATATATATATATATATATATATATATATATATATGTTTATAAAGGAGCTAATCATTTATATACAGGGTTATTCACGCTATACGGCACGGAATATTGTGGCCAAAATACGTGACTTTCAAAAAGTTTCACTTTGGGGATATATGGGGTTCTATTAGGGCTACTTTTTAAAATTACTTTCATAATATACAGGGTATCCCAAAAACCCTAAAAGTATCAAAGTTGTGTTTTTTTTAATGAAACACCCTATATTTGATTGCATTTTTGGATCCTTCGATCAAAATAAGTGTGTGTTTTAATAAGGTTTTTATTACTTAAACCTTAAGGTTTTTGAAATAATTTGAATTTTATAAAAATTTAACCTAACTTTCATGTTTCAAATACTTAAAAAGTAATTAAGTTATGCATACCAAATTTACACTGAAATGTAACAATAGATCATATTTTATTTTCCAAGTATAATAAATTTGACATCTTATACCGGGTGTAAAAAAATTGGAATTAAACAAATGAGAACTTTAAATGGTTAAAACTTCATTTATTAGGATCCAAAAATGCAATAAAATACAGGATGTTTTATTTAAAAAAAACACTACTTTGACACTTTTGGGGTTTTTGGGACACCCTGTATATTATGAAAGTAATTTTAAAAAGTAGCCCTAATAGACCCCCATATATCCCCAAAGTGAAATTTTTTGAAAGTCACGTATTTTGGCCACAATATTCCGTGCCGTATAGCGTGAATAACCCTGTATACATACAATAATGTTCTTGTTTACAAGTATTATGTATTAATTTGTATATATTCTTAATTTATTCGATTAATTATTTTTGTGAATAATTCCTTTGATTGATAAATAAAATTCACTTTGTTGTTATCATACACGGTTTTTATTATTAGTGACCGGTTTCAACTAATAATAAAAACCGTGTGATAACAACAAAGTAAATTTTATTTATCGTCCTAATTTTCAAAATGTATCACAACGTAATGGCTTCAATCATCAACTATATTATTTGATTGAAACTAAATAACAATATATAAACGAAATATAACAATATATAAACGAAATACAAAGTCATATGGTTTGGAATATTATCATAAATTTAGAAGTATCAAAGATAAGAGGTTAACAATATTAATGTATTAGTATCTTTCCCTTTTTGTACAAAGTTGAATAATAAAGATACCGTAAAAATGCTTTGGAAATATCTTAAAATTATATCCAAAGTGAGTATAATTTTTTTTTAAATCTTTTTTTATAATTAATATGATTTCGTAAATATGTAATTATAAAGGGGATAGTGTAATGAGCGACGAAAATAAATTAGCGCCGCAGTAAAATCTAGTTAAGCATCGTTATCCCATATGTTTTGCATCCATATTTCATATAATAGGGGTGAGCAAAAAGGTATTTTATGTCCAGAAAATAATAATTATCAATTACAAGATTAATGAATAAATTATTTCGGGCAAATGAACATGGATTTGGTGCTGGTGTAAATAGGAATGTACAGATTACTTGGATTATTTGGTGTGACGGTAAATTTCTGTTTGTATGCAAATCAGTTTTTTGTATTGATTAATCTCTTACTAGGTCTCGTTTGGAATGCATGAAGGAATTTATCACCGCTCAAATTAAGACACGGGTTATTGAAATTATTATATATTTGTTTGGAAAATAAATTTAAATTGCAGTGAATTTAATATCATAAGTTGTAATAATTAAATTTGAAAGTATAAATTATTTTTAATGTGTAGTATATTATCATAAATATGAGAAGGTAGTACACTACCTTACAAAAATAATATCACTTATTTTTTGGTTATCTGTTAGAAAAATACTGTTCAGGCGCTTCGGAACTATAATAAATATTCAGATAGTTTTATAATTAAACTTCTAGAATTTTAATAAAATATATTAAAATCCTTTAGTTCGTTGTAGAAATTATTAAATTAAATTAAATTATTATTTCTAGAATTTTATCTAGGTCTGCCGTTTTTCAGTCATCGTTTGTCAAGTTTTTAGCAAAAATTTAATGCAAACAATCAAAATGCTGATTGTATACTTTCATATATAAATATGTAAATATTTATTTTAAGAATATACTTCTAAGCCCATTAAGTAGGTTTTATTAAGTAAATTTTGCGTTTCTTGGTTTTTTGGTTCAATAAGGCTACAGTTGACAATCTACTTTTTATAGTTATATATACTTATACTTTAGCCAATGTTGGTATAATATTTCATGCTGCTTAGTAGCTTCATAGGCGATTTTTTCAGTATAAAAGTAAATAAAAATAATGCGAGTGTAAGAACTTGAATCGAGATTAAATGCTAAATGTGTAATCATTTCTACATATAAAACGTTGTTTCCCCTTTTTTGGTATTTAATTTAGATGGAGATGTTTGCATACACAAGATAATTAAAAAAATCTGAAATATGTAAATTTGTTTTAGCAGGAGTGGATAATTTGTCAAGCATTACTATTTATCTTTATATTAACATCAACGTATACTAAATGTAATAAAATATTTTACTGTTTTATTGAGCATACCATATTTTTAATTAGTATTAGGAAACTCAATATTATATACGATACGTATACAATACAATATAATGTACTGTATATTTTCTTCAACGGATAATTTTTCTTAAATATTTTAAAGCAACATTTATCTTAAATATATATACGCAAATCTAAAAAATTACATACAGTATTAACAAATCAAAGGTCGTGTGGTTTGAACAGATTTGTTCTCTTCGCCTTTCTTCCCCACCAGGACCTGCTATCTAAGAACTTACTGCTTAGAAAACCAACAAGACTATTATTCTTAACATGGTAGCCAACATGATGTTAACCAACGACCCTTAAACGGCCATGGTACCCTAAGAAGAAGAAGAAAACTGCTATAATTGTTTCTATTTTGTTTCTACTTACATTTAACTCGTCTAATTAAGTAAATTTTGATTGATTTTATTATTAATGAGTGCGGCAGATCTAAATAATCAATTCAAAGTTATCTCTTATATATTATAAAAATATACTTCTGGAGTAATAACTTAATTCATTTGTCAGCCTGTGTCTCAACAGCTTGTTTGTGATAATATGGTATATTAAAATTGTATAAATTTTAGGGTCGGGGTCAGATTTCTTTATAAGCAAAACAGAGTTAGGTATGAAGGCTGTTCATTCATAGAAATAACAGAGATATAATAGGGGTTTGTAGAAATGGATATAACCATAGCCCAGTTGATGTCGATAAATAAATTTATAGATTTGAATAGTTGATTATATAGAACCTATATATCGGTTTTTTAATAAATTAAGCTTATTCATAGTTTTGCCCTGATTGTATTTTTTTAAACTGAGTGCTTTTAGAAATTTAGCTATTTTTCTAATGCGATGCTCACGATTTTAAGAAATTATAAAAATAACCTACGGTATGGAATTAAAAACTGAGATTTATGAGTATTTTTTCACTAATTTGCAAACCAGGTCTGAAGGCTGTTTTCAAGCTACTGAATGAAATATAGAACTTCTGGTATTATTGATTAATAGGAAATTTAGCTCGTGTTATCTGCAAATTGTAGAATATATTTGGAAAACTTTAAGTGGAGATAACCCGGATTGAAAATGTCGGAGCAGATAATGATAAGTAGTTAAGATTGTAAGGACTATGTTTAGTCTAAAAGGAGGGGCAAAAGCGTTATTAATTTTAACTGATTTTTTTTGGGGATCTATTTAAAAGGAATTATTTAATAGTGAAAATAATGTGGGTATAAATTTCAAGGAGGAAACATTTGTATAAAAATATTGGTGCCAGACGGAGAAGAAGGCTTTCTGTTTATCAAGAAACAGAAGGGCTGATGATATTCCTTCAAAGTGTTTGGTTTGGCTATTTAAAGCAAGGATACTAGGAGGAAGGGTGAGAAATCGGTTCTAGATTTATTTTAGGTATGTTATATATTAGGAATATTTTCTGTTTTTAGTTATTTTACTTATCTCATTTCTATTTAGATTAAGTAATTCTAGTATTTCGATAAATAATTATAGAACATAAACACTTTTTCAGAAATTAATGTCGTTTCTTTTAGATTGAAACTCATATCTAGTTCATTGAAAATAATTTTTTGGTGAAATATTATTTAAGTATAAATAAAATATTTCACAATAAGATCATTTATAGCACACTGGTTTCAAAAATAAAATTTTATAAAAAAATATATAGATATTCAGTAAATAATTACACTAGCAAATAACAAAGTTAATGTTTCAAAACTAATATTTTTGTTCAAAGATTTAAGCCTCTCGATTTCGACATCATTTTTTATTACTTAAAGCTTTGATTCACAAAACATATTTTTAAAAAAGTCATTATCTGAAGGATATAAATAGCAAAATTATTTATCCAAAAATTGATAATTATGCTTGTTACATCGCACAATTGTATTCTTTAATCTTCTCTTACGTGTTTGTCTAAATGCCGACTAAGTAAATGTACATGTAATTTATTTGTAGTTTGAAAAATCCCTGCAATGGTTGAAACCGGTCACTTGTGTATAATAATAACAAATAGCATATTATCTATCCTCCTTTAAAATGCATAACAAATAAATAGCCTCACGCATTATTAGACTTACAATATTGTGTAATATTCTTACTGATTCTACAACACATCGATACTTGTTTTTAGTTCCATTTGGCTTTGTTATTGTACGTAATTATTGTTACATTACATTTTCTTTCTTGCTTCTCCAAAACAAATCAAGTTTGTATTGTTATTGTGGTCTTTCTACCAGTGTCATAGCAGTTGTTTTTATGGAAAATTAAACTTACGTTAATGTTTAATGTATTTTCAGATTTTGAGGTTAATTCCATTGCGGATTCATTTTCTTTTTGCCAATTTTTCTAATCACAGAAAGCATTTTGCTGCCAAGTAAATCAAGTTCGAATTGTTATTGCTTTGTTTCTACTAATCTTATCGCAATTATATTTATAGGAAATTTAAATTACATTATTTCTTAATTTTGAGCCTTTGAGGCTAATTCCGTTACGGATTATTATTTTTGACCATTTTTCAAATCACAGGAAGTATTTTCTTCCAAATAAATAAAACTGAATTATTATTGCTTTGTGTTATTTGAAAAGCTATACAAAAAATATTTTTGTAGTAAGTTTGGGATAACCAAAATATAAGAAAATATAAGAGGGCCACAACTGATGGAAGTAACGCGAAAAATAAAAATAAAAATAAATAAATAAGCTCTTTATTTCTCTCTTCAATTAAAACACTAATATATAAGAAAGAAAGTGCGTCAAACAAAAAAGAAAATTAAATAAAATTAACTAAAATAGTCATCTAAACTATATAATTCCTTTTCACATAAGAACCTAAATAAATATATTTTAAATTTCTTGAGATTTTCAGTGGTTTTCAAATCATTAGGAAGTTTATTAAATAGGACAATACTGTTATAACCTAAAAGCTTTTCTGAACTAGTTAATCGATGTTTAGGTATATTATAATTATTTTTGCGTCGTGTAGAATAAACATGGTTGATTTTATGTTCCTCAAATAAATATTTATGTTTATAAAAAATACTAGACATTCATAAATATATAGTAAATATACCGTAAGAAGGTTATATTTTTTGAACGTGCTTCTACACGATGCATTGAAGTCTAAATCAAAAAGTATTCAAATAATTCTTTTCTGAATAACAAAAATATGTGTAGCATATTTGCTTTGTCCCCAAAAACATATTCCATAGCGCATATTAGCAACGAATACATTGTTGTAGACTGTTTTAAGGGCGTGTTGATTTAAAATAGTTTTAAGTTTCCTAGTATTGTAGCATATTCCACTTAATGTTTTACATAAATTGTCTATATGCTTATGCCATTTAAGAAACTCATCGAGTTCAATTCCTAGTAGTTTCACGGATGAATTAAGAGTGAAATTTTCATTGTTTATTGTTAATTATTCAGGTGTCGGTATGCTTTTATTTGTTTTAAATATAACACATTTTGTTTTTGAGGGGTTTAAAGTTAATTTATTCACGGTGAACCAGTTTTGCAATTTGCTAAAATAAGTTCCGTATTCAAATTGTAACTGAAGATAGTTTTCTGCACTGATAATAATGGATGTGTCATCAGCGTATGTTATAATATTATGTTTACTATCAAACGTATTATATGCAATGTCATTTATATAAATAATGAAAAGAAATGGCCCTAAAACGCTACCCTGAGGAATTCCTCGGATTGTGTAGTCAGAGCTTGAGTAGATATTAGAACCCTTAATACTTAATTTTACTATTTGCTGCCTATTATTTAAATATGATTGGAACCATTGAAGTGCAGTTCCTCGAATTCCATAGCGCTCAAGTTTAGTTAGGAGTATATTGTGATCTACACAATCGAATGCTTTCGATAGGTCCAAAAACATACCGCAAGCTAAGTCTGTATTTTTTAAAACTGACATTATATTATTCACACATTCAAACAGTGCAGTATCAACACTTTTTCCAGGAAGGAAGCCATATTGATGACAATTTAACAAATTACATTTGATAAAAAAATTTAGTATACGTTTGAAAACTAATGATTCTATTATTTTCGCAAAGGTTGTTAGTAAACTAATAGGCCGATAATTATTCATATCATTTTGATCACTTTTTTTATATATTGGCAATACTAGTGCTGTCTTAAGCATTTCCGGGAAAATGCCTGAACATAATGAATCATTTATAATTTTCAACATTGGACAGGCAAGGTACTCAAAAGAATTGTAAATAACATAGATAGGTATGCCATCCAAACCCGAACTGAATTTGTTTTTATTTTTCATATCAGTAATAGTATTTAGTAATTCATTATATGTGACTGGATATAGAAAAAATGAAACATTATTAGAAGGGAAAGAAAATTGAACTTTTTGTGTATCACTCAATAATGTCTGTAGATTGTTAGAGAAGTTAATGAAGAAACTATTAAAGCTATTTGCTAGATCAACGGCATTATTATATAGTGGTAATTTTTGAGGTTTTGACTTATTTCTTTCACTATTGATTACTTTCCACACTTCCTTTGATGTGTTTCTTGCTGTCTTAATTTTTTTATTATAATGTTCTTTTTTTGGAGACACTAGAACTGTTTTATATTTCTTCTGATAATCCACATAAAGTGGTTTATATGTCGCATCAAAAGATGATAAAAATTAAAGCATGGATACTTCTTGCTTAAGTTGATTTATTTCAGACGTAATCCAATTATTTGCATTGGTATTTTTAATTTTCCTTTTCATTAGAGGAAAATGTGCATTAAAATGAATATTTACCTTATTTAGGAAGTTATTACATAAAGTATTTACATCAGCGCTGTTATTCATGTCATGCCAGCTTTCATTAGTTAATGATTTAATAAAACCAACCATGTTTTCATCATTGTAGCATCTAGAAGTGCTGTAATATTTCTTCAGTCTGCCTATGCATGTATTTAATTTTAGCGTAAGCGAACAATGATCTGAAAACCCTTGAAACAATACACTACTTTGACATTCATATTGCTGATAATCTCAACGTTTTTAAATACCATAGAAAACTAGATACATTAAAATGTTTACTTAAAAAGTACTAAAACGGTGCAATAAACAATATTTTGGCGTTTTCTGCAAAAACGAGAAGACTTAACCCATTTAGACCCGTAATTCGATAAATATTATACTCCCATGTGCCCGAAACTTTTTTTAAATTATTTTGTATTTGTCATTATTTCATATGATAAAACTAGTCAATCTAAGATGAAAATAAAAGAAAATTATTAAATGCCATTTTTATTTTTGGACTTATGGCTTGGGTCGAAAACGACCATTTGGGATAATGTGCTACAAATTAAAAATTATGTACTTTATTATAATATTGTCTCTAATGTTAGAATATTGTTTGTAATAAGCAAATAGTTAAATAAGTGTATAACAATTATAGATTTTATTTACGAAAACTATTAATTTTGACAATATTAACTACTTATTATATTCTATAAAAGATTTATCATGCATATCAAGGGATATTACAATTTTCACGTGCAGTTAATTTTATTTTTACAATTTGCGCTTTTTTAACCAGTTAGCACTAAATGCCTTCCTATATCTTTTTGCATTTGGTTTACTTTGATTTCTGGCTAGGATCTGGTCTCGTCATTTTGTAACCATACGTTTGGTATACTGCTTCAACAACATGTCTAATTTATCTAATTTTGAGTCGAAACTCTTGAGATATTTACAGTTATATCGAAGGTTCAATTTAAAATGTGGTTGCCCATTTGATCTACTCCTCCCATGTATTTACTGTACATATTGATACCATAAGTGTACCTCAAACTTTTATTTACTTTAGAGAAAAGCGCGATATCTTCTTCACTGGTTCTATGCCATTTTGATTAGACAAAATGGTAACAACACTGTTATCTATACAAATAATAACATCAATACAATTATCTTTGTCAATACGGCTATAGATCGTACCGCGATCACTTCTTTTCATTACTTTACTATTGAGCAAGCTACATTTTTCGGTCCTATTTTCTCGTATACCGGTAGCTTCCTTCCTTCCTTGATATATAATTCAGTTATAAGTTTTGTACTACTTACATGAATGTTTAGCGAAATATTTGATCATTGATTCGTTCACAGATATATTGCTTTATATTGGAGCATTCCTCAAATACTGTTATAGATTTTTATACTTATTATCCCAAACGGTCGAAAACGAACACTTCCATTTTCATCGACATTTATCAGCATACAAACTTGTTTTTCGATTTGATTGCTAGTTGGTATTTTAATAGGTGGAGTTTTATTATATATGAGCAGAAAATATTTATATTTAAGTTAAAATTAAATTAGTTATTAACGATTATTTTCCGCCATGTTCTTGAACAATTTTACGTACGAAGTTATTCCCACAAAAAACAAATAACTACTAAGTTTAATATGGGGTGATAAGTCAATATGGTAGCCTAAACATCACTTATACAGAGGGTATACCCCTTAGCACCATAAAATATACACAAGTGACTTTTAATTAAAGGTATTTAGTACGGTCGTTTCGTACCGTTTGGGATAGAGTGTTGTCTGGTCGTTTTCGACCGTTTGGGTCTAAATGGGTTAACATAAGATTTAAATACCATTCGAAAGGTAATTAAAACGTGCATTTGCTGATATATTAATAAATATAGCGTTCCATTTAAATAAATGAAGTTATAGCCATTTAAAGTTCTCATTTGTTTAATTTCAATTTTTTTACACCCGGCATAAGATGTCAAGTTTATTATACTTGGAAAATAAAATATGATCTATTGTTACATTTCAGTGTAAATTTGGTAGGCATAACTTAATTATTTTTTAAGTATTTGAAACATGAAAATTAGGTTACATTTTTACAAAATTCAAATTATTTCAAAAACCTTAAGGTTTATGTAATAAAAACATTATTAAAACACACACTTATTTTTATCAAATGATCCAAAAATGCAATAAAATATAGGGTGTTTCATTAAAAAAACACAACTTTGATACTTTTAGGGTTTTTGGGACACCCTGTATATTATGAAAGTAATTTTAAAAAGTAGCCCTAATAGACCCCCATATATCCCCAAAGTGAAACTTTTTGAAAGTCACGTATTTTGGCCACAATATTATGTGCCGTATAGCGTGAATAACCCTGTATAATGAAGCTCTAATAAAAACTAATAAATGTCTATTAAACCCGATGAAAGAAACAGAACGCGAGAAAGAAAACTATATATCGTATACAAATCCAGAAAAAATATATTTTTAGTTCCACAAATCAACAAGAGATGAGCGACACAAATTCATTCATACTCAAATCGAATAAAAGGTAGAATTAAAGAACCAAAAATCAGGCAAAAACCTTCAGAGATAATAACGGTCGCAAGTGACACCGAAAACATAGCGAATATAACTGCTCCATCGGAACGACAAGATATTCAAGAACAAGGTGAATCATTAGGAGAATGGAAAACCGTACAGGTAAAAAGAATGCAGAAGACATAGGAAATATAAACAATAAAAAATAATAGTCGCACCGCGTTGAGTATATTATTCAATCGGGAGAATAAACCAAACAAATACTACTAAAAATGACGTTAAACAATGAATTGAATCCGCTTTAGAACTTGAATTCGAAAAAGAGAAATATTGATGAAAAGAATTGGCCAAAAATTTGAAAATACTAAAATAGTCTATTTTTGTCGAACGAACGAAAGTACTCTCAAAAAATTAGCAAGACTAATACTAATATGAATGTAAGATCTATCAACAATAAAACAATGATTATAAATGTCTTTTTCAAGGCAATAAAAGCAACAAACGACATATGGAGGAGCAGCCCTTTTTATCCGAAATGTCTTCAAATGAAAAAGAGAACTGATATCAATAGGATGCCACTCAATGGACATTTGAGTGTGCGGCTGTTGAATTGCCCGAAACGAATTTTAAAACTAACCTTAGTAAACTTAGACTAGTTTTTAAATGTTTTAAATTAGAAAATAAATTGGAACAAAATATATATGGAAAATAGTGGTGCATTAGAAAAATCCTGCCAGTAAATAAAAATCGCTCAGAATAAAAAAAGGGTAACCTACAAAAGTAAGTTCAATCAGTAGCACAAAACAAATTCTTGTTCATTTATATGTTGCAAAAATTCTTCAACAATAAAGCTAAATATTTATATACAACACTGAGCAAAGAAAATGACGCTCTAATGCCACAATAAAAAAAGATGAAATTAAATATTGTATAAAAATAAAACAACCTGGTCAATAATTAAATCTACTAATCAATCTGATAATTACAAACACATGCAAGATAATGTAAATAATTTAAACAATTATTATAATAACATAGCGAGAAAGGTTATGATGAGATCACATCTCTAATGAAAGCTGCTACTCATGAACTCTTACCTAACTACTTATAATTGCATTTGAAAATGGAAATTTTTCCAAAGTGCTTAAAGGAGAGCATTTTTTCCTCATGAGGTGGTGTCGCCTAGCGTCCCTACACTGCGGTCTCCGTAGTCATTTTGTGCGCCTTTGAATGTTTTACTCCCTGTGAACACCTGTGTCTTCTATGAAGTCCAGGACTTTCTGCCAGGGGATGCTATTTAGCTGTTCTACAGGAAGCATAGGCTTCCCGAATTTCACCGTGCATTCTCGTTTATATGTTTCGCAAGTACACAGTAGGTCTTGGTGAGTTCCCTCTTCTTTCAAACACCCCCGGCATATGAGGCTTTTCTCAATTCTTATTCTATGTTTGTGCTTATTCAGTCTATTCCCAGTAACTAGTCCTGTGATTTTTCTTAGTTTCAATTTGCTCAGTCTTGACAGCATCAGCTATCAGGTACCGTACCATCTAGGAAGATTTTCGTCTCATTCCGACTTGGTTATGCCATGCCTTTTTGTGCTCCCCTGCTAGTTTGTGTCGGATTATTTTCTTTCCAGTTTCTTGAGGTATATCGAAAGCGGATTCAGATCCTATGAATTCACCCGCTGCCCCTTGCTGGACCAGCAAGTTGGCCCCCAAGTGGCCAATAATTCTTTGGTCTTGGGTATCCATACAAGTTTTTTTTTTTCTTGTGGTCGCCAGTGCGCCCAGACTGATGATGCAGGTCATGATCAGCCGGGACTGTACTATTGGCGAGACTAACGCTTTTATGGCTGCCTAACTGTCCGCCATAATGGTAATTGGTCCTTCGTTATGTCCTGATTCCATTACATGATGAGCACAAAAGTCCATTTCGGCCTGGAAGATAGAGGTATGTTTCATTTGTCCATTCACTCCGGTGTGGTATGATTGTTTTGAATATAGGGGATGACCTTTTTGCTGATGCTTTCTATGTGGAAGTTAAATTATCAACTATGATCCCTAAATATTTTACTTTATTTTTGATTGGGACCTCCAGTTCCTACAGTTAACCCTTCATATCTGCACCCTCTTTCTAATGTATTTAGTGCCCTCTGTATCAAGTTTGAAACAGTGGTCCTAAACTTCCCGCTTACTAGAATGGTCAGGTCATCTCCATACCCTAGTGCATATATACTCTGGCTTTCGAGTAGTAGCAGAAGGTCATCTATGACGAGGCACCACAGGAGCGGCGAGAGAACACCTGATCACTAGCTGGTGGATTGCTAGTTTGCTTGGTAGGCATATTGTTGATGGTGTAGTTATGAACCATTTAAGACTCCTTCCTGTCTGTGCCTGTCTACTAGATAGTAAAGCCATTAGTCAATCTGAGTTTTTAGATCTCAATGTAAATGTTAGACCATCAAAACCAAGAAGCAAAGAATTTACACAGCGGGATAATGATGTTCAACCGTGCCCTATAACAAATACTGAACCACCCAATCGAAAATGGAATTTTAAAAAAAAAATACTAAAGTACCTGAATATAACCGACATGTGGGCCCAGTTGACGAATTTTTTGAAGATTGCAGAACAGCTACTGACATCTACCTAAAGTTATTGGGAATATCAATCCAATTTATATGCATCTCAGCGTAATAAAACTTTAAAGCTAACAAAGAATGAATTATTATCATTCATTGGCAAAAAATTTTTGATGTCTTACCACCACTTGCCAACACGAAAACAATATTGGAACTCTGACTTAGGAATACCACTGGTTACAAATTGTATGACACGGAATCGATTCGAAGAAATCTTACGTTATTTGCACTGTAATGATAATCATATAATTCCCAAAAACAACAAAGATAAACTGTACAAAGTAAGACCTTCATCGAATACGTTGATAGAAAACTTTGGACGCATGTACAGCTCTACAAGAAACATGAGTATTGACGGAAGCATGATCGGATTATGTTGTCTGAAGCAATATAACCCACAGAAACCTATTAAACGTGAATACAAGCTTTGGTGTATCGGTGATCAAAATGGGTTTATTCCTTGCTTTGAAGTATACCAAGGAAAAAATGAAGAATTGCAAAAGAAATTTGAAAATTTTGGACCAGGTGAACGAGTCGTTCTTTCTCTAAGTCAACTACATTGGAATAAAAATAAAATTATATATTTCGATAATTATTTCGCTTAAATCAATCTCCTGGAACAATTAAAACTAAACGAGACGTTAGCCTGTGGAACAATACGTAGCAACCGTAAAGGATTTCCGGTGAGCCTAAAAGAGGACAAAAATCTAAAAAGACGAGAATATGATTATCGTATTTCAAACACAAATATATCAGTGTTAAAATGGAGAGTAATCGAGTGGTACATGTTGCTTCAAACTATCATGGATCAGAGGAAGTCAGCTTACAAACAACGCAGAAAGAGGTTTCCAGAATGCACGTATCATGCCCATTAATCGTCAAAGACTATAATATCAACATGGATGGTATTGATAAGGCGGATTAACTGCGAGGAACCTACGGGATGAATCGTCGTTCGCGCAAATGGTGGCACCGTTTGTTTTGGGGATTTTTGGATATCGCTTTTGTCAACGCATACATTATTTACTATCAACGATTTGAAAAAACTTCAACGTTGGAATTTCGACGGTCCATTACTCTTGGATCCATGGCAATGAAGGAGTGCAAGGATCGTAGAAAAAAATCCTTACAACACTGCGACCTAGTTATATCTCTTCTACTAATATTATATTAGCGTTACCCACAAAATTTAATAATGGACATACAAAATCAGAGAATGAAATGTGGATTTTTAAATAATTTTGAAGACAAATTCCGGCTTAACCGTAAACTTTTGGATATAGGTATATTGTATTAAATCATCATATTTTGGCCCCAGGAATTCAGCCATTTCGCTACATTAATGGGACACCCTGTATATTTAGATTTGTAAGTAATTATCATAATCGTTTTAAATTTTTGACAAAATACCTAAATTGAAGCCAACATTATTAAAAATAGCATTTATAAAGAAAGTAATAAAATATTGTATTTTATTATTTTAATTACTTAATGCTTTTTTTAATTTTCACACTTATGGCATACGGATATAATTTGAAAAATTATATTCAGAGTAATTAACTGCAAGTGTTATTTATTTAAAAGGTTGTAATTAAATTAATAATTTTCACGTAATATTAAAATCTTAACAGTATACGATGCAAGTAAATTAAAATGTTCTTCTGTTTCGTTTCGTTTTATTTAGTTTTGTTCTTTTACGGCTACATTTACCCTCGGCTAATTGCTGTCTGTACATACTTAGCAGCTAAATTGTAGCGCGAAGCGTCTGTTTCCTTTCCAGTTTTTTAATTAAAGTTTTAAAACTATCTAACATTGTCTTCTTTTAAGTTAATAAAACTGTTTTTAATGGTTCAGAGTTGCAAAATATGTAAGACTAATATTAGTGAATAATCCGACCAGTTTAAATGCATGGCTCCCAAAAATAAAATTAAGCAATATTTAAATACTAAAAATCTGTAAAAAGAATTATTGAATTTTCCCGTTTTATTATAATACACATTAAATTATATTACACATCTATGTGTATATAGAGCTGTAGCTCTAATTTTTATAGGATCAAAAATATTAGTCTATTTATATATTACTCATGTTTGTAAGAGCTTAATAATACATTAGATTAAATAGTGTCACTAATTTCGTTAACTAATAGTGATTTAATTTAAGGAAGGAAGTATTAAAGTTTGCATTTTTTATAACAAAAAACTACCCACAAATTAATAATATATAGGCACGTTTACAATTTTAATATTAAATTCAGTAGCGATTTAATATTGATAGAGACAATATCAAAGGGAGCTGCAGAAGGATCATAATATAAGCGGTCGTACAACTTCAGGTTTGTTTATAAAATATATTATTTATTATTTTTGTTTGTATAGATGGCGAGTGAATTGTAGTTCATATTTTTTATTTGCTTTGTTAGGGTCTTTGTTTCGGATAACAAACCATAATGGTTTTAATTACAACGAGAAAGCCATTATTTATAGATTCATATATATTCCAACGCCGGATATTTGTTTTTATTGAAATCATCCAATTAGTTTGGATATAATATAAACAGAGTTTAAATGTATTGCTTTGTGATATATAGTGATTAAAATTTGGCAGCCATTTACTGTAATCGCAATAAATACCAGGTTTTAATCAGTAATAGTATCAGCGATATACATTGGCACATATATTTAAATAACTTTCTGGAGTTAAATCGAAGCCATTTTTAGTTATGCAGGTATTTTGAAATAAAATTGCTCAATTCGATATTGTTAAAAGAACATAGTTTCTATATTTAGAGTTGTTTAGACTGCGAAGAGATTTAAAGAATTATTATTTTTATTTTACTAATAATAAGTTGATTTTATACAAATTTAAAAGCAAATGATACTATTTCAAAAAATAATTTTAGGTTTAAAAAAATCATGAATCAAATGCCCTTTCTATATTTTAACTAATAGTATGAAATAAATTTTAGGGGACAGTTAAAGAGAAAGTTTAAATGGTTAATAAATAATTTAACCATTTAATTTTAAACTAAACGTAAAAAATTATTTCATTTTAGATATAACAAAATATATTTATACAAATTAATAACGTATTTTTAATAATGCCTTTGCTCAAGGCATTTTCATTTTCATATTATGTTACTGAATAACGGAACGGAGTAATGGAATAAAAATATTTGTATAGCAATAGGAACCCTTAACTCATAATTCCGAATTCAATTAACTTATATATAATCAACCTAGAAAAAATCTATTTCAAACGCATCTGTTATATTTGCTAGGGATAATCATTTAGAAATGAAGGTGCACGTTATAGTGCAATATTTCTCAGTAGTCTCAAAAGCGTGCAAGGGTTAGCAATTACTGTCTTGTCAAGTTTTAACTAGTTCCCACTTATTATATTTATAAATCGTTATATCAACCTGGAGCAATAACATTTTCAGGTCACGATCTCGTCACACGGTATACCGCAAGTTATTATAGCTGATCCGAACTTTAGTTCTCCTGACCGGAATCTTCTTAAGATATATTATTTTAAAGTGTCAACATTTGAAAGCGAGTCCTTCGTTGTGCACTATTTGCGCTTCTCATGAAAAATACATATTTCACCGGATTCTTTATAAAGTGTTTCATAAAATATAAAGTAAACAGCGAATATATAGCGAAATAACTGAAAGATGTATATTTCTTTTTATTGAATTTATAATGTTGCTCATTCAACAAAAAACAAATAATTATAAACCAAAAATAGATAAGTAATGTATTTATCAGCTATTCGTGCAAATTTATACCTATTTAAACTAATAAATTGATAAATAATAATTTTTTATTTTTAATAATATAAAATTATAATATAATCTTATAGACATATAATCCTTTAACACTGGTGGTATTGTAATTATTATTATTTTTGTGTTTTAATACTAAACACTGAATCCTATACGAACCAATAAAAACATTGTGTTAAACGACACTTTAATATAAATTTATAACTTAATATATTCTGATGCTCTTTAAATATTCGCAAATAAAGTTTTGGTTTTATTGCATAATATTTTTTGGAAATATTATTTATAGTATACAAAGATATCTGGATAGACTAGAGCTTTTATTAACTTTAATAAATCTGATAGATTCAATTTTCATTAATGCTATATGTACGTGTATCGTATTTTCATTACATAGCCGATGTCAATATTAAAGTGTAAAAACTGCATTATTTAAATTAGTAGATGTACTTGTGTTTATTTATAATTATGCATTCAGGATTTTTTAACATTAACCGCTACTGGAGCACATATCCTACTACCTAATTTCATTTACAAATAATGTCATTGTCAGATAATAATATCGACCTTCGGTCTTTCTGCCCGATATAGATCACATTATCAATTAATTACTATTTAAGAAATTTTATACTGGAGCTAATTATCTTACAGCATTAGGAGCAGAAGATTTAAATAAAATTGTATTAAAATGATAATTTAAGTAATTGGTAAATAGTAGCGCTCACAATAGGTAATATAATGGTGCAGTGCGCTCAAGATTCGATCAATGTGTTTGACTACACAATGCAGGAAGGCCACAGAATGCAAACTGATTGAGAGAGGGTAATTTAAATACAATTTAAGGAACACAAGATTGGCAATATGACATATTTTGCTATAGAAACAACCTTATATTCAATTATATGCATACACACTTTACATATAAATCTTTATTGTATCCTTTGAACATGCTGCAACACAATTTATTTGATACAACTATTTCTTATTAATACACAATATTGACCTTTAGACAGTAGATATTCTACATAAAGATTATTTTATAAACAGTAATTATTTAAAATTTCTTTAAATTAATTTTCACTAACCAATATCTCTTAGTTTGAGATGTAAATGTAGAAGACATTTATTATCAACGAAATATATATTTATAATGCAATCAATTACTTCAAATATCTATCAATTGAAAATTGACGGATGATAAATACTTTAATTTAACCATCTTTCTTTTGATAGAGAAAACAAACATTTTTGGATTTGTATTAACCGTTTGTTGTTTTTAAATAAAATTAAACAAAAATCAATAAAAGACTTAAAATCGGCAATAAACGACAGTTAAAGCTTTTTCTCGCAAAAGAACAATACAAAATACTTCTAATGAACGCATCTTGTCCAAGCTAATATGGAGAAAATAAAATGCACAAATTAAAAAAACCTATTAGACCGTTGGTAGCATATGTAAATTTGGCAGCCAACAACCTATGTATAAAACTAAATAATCACTTTAGGAAATTGATGGATTTTAAAGACACACACACACAATTAAAAATTCAGTAGAATTCGCGAAAAAAAAATTAAATTTAAACTAGGTAATAATTTAAAGTTGGTATCATTTGATGTCACACACATGTTTACAAAAATACCACCATTCTAATGCGTTAAAGTTATAAAACAACGTTTACAAAACTGCAATATTAACTCAGTCATAATCGAAGAATTTTTGAACTTGGTAGAAATAATTTTGATGTGAAATTACTTTTCATTCGAAGACCGTTTATACCAACGACAAGAAGATGTTGCAATGGGCTCACCCCTAAGTCCTCTGTTCACCGAAATATTTATACACGATATAAAACCAAAAATATTCAATTTGAATTTTTTAGGATGTGACGTCGTTGATTTCTCACTGGTAAGATGACGTCACTAGTTTTGGTGCGGGTTAATTGTGAAATAAAATATTAAATGCACTTCACTGTATAAAGTCACCGTAATAAAAAAGTATTTATAATTTATGTACAATTGCAACAGTTTTAGTTTACTTTTAAGTTTAAATGTGTAAAGGTTTAAGTTTAGATTATTAAAATGTTGATGTTTACTGTTCGAGCGTTTAAAAGTGTCTCTCAATTTTGCCAAAAACAGCTAAAGTGAGAAAATGCGTGGGGGTGAAAATTAATCTAATTGGTTGTCGTTATCCGGAGGGGTTGGTGGGCGGGCTACCCTTGTTGTAGGCGAAAGTGGTGGTAGCGTCTTCCGCGAATTGACCGGTACCCAGACCAGCGGCCAGTACGTGACCGAACAAAGACATTTTGTTAATTGTAGAAACGATGGTCAGTACGTGACCTAACAAAGGAGTCTGGATAATTGCCTTCACCAAAAATATTTTGAATGGCCCAACAACCCCCTGGAGTTTTCCTTTCCGAGAAATTGTTTTGAATGCTCTAACAACCCCCATGATTTACACTTTAAGCTGTTTTATGGTTATTGTTCATTTTCTTAAAATTACTTGAAAAATATCTACATGCGCTTAATAAACATAAAAATACAAAATTAAAAAACGTAATAATAGACGGTTCGTAACAGAATTTGCCAAAAAAAACACGTTCAATTCCAGTACAGATAAGTAAATGATATTATTTCAGGAAAGACACATACTTTTAGATAAAACAGAATTTAACCTAGAGTAATAAAATATATGCGAAAATCAAGTCTACAGTAGGAAAATAACAGAATAGTATAATTATATATTTAGATTTGTCAAAATCAAAAACAAAAACAAATTACATTCAAATTTGAAACATACCAGAAACCAACATATACTGACATATTAATATGCAAAAAATCCCTACAACCTTTTAAACATAAAATGGACGGATTTAATGCAAAGATTTCTCGAGCAAATAATATTCCGTTAAATGACAAAGCCCTCAAAAAAGAAGTTGATGTAATAGAAACCATATATATAGACCAAATATATTACTAAATGAACTAAAAGCAGTGAGAAAATACCTACATGCCAATAGTAAAAATATTTATATATTTTTTAATTTATTTATTTATATATTTCCCAACAAACATGGAGTCCAATTACAGGGAATGTTACAATTATATACGTAATATTAATATCAATATACAATACATAAAACTAAAAAATAAAATACAAACATTAGTCTAGACCAGGCGTCGGCAACCTATGGCACGCGTGCCAGGCTTGGCACGCGATGGGGTTCTGAATGGCACTCTACAAAGTAATCAGGGAAATCGCGAAAATATCGAGACGAAGTGATTTCTAAATAAGAGAAAATGTTTAATTATAATTATTTATCTAACGTGGCTCGCTAATGTCACGAAAATCTGCGCGAAGGGTGAGTGAGAGCGCATTCGGAGTAAAAGGGATGAAACATGCGCGAAAGTGTAGTATGCCGCACGTCAAGTGTACAAAGACATTTCCAAACCAAACATCAGTCCACATTTAATAGCAACGATGAGAAATGTGAAACTATAAAGAGAGCTGTTTCTGGTTATAAGAAACAAGTAACTTTTTTTGTGGAATAACTGGAACGAAGGCTAAAGCGACAGAATGCAGCTTCGCAATTGCTCATTGCATAGCTGCCAAAGGCAAACCCTTTACAGATGGGGAATATATAAAGGAAATCTTTATAAAAAGTGCTGAAAAGTTGTTTAGCGATTTACCTAACCAACAAACCATATTATCCCGAATTCGAGAAATACCGGCTTCTGCGCGAACAATTGAAAGAAGAATAACTGAAATGGCAGACAATGTAACAACAAAACAGAATTCTGGATTACAAGAAGCTGTTTCATTTAGCGTCGCTGTTGATGAAAGTACCGATGTAAATGATATTGCGCGGCTTGCAGTATTTGCACGGTATTATGATAAAGGTCAAGTTTATGAAGAATTGTGCAATTTGATTCCTCTGTCTGGGACAACTAAGGGGCAGGATATTCTTGCTTCATTCATAAATTATTTTGACAGCAAGAACATTAATATCAAAAAAATATTTTGTGTAACTACTGACGGCGCACCTGCAATGATTGGCAAGGATAGAGGATTTGTCAAACTTCTTGAAAATCATATTGGACATAAAATATTGAACTTCCATTGTATAATACACCAGGAAAGTTTAGTTGCCAAAATTTCGTCACAGCGCTTAATTCCTGTAATGAACACTGTTGTTAAAATAGTTAATTTCATAGTGTCTCGCTCTTCATTGACACACAGGCAATTTAAATCTCTTTTAGAAGAAATGGAAAGTGGATATGTTGACCTCCCCTTATACAGCCATGTTCGTTGGCTTAGTCGAGGCAATGTCTTGAATAAGTTTGTGTCATGTCTGGAAAACATTAAAGTTTTTCTTAATGAAACAACATTTCCCCGAATTGAACGATAAAAAATGGTTATGCAAATTGATGTTTCTGACTGATATAACTAAACATCTCAATGAACTAAACTTAAGATTGCAAGGAAAGCGCCAAACTGTGCTCGAACTTTTTGAATATTGGACAGGATTTGCTACAAAATTAAATATATATTTATGTGATATTAATACTAGTACCTACAAATACTTCCCAAATGTTAAAGCGCTTGCAAATAAATCGACCATAGACAAAGATGAACTTAAAACCTACGTTGAAGCACTTAAAGATGAATTTTCCAGAAGATGCAAAGACTTCGAAGCTTATGTGCCTATATTTTCCTTCCTAATAAAACCAGATTTAATAGATCCATTACCGTTTGATTTTTCAATTTTTGAGTGGATGAATGTTGATAATTTTAAAATGGAACTTATCGAACTAATATCTTCAGAATTATGGAAAACAAAATTTAAGGAATTACGAAAAAATCTGGAAGATGACTCTATGGAAAAATCGACTGCTATATTAAATGGTTGGATGTCATTGCCGGAAAGATTTAATTGTTTAAAGAAAATTGCATGTGCTCTCCTTTCCGCTTTTGGTTCCACATATCTCTGTGAACAAATTGTTTCTCACATGAAACATATTTTAAGTCCACAAAGAAGTCGTTTAACAACTGAACATTCGGAATCTTGTGTGAAATTAAAAGTCACAAATTATACCCCTGATATTGAAATATTAAGCAAAAATGAGCAGGGATAAGGTTCGCATTAAAAAATTTTAATTTATGTTAGAATTTTATGTTATTTTTTTAATAAATATGTTTAAAAGATAAATTTGTTATAAAATTATTCTCCTCTAGAACCCCATTATATAATTTAGAATTAAGGCGGTACCCTGAATCATATTGGTAGAGTGGCTTGGCACACCACAGCTAAAAGGTTGCCGACCCCTGGTCTAGACACAAACAATAGTTACAAAGCAAAAATTATATTAATAAAATTATTAATTAATTTTATTACTATAACTTAATTATAATTGTAATTTGAGAATAAAAATTACAAATTAAATTAACTATTCTAACTCAAAATAATTCACCATAGTGCCGAAATATTAGCTAGTAACATTTTTCTTGATGTATTAAAAATATCAAATGAGTAATGGATACCATTATACAGGGTGTCCCGTTAATGCGGGGAAATGGCTGGACCATAGATTCCTGGGGTCAAAATATGTCGATTTAACGCAACTTATCTATATCCAAAAATTTGAGGTTAAGCCGGAATTTGGCTTCAAAGTTTCAACATTTTTTATTTATTTTGTTTATAACAATTGAACGCTTTATTTGATTTGAATGAAATTTATTATTAATAAGTACTATAATATTATACATCATTTCAGTTATTGTGAACATTAGTGATTGACAGGAAGTATAAAAACAGTAGTACCACCACTTAAAAACTATTTTTTTTTTATTGGTGCATCCAATCAAATCCAAAAAAAATCTATTTGAAAGGGCATTAGATTTAAAAACCTTTTTAACTCTTACTAGTTTTTGATATCTTGTACGGTTTTTGTACAAAAAAATAAAATATGAATATAGTATACTCATTATGCACTCATTAATAAGTAAATAAACTTACTCAATTGAATAAAAATTAAATAATATCAATTAATAAAATAAATCAAAACAACATCTAACACTTTTCAAACAATTTTCTTTGCAAAATCCTAATACAAACAAGATAGCTGTTTGTTCCAAATATGAATATTTATGAACTATAGTAAAGTTAAAAATTAATTGTTAAAAGACACTAAATAATAATTATTATACATAATTTACATTTTTTAAAGAAAGACGGCCACGAAAAACATTTATTTTCGATTCGATGAAAAACTAGATTTTGTTTTTACTAGATAAAAAATAAATATATTATTTTTTTGTGAGAAAACCGTAAAAGATATCAAATATTATTAAGAGATGAAAAAGTTTTTAAATTAAACAGTCTTTCAAGAAGTATTTTTTTAGTTTTTATTAGATATACCAATAAAAAAATATTTTAGTTTTTAAGTGGTGGTACTACTGTTTCTTATACTTCTTGTTAACCAATAATAATCATAATAACTGAAATGGTGTATTATATTATGGTAGTTATTAAAAATAAATTTCATTCAAATCAAATAAAGCGTTCAATTGTTATAAACAAAAGAAATAAAAAAAATTTAAACTTTGAAGCCAAATTCCGGCTTAACCGTAAATTTTTGGATATAGATAAGTTGCGTTAAATCGTCATATTTTGACCTCAGGAATCTATGCTCCAGCCATTTCCCCGCATTAACGGGACACCCTGTATATTCTAACCATCGAGTTTAAAGGAGAGTTAAAATGAGCAAAATAGTTCTCGGAACTAAAAAATTAAATTTACAAACAATGTTAGGGTCATCTATTGTATGATGTATCAGCCCATGCAGAAACAACACAAACGCATTATTACGCCTATGATGCAGAGATTTGAAAGAAAATTCACTTAAAAGTTGCTCATATGTAATTGATGTAGACGGATATTCATTGTATTTTTTAAAATATAACATTTTTAAAAACTTTTTCTGGATTTTTTTTAAAACTATTAATGTGAATATAAAAATTAGGTGACCGTATAATAGAAGCATATTCGAGAACAGAACGAACATATAAAAAATACAATCTTTTAATAACGTTTATGTTCTCAAAATCTCTGCAAGAGAGGTGAATAAAACCCAACATTTTAACACTTCTCGAGCAAATATTATTAATATGATTAACAAAGTTAACTGACAATCAAATATTACTCCTAAATCTCTAATAGTATCAAGACGCTCAAAGCACACATCTTGCAATCCATAATTAAATTTTAATAGTTCTTTTTTCCGTAAAAATGATACGCACTTACATTTCGACAGATTCAAAGATAATTTATTTTTCCGACACCACTCTTGGATTTGAAAAATATCACTTGGCAAGGCAATACAATCCTGTTCAGAATCAATAACATTATATATTTTTATGTCATCAGCGTAGAGAAGTACATTACATTGAAGATAGTCTACAATGTCATTTATAAATATTATAAACAACACTGGTCCCAGGTTAGATCCTTGCGGAACACCACTAGAAGCAACATATTTATTTGAACTATGACCTATGTATTGAACATATTGTTGTCGGTTGTAAAGAAAAGAACGGATCAAAGAAACAGTTTTATCGGTGAAACCATAAAAACTCAGTTCATTAGCAATAATATTGTGATCAACTGTATCAAACGCTTTTTGGAAGTCAGTGTATATGGTATCAATTTGCGTGCATTCATCAAGGTGTCGGGAAACATAATCAGTAAAATTTAGCAAATTTGATACGGTTGATCTATTTTTCATAAAACCATGTTGGCTAGTAGTAATAAATGAACTAATATGATTGTATATAACCTTACAAAGAATGATTTCAAATAATTTCGCAAAATTATTCACTACAGTAATAGGCCGATAATTCAAAATATCTGCTTTGTCGCCTTGCTTAAACACCGGTGTAACTCTTCCTATTTTCCAAATATCGGGAATGATGCTTGATTGAATGATTAAATTAAATATGTGTAGAAGTGGTGTAAGGAAACTTTAAAACAGTCTTTAATAATATAAGCCGGAATTCCATCCGCTCCAGCAGTGTTATATATGTTAAAAATAACGTCAAAAAAATCATTCTAGACACTAGAGGAATTTTTAATAACGGACATAGTTTTTTGATATATATTTTCCTCAAAATCCTTGAATAAATAGCTATGATTTTGTTGTATTGGTGATGATTGATTTTATTTATTTTTTATTTTTAACTTCCGTATTATTAACCAATCTGGTAAGTTCTACTTTATTTTTATTATTATTTATTATTATATTTATTATTATATTATTGTATTGGTAATACTTGATCTCACGTTTTTTTTTTTTAATTTTTATTATCTGCATTATTATGTAATCTAGTAAGATTCACTTATTGTATACCATGTTATTCTATTTTATCCTCTTACTTTTTAAACTGTTTTGTGTTCTATATTCTTATCCGTTTTTTATTGATACCCGTTTTATTTATTATATTATTTTTATTTTAAATTTTGTTATTTACTTATTTCTGTTTACATAATTTTACATATGCCACCAATATTACTTTTTATTGCTATTATTTATCTATATCCATAACAAGTGTAAACAGGAATGGATATTACAATAAATTATATTCTATTCTATATAAATTTACATGTCGCTATCAAGGAGTATATGGTATACGGACAGTCTGGTCAGAACTATACTAAAGGAACAAATAGCCACACCTATGATAGTAATGTAATCGAGGTAATCCATTTTGCCAAAAAGGGATTAAAGATGGATTTGGTACATGCCCTGGAATTTTTCAAAGCAAAACGTAATCCCAATCCCCACGTCCCACTCATCAACGACCAAACTGGCCTGATATAAACGTCTTTGTTTAATACTTTAAAAATAATCTAAATTGTTCGTCAAATGTAGTTTTATGTACTATTTTGATAATGACCAGTTACTAATATAATAATAAAGTATGTGATATAAACAAAGTTTAACTGCGTTATATATAGTATATTTTATGAGTATAGCATGTGACACGTGTAGAGTATAGTATCCTACAAGGATTGATCCTAGATTTTATTTATATTGGAAGTGTTTTCATTTACCTCTTATATAAGTTGTGAAAGTCAATTATGTAATATAATATTATAGGACATAAATTGTTGTTTTGTACTAATTAATTATTTCAAAATATACAGTTAAATGTACGTCACAATGGAAATACTTAAATATATTTAGTATTTTTGCAGACCACCATAGATAAAAATAGTATGAAATGAATATTAGAAAATTAAAGGTTCTGATTTTAATAATAACCACTTGAATTACAATGGTACATCTGTTCGTGTTCAAATGTTTTTAATCATGTTTTGGCATATTTAAAAATACTTGAACCTATTTGTAGTTCCTGTTCTGTTTTACACAACTAATTAAATAAGAGCTATTTGGAGTGAAAGCTCTACAACTATTATTATTACTTTTTATGCTAGGAGGGGAAATCCATCATGGACGCCCTTTTAGTAGGTCAGTGTCGGACTCCTACCGACTAAAACCTCTCCTCCGTGGATCTATCTGTAGGGTACTGGTTCAATGCCAATGGATTGTTCCAGTCAAGGACATAAGCGAGGAAATCGTTTGATGAATTATTCTAGTTTACCGATCGTCCTGTGTAACGCTCTCCTCGAGGGAGAGCAGCGCCATCGAGCGTTTCACGGTGGCTCATTGGGAATTTTGGTCTAATTGAGTACCAATTAAAACATTTCGGGACGTTCGAAAAAGTGATCCCAGAGGGGGGATCATTCTCAAGCTTATCGTAGAAGGCTGCTACCGTCTCTCGGATGAACTCCATCACACTCGGCGTGGATGTTTCTCTACGAATTAGTGAGTTCTGCATGTATGGCGGAGCATTAAGGACTCTACATAATGCAACGTTTTGGTGACGTTGCAGTCTCGCGATCTGAGAGGGCCCCTCATACGGGTGCTGTGGCCTAATGATCATTTTGCAAGATTTAACCCGGGTCATAAGGACTAATTCTGATTTGTTTTTAATCAAAGGCCACAGCCTTAACAGGGTCGCTTTTGCCTTATGAAGGACATGTGAAATTGTTTTTGACCATTTTAGGTGTGGGTCAAAAATTAAACCGAGGTATTTAACCTCCTCTCGGATAGAAATTAATTAATCCCCAAAGAAATTCTGGGGAGTTTTTGCTGAAGTGTACAGAGACACTTTTGTCAGCATTAATCGCTAGTCGCCACTTGTCAGCCCACTCCTCGAAGGTGCCGAGGGCCTTCTGGAGAGTATTCTCCAACTGCCCTCTGTACAGAAGGACAGTTTCGTCAACATATTGTGCGATCATGACCGGGGCCAAATTCGGTATGTTACTGGTGTAGATATTATAAAGGGACTGGGACAGGAGAAAACCCTGTGGTACACCTACTAATATCAAACGCTGAGTGGAGAACGTATTGTTCACCTTGGTACAGAACTTCCTGTTACTTAGGTAGTCGGGGTACTCGAGCCCTATCATTTTATAGATAAGGCCGTCGCGTCGTGCCAAATTCTGTCGAACGCCTTAAAGACGTCAAGGAATACTGCAGCAGTGTCTCTTTTGATGGCAAAGCCCCCAGAGATGTACTCGGTCATCCTCAAAGGCCGGTGATTAGTAGACAGGCCAGCTCTGAAGCCGACCTGTGAGTCTGGAATTATTTTATGGTCTTCAGTGAAAATCGAAAGACGCGCTAGCTGGACCTTCTCAAGGAGTTGGTGATTTTCCCACCTTGAGGATGCCCACCCTGAGGCCAGTTTCCATGCTGATGGAAATGCACCCAATCTCATTGAAGTATTAATAATGTCGAGCAGAGTGGTTCTACCCTTTTGGTCGAGGTTATTATTATTATTTTGGCTATATAGTATTTATAACTTAAACTTAAGGTTTTGTCGTTAAAAACTTGAACTGAAATGCTTTTGGTGAATATTCATAAACCGGAAGTGCATGTTTACTCGAGTTTTATTAAAATATATTTTTCGAACAATTCTTAACTTTCGAGAGAAAAAATTGAAAATGTTGATATTTTTGCCAATTGCTAATAAACTATTGGAGTCACATGACATTTATATGACAAATAATTGTAGACAATTAAAAAGTGAACAAATTATTAAGAATAGCCTTTTTGCATAAACCTCATAGTTTTCGAGAAAAATATAGGGAAAGTACTATGATGGTCACATCTCCATTTTATTTTATTCCACTCGTCAAGCACGAATAAATAACAAGACAATTTGATCATTGAAAGTATTATATCATAAATAAAATACTAGCTTCCTTACTACAAATAATGAATGAATATTGGCGGCTTGTCAAAATTTGTATATTAATAAAATCCCAAAACTTATTTACGAGTAATAATCCACCCATATCTATATTAAATACTATTGCAATAAGTCTCTTTAACTTCTATTGTATATTACAATACAATTTTTATACCGTTGCATTTTCTGAACAACTTAAATATGCAAAACTAGTGTTGAATTATTATTTTCTGCAATATAAAATATATGCGATGTGTTTAATTCAATTGACTCGTTCATACTATTATTTAAATATTTTATTTAAGATATACATGTATTATTTAGTTCAACAAGTGAATCTTATCAGCATTTAGTAAAACTTTAAAAAGGTACCCTACAAAAACACATGAGGGCAATTTTAAAATAAGTTCATAAGAAAATATTTATTTCTAAATATCCCGTAAAGTTTATATGTATTTCTTTTTTATTTTTATTTTTACAAAATTTTGATTAGTGTTTGTATTTAAATATTTAGTATATACACATGACGCACATTACACATATACACAAGATAATATGCAAATTTTAAAAATTGGTGGCTTTCTGGCTTCATGTAAAACTAACGGGTATCCAACAATAATTATAGTCCCAGATGGCGTTGGAATCAAATACCTCGCTTCTTACCTCTGCTAAATAAATTGAACTGACATTTTAATTGTCAAACATAAATTAAATGTAAATGATGCAATATTCTAATTACACCCGTTATTATGTATCTAACACGTTACGAACTCCTTCCTGATATTCTTTAGTTGCTGTAAGTCTCTTAACAATAAATCCTTGTTGACTCATTATATTGTTATTTGACAAATGGTATAACTTAACTATAAATAGTTTAGAGGTCAATTTCTTATAGTTACACATAATAAGGTAAATCGCCACTGCCTTATAATAAAAATCTACACCCCTATGAATTTTTGTAATCGGCAATCGTTGTCAGCTGTGATGTGGATGTAAAAGCTCTACTTCATTTATATTGCTAGAGCGGTTTACACAATTGCTTTCTAAAATATGAAATATGAAATTATTTGCTAAATAAACATTAAACAAAACATTTTTTAATTTTTACAAGGTTCAGAGAACGACTTTTTCCAATAATTTAAATTATGTGGGATTTACTTAGAACCATTTATAAATTTTAATAAAACCATTTATTTATCTATAATAATAATCAATTATTCTGTTAAATAAATATACAGATGTACCAAAAAAAATACGGTGAATTGTTTAGAAATTGTAATCAATGGGCATGTAAATATATTGTGTTGTATTAATAAAAAAAAAAGTGAGGCGAGGAGAGTAAAGAAGAAATTCGCTTTCTTTATTAAAGTCATTACTTCACATCGCGAAAATGTTATTGAAAAAATACCTGTGAAATTGCAATTCTAAAGCATTTCGATGTAAAAGTGAAAGTTAATTGAATTTTGATAAAACATATATTTTGAATTAATTGAAAAAATACAAAAAAATACAAATTCAATAAAGATACAGATAAATTAAGAATATTATTAGTAATATTTGAATTAAATTATTTTACTCGAGCCTGATGATTTTTGCAAATAGTAGCAATATCAGGTCTGATGTGTGAGATTGCTATAAGCATTTCTTCTTCTATATTTAGAAGCCTCTTATGTTTCATTATCTTGATGTTGGTTAATGTTGAAAAACCAAGCTCTAACCAATATAAAGTTGAAAGTTGTAATAACATTTTAATGGCTTTTTCGGAAATTGTTTTAAATTCGGTTTGCACGGATATCCAAAATTCTCGAGAGAAAATTTAACAGAACGATCTGTTGACATACGTTGTCCTCTTTTGTTAACGAAAAATGATAATTTGTCGGCTGCGGCAAATGGATTTCGTACCCAGCCATAATTTTCAATATTTATATCAGGGAAATCTTTCACAATTTTTACTTCTAATAATTCTAAATGTTGAATAATAATAGGAATTATTTTATTGACATTGCGATTTTGAGTTTGGACTGAAGGAAACGTGTCTATTGTTATATTTAATTAATTGCTCACTCAACGCGTGGTAAAACATTTCAGAATTATCTTGATTAGAAATTAAAAACACTTGGTTTGTTTCACAGAAAATTTATTACTTCTCCGACTAGTTTCGACAATTATATTATTATATTTACTCCTTGATAATGACATATTGTCGAAACTAGTCGAAGAACAAATAATAAATTTTCTGTGAAACAAACCAAGTGTTTTTAATTTCTAATCAAAGTATCTATTTTTTTTTAATTATACATGTTCACCAAAACGAAATCTTCTTTTGAAATGGTGATAGTTTATCAGATGATGTTAAAATATCTTCGTTTTTACCTTGCATATTTAAATAATTAAAAGTATCCCCTAAATATGCCATTTTCATGCAAGAAATATTGTCTGTTAAATAAGTTTTAAAAGTATTGTTACGTTCGTTTTCAAAAAATATGGATAATTCATTCTTCAGTTCCAAAATCCCTTTTCCTAGTGATAATCAACGTACCTCAGTATGCAGATATAAAGACTCGTTTACGAAAATTTACCAAAGTGATTATAAAAACTTGTGTTGAGCTTCCATAGACGCACAAAGCTTTTTAAATAATCGTGTTTGTAAAGATTGTGATTTGATCAAATTTACTTGGTTAGCTACTTTGTCTAAGACGGATTTTAATGTGGCAGGTAGAGATTTTTATATAAAAGTTTCTCGATGCAAAAAACAGTGTGTCAATAGGTTTTTTCTTTCGCAAAAGAAATACATCCTTTAATAGAGCCGACCATTGAAGAGGCACCATCGGTACTAATTCCTACACGTTGATCCCATGTTATTTGAAATGTATCTAAATTTCCTGTTGTACGTTCAGCAAGTAATTTGCAGCATAAAATTGGTTCACTATTTCATCTTCATTAATAAAAGGAACACAAATCCTATCAGGTGAGCTATACCGCTAATGTTGGTGGACTCATCGATTTACAAAGCACATGACTAATTCGAGAGCTTTGTATTAACTTTCTTCTCAGTGCCATTTGTCATATCAAAAATTCTTTTTTTATTGTGTCGTCCGTCCGTTTCATATTTTTTTTGCATCCTCCCCAAACTTAATTTGAACAAATTCAGAGCATGCTGGCAAAAATAGATTCTCTGCAGTGGTATATGGTTTTGAGTTTATTGATATAATTTCTGCTACATTATATGATGCAATTTGTGCTTTATTCGACACTGATGCTATTTTTCTAAATAAATTTCTAAATTTTGGAGGGAGTTTAATGCGAGTTGTAGAGTGTCATCCACAAATAAAAAGGATATATGGTGGAAATGGATCGATTATTAAGATATTAATGGATTCAAATGAGAAGGTACTTGATTAATTTTTAGGAGGAAATATTTATAAAGCAAAGATGCCACAGCGAGTTAATTAAAAGCGATTTGTCATAAAAAATCACAGCGGACATGTATCTTTTGAGGTACTTTATTTGGAGATTGGAAGTTAAGTAAGGGGAAGTGTAGTGAATTTTTAGAGGAAAAAGCCAAATTGGTAGTCGGGAATAAATACATTATAGGATTCTAGAATTTTTTTTTTGAGAGAGATTCAAATAGTTTACCTATTACAAGAAAGAGGGTAAAGTAGTTAAGGATTTTAGGGATAAACTAGTTGATATGTTTGTGCATTTCTTAAAACAGAATGGGGAATGTTATCACGGCCAGGGTAAGTATTTTTACCAGAATTCAACAGTTCAACAGTTGATAATAATCTACTATAAGCTGGAAGTTGAATGAGTTGTACTAGTTATTTACATTGTCGTGTGACAAAGTCATTATTAATTGCTTTTTAAATATATTGTGAAAATATTCGGCAATTGCTTCTGAAATTAGGTTGTAGTTAGTGATTGTCGAATTGTCGGATAGGTCTATAATGTTGTTAATATTGTTATTTTTTGTATTCTGTCAGTCACTTTATTTGCGTCCAGTTAAGTTTCAGTAAGTCTATTTTGTCTTTGTTAAGTTTGTTAAATTATATGCGGATGACGGTATTTGGATGGACTTCCAATTATTAAAATGAAATGGTTCCTTTGTTTTAGTTTCAACGAAAAGGTTAAGATGTATCGGGTTTTTAAAAAGGTAATGCGATACTAAATGGAATTTATTGCGGATTGAATTAATATTAGTATATAGGAATCATAAATTAACCTCTGTTACAGTAGTATAAGCACTGTGGATTCGGTCTTTAGTGGAAACTTATGGGATGATGTCGGGGAACCTTACGTCGAACATGACAATAAACATTCGATTGTCTGAAAATAATGCATTCGTGTCTATTTGGTATGACTCTATGAACCTATTTTACACATTTTTTGTAGCTTCTGTCTGCCGATTGCG
Source organism: Ontholestes murinus (assembly GCA_963969525.1). Classification (NCBI taxonomy): domain Eukaryota; kingdom Metazoa; phylum Arthropoda; class Insecta; order Coleoptera; family Staphylinidae; genus Ontholestes; species Ontholestes murinus. The sequence goes on along the minus strand of OZ018389.1, from coordinate 35,401,950 downwards.
GAAGTCGTGAAGTGAGAATGGTTCGTGAAGGCGGGAGTGATTTGTACAAGTCGCTTGATTTTTGCTTAGTGCTATGGATCTTCACGTTTGGTATTCCTTCAATATATAATGAATAATTTTATACATATAAAACAATTTTACTGGTATAATGGCTCACCTATAAGCAGGTTATAATTTTTAACTCTAGTAGAACTTTACTATAATTACACTACCAATATGATTTATTACCATTTTTATTAAAATGTTTATTTTTGTCATTGCAGGTATTTCTATTTATTTATATACAGCACCATTTAATTTGTACATTATCATAACCTTTATTTTAATGATACAATTATAATCTTTAGTTTAGAATCACTTGGAATGCGATTTTTTTTATATTTACCAAAAAAGGTTAACAATTATTAAATGTGCATAGCATAAATTGTATCAACTATTTAATAGACACTATATTAAGGGAATATATATTAGAAATTTGATTAAGATAAAATTTAATAAGGGTCTATAAAAATATATTTATATATTGGCTATAGATGAAAACTCTTGACAACGTTATATGCCCCCATAGACTATTATTTTATTATTATGGATTCAGTAAATTGTATTAAAATATTTCTTCACAAAATTGTTTTTGATGTACAATTGGATTCAATTGAAAATTCATCGATCAAAGATATTACATATTACTTTATTTATAATGTTATTACTAGGTTATACAATAAATATTATACAATATATTTTTCTTTTCATTACCTCGTCGTTTATTATATTTCACTTGGGTGTCGAGCCTCAATTTTACTGAGTGCTGTTATTCCCGATTAAGGGTGAGCATTTTCATCATCCAGTGCTCATCTCGTTTGGTAAGTGCAGGAGTTGTTGCCCATACATGCATGGACGACGGGTTATTTGTTTGTAAATATTTAAGACGTATGGCAGACGGAATGTAATTCTATTTTGAAGATTAATTGGCAGATAATAATAGAATGTGACTGAGTGTTATTAAGTATTCTAGTCTTTGACAGCGGCACAAGTTAAAAAGGGATTAATCGAAAATCCCTGTTTACTGGAATTCCAAACAATTCAATTAGAATTCGCATCACGCCCCATTCCCTACGCTGATTAAAAATTTACGTGAACATCATGCCGAAATATCCAGTTAAATGAAATGCACGATGCTGAATTATATTAATTCATTGTAATAAAAAGGCTTCAAAGTTAATAACTAATGAAATAAAATTTGAATTATTGAAAATGAATTGAAATGAATTAGCGGAATCCTTGTTTGCTAAAAAAAATATTCAATCAGAAATTTAAACTCCACCGCATCTTATTGAAACCATTCTCATGCCAATAAACTTTAAATGCTTTCTTAGAATATTAATTAGACTCCTGATTATGGCGACATTGTTGTTTGAGTATATAAATATATTAATATGTAAATATATTTTATCGCCAACCGTCAGTAAAACCATGCATTACCATAGTGATTAAACAAACACTTTATTTAACTGTAAAATTTGCGGCAGGTAATAGTTATTTATGTACCTAGTTAGTAAAGTGATATAATTTTTAAAAAAATAACATATCAAACTTTTCACATTTTATTATAACAAAATAAACAAAACATAAACAGACAGAAGAATAAGAACGAATACAAAACGAATCTAATCATTTTTGGTTATATGTATTAAACGTGAACGTACACCCTGACGCATTATAAAAATTAATTCCTGAAGTCGAAGGATTTTGTACTGAAAATACTTGAGAATTATTATCTATATTAATATGTAAATCCTTAGTAGAGATGTCATTGGTCACTATATTGTCAGTACGACCTTCACCTAATATCGTCTTTGCGATTTTGGTTTTATTAAGCACAGATTCCTCAATATAGGACTCGGCAATCGTGTCACTTTTCCACCCTCTGTGACGTTTTAAATTTTCTTTACTGCCACCTGCGTTGGCAAAGAGAGTAGCGGACGTTCGACGAAAACAGTGTCCAGTATAAAGTGATGGTTCTGGTAAATGCAGATATTTGGCAATTTTAGTGGGTATACTTCCAAACGTATGTATTCCAACTGGCTGGATCGTGCATTTACCATTTTGATATCTTGTGAAAAATCGGTCATGAGGCGTCTGTTTAGGACGCAGAGCTAAATATTTCTTAAATAAATCTAAGGATTTGACTTTTCCTTCAAACTCTTCAGTGATAACAAATAATCGGGGCTTGATAGTATTTGTCTTAGTTGTATGAGTACTATATATAGTACTGTTCCTTTGTGCTCTATATCACTTACTTTTAAATTCAAAAGTTTACGTAAGTCCCAGCAATGCCAAACACAACACAAATCTAAAATATTTCCTACATTCATATTAAATTGGTTTAGAAAAGTTTGCATAAATTAACTTCATCATCAAGTAGATTTCATCCGGTGCACTTAGTAAAAATCTGAGTGTTTCCTTTTGTGAAAGAGTTTTGGACTTTTTTGGAATATGATTTCTTCCTTTTTGTTTTAAAAATGCCGTAAGTTTTTAATATATATTAATGTCCACATCATTTTTTACTAAAAGGGTTGCTTTCACCATGGAGTAATACGACCACATTGAAGAAGGAGAATACTCTTTGGATAAATCAGGAAAATACGCCAGTAAGACGTTTTCACTATATTTTTTAATTCCGTGTTTCTCACACCACTTTATGAATAGGTCATACTGACGATTGTATTTCTTCACTGATTTTTGTGGTAGAATTTCGAAAGACGTCTCCAATGACTTCTTCTGAATTTCAGATATTTTTTTCTATAAAAAAATAGTATTGATCCGTACATATATCTTTTATTTTCATTTTCCAAAAATCTACAATTTATTATAAAATCATTAAATTTTACTTTAATTAGAATCAAGTAAATATTGATTCAAGTGAAATAAATATATAATATAATCTGTATTATTAAAGATGGCCAATAAAAGTACAATAATATAGAAAAAATACAATATTAAGAAAACGACATTGGCATATTTTCAACTTTGGTTTATTTTAAACACTACATATGTTTCGCCACACTGTGACTTCTTCAAATGAAGAAAATGTGTGCCGAATTGAAAATCTTTGCCTCAACAATCAATCAAGAAAAAATACAATTTCCAATTCGCCTAGAAATGTAATAGGTTTTTTTATAGTTTCGACCATTAATATCAATTGCAGAAGTATGGAGTACTATTTATATAATTAATATTAATTAAATGGAACTGAACTGATAGCAGCTATTTAATAGCAAGTGATACTAATTTGCTAATCTTTTTTTTAAACATATAACTAAATTTGTTCAGTAATTATTAAACTGCTACAAGTGTCTATTATTATTCATAAATTAGCTTTCCACAACCTTAGCTACTAAACTTCTTTGCAGCTAAAACGCAGACTTGTTTGGTATCTTAGAATAATTTTGGATGACAGATACAAAGTTATAGTGCGCTTAGAAATATACCAAGAAAAATTGTGTTGCACAGGTTACATATACCGGGTGTCTCAGACCATATTTACAAAAATAAACGAAAAAAACTAAATTGAAAATTGGTTACCCATTCAACATTCAATTTCCTCAAGTAGGCTTTGCTTTTTTGTTATGTCAAAATAATTGACGTTCGTGAATATTTGAAGTAAAATAAATTATTATTATCAAAGTAGTGAATGTGTCAACATGGTTTTTACAAACCTCAAAGGTTTGGTGAATGCGGCCAAAACTATCATGCTGCTGAGTGAATTTATGCTGAGCGATATCCTCAACGAACCAATCAGTCAATGTTTTTCCGCGCCTTGCAGAACGAGTTAAGACAACTAGTAAGCTACAGCCCAGCCACAACAAAGGTCGAAGTATTAAAGATTAAAGAACACCAGATATTCTTTCAGCAATTGCTCTGGACCCGAACATCTCGACTAGAAGAATTGAAATCGATGCTGGAATAACTAGCTCCACTACTTGAGAGTTTTAAAAACAAACAAATTCCATCCATATCATATCTCTCTACACCAGAAATTTGAAGAGCGGGATTTTCAAGATAGATTGAATTTTTGTGAATGGTTGTCTCAAAAAATTATAAATTCCATCACAAAATTTATGGACAGATGAGGCGACATTCAAACGCAACGAAGTTGTTAATTTACATAATGCTCACTACTGGAGTAATGAAAACCCTCATTGGTTAAGAGAAGTTAATAATCAACACGTGTGGACCCTTAATGTTTGGTGTGGTATTTTAGGAAACCAAATTATTGGTCCGCATTTTTTTGATGGTTCATTAAACGGAGCTAAATACGCTGATTTTTTAGACAATAATCTTATTGACCTTCATTACGCAAGCGTTTCTCGTCAAACCGTTGATCGCCTTTTCCCTGGTTGATGGATTGGAAGGCTAGGACCATTTCCATGGCCACCTCGTTCTCCTGACATAACGCCTCTTGACTTCTCCTTGAGGGGACGTATCAAAGACCTAGTCTATAAAAAGGTTCCAACCACGAGAGATAATATGAAGGAGAGGATACGGAACGTCTGCCGTTCACTTATTGAAGATGAGATTCTACGGGCCGTACGACGTTCAAAATCGGCTACAAAGATGCATTGATCAAGAAGGAAGGCAATTTGAACATACCATAAATAATTGAATAGTTGTTTTAATTATCATTTACTTTATTTTCGCTCTGCAAGGCGCCGAAAAACATTTTTTGACTGATTTGCTCGTTGAGGGTATCGCTCAGCATAAATTCACTCAGCAACATGATAGTTTTGGCCTCATTCACCAAACCTTTGAGGTTTGTAAAAACCATATTGACACATTCAATACTTTGATAGTAATAATTTATTTTACTCCAAATATTCACGAACGTTAATTATTTTGACATAACAAAAAAGCAAAGCCTACTTGTGAAAATTGAATGTTGAATGGGTAACCAATTTTCAATTTAGTTTTTTTCGTTTATTTTTATAAATATGCAAAATATTAAAAAAAACATTTTAATAAAAGTTGTTTCTTTTAAAAAGACCTATCAATTAATACCATCCTCGACCTATGTTGCCATTTGAAATTTTAAAGTTACTTCCGGTTCCGGCTACTTCCGGATTATTCCGGTAAAAAATAAAATCATCAGTGGATTCCCTGGGTTCACTTTGGTAATAAAATTTTTTGTCCCAGTCACATTCGACTAAGCGTTGTCGAAATAAAAAGGCTGGTACGGGTGGTCTGAGACACCCGGTATATACAACATCTTTATTAACAGACAAACGTACAACAAAAATATATATAATACATGTATGGTAGATGATGTTAGTGGATTAGTCCGTGAGTCAATTAAATCGCTATCGACCAGCGGTCTTTCAGCCCGGATTTGTCAGTCTTTATATGTCTCGTCAGTCTGTCTCTGATGGTGGTGATGATGGATGAATGTTGTGAATGAAGGGGTTTTGTATTTAGGGATTAGGTCAGGATTTCTGCGCAAGCAGTAAAGGGAAAGGATGTGTTGGTTGAAGGAGTTTTTGGAAAATTTTTCGCTAAGGTATAGAACACGTTCATTGATGGGAATAATAGAGGTAGTGTCATATAGGAGTTGGTTAGAAGGATTATGTAAAGGATTGCCAGGAAGACGGATTTTGGTTAAAGCTCTTAGGGAGGATCGCTCGCTAACTTGGATATTATGGATAGTGGGATTGCAGGAGTTTAGGTAAAGAACATTATCATATTCAAGTAGGGGGCGGCAAATCATTTTGTAAACTTAAACGGCTGTTTTTATGGATATTCCGTTGTTTTTGTAGGTTAGATTCCTAAATAATTTGGCCCTTGCAATGATTTTAGCCTTATTTGAAGCTGTGTGGCTTTTAAAGTTTACTTCTTGATCTATGGTAATGCCTAGGTATTTTATGGACGTAGAAGGGGAAACAATTGTGTGGGAGATATGGATATTATGTATAGGATTGTTGTTGCGATGATAGGGAATTAGAAGCTGGGATTTGTGGGGATTGATTTTAATTCGCCATTTTGCAAACCAGTGCTCCAGGGTGTCAATAAGCTGCTGAAGGGATTGCAGAGCTTTAGGTACGGAGGGTGCATGGGAAATGAGGGCTGTGTCATCTGCAACTTGGAGGAGATATTTTGAGGGATTAAAGTGAAGGGGGTCAGGGTTGTATATGTCGAAGCAGAAGATGTTGTAAAATAGTGGAGATAGAGGGGATCCTTGAGATAGACCTTGAACAGGTGTAAAATGAGGGGAGTAGGAGTTGTTGATTTTGACTTTGAGGAATCTGTTTGAAAGGAATTGCCTAATGATAAAAATAATGTGGGAAGCAATTTTAAGGAGGTAACATTTATACAACAGACCTTGATGCCAGACAGAATCGAAGGCTTTTTGCACATCCAGTAGTAGGATGGCTGATGATTTTCCTTCAAGGTGTGTTGTTTGGATGTTTGAGGTAAGGATGGTAAGAGGGAGGGTAGTGGAACGTTTTGGAAGGAAGCCAAATTGGTAATTCGGGATGCGGTCTTGGACATGGGATAGTATTTTTTTTTTAAGGAGTGATTCATAGAGTTTGCCTAGGACAGGAAATAACGTAATGGGGCGGTAGCTGGATATTAGGGATAGAGGATGGTCACGTTTTGGGATACAGATGATAATACCAAGTTTCCATTCGGAAGGAAAATATTGGTGTTGGTAGATGAAATTAAGGATATTAAGGATATGAACGTGTATATGGTGTGGTAAGGATTTTACTACAGTTCTATGTACTAGGTCGTGTCCAGTCGCTGTATTTTTGCCCTTTTAATGTGTTAAAATAGTCATCTTCTGTGAAAATGTCCGTCGGTTTTGAACTGTCATTAAATCTAAAGAAATCGTTGTACCAGTCGTTTACGAGCTTAAACATTGCTTGGTCAAAATTAGGGTCTTGTGTCTTTGAATATATAGAATTGAAATGGTCTGCAAATTTACGTGTGATAATGTCTAGGTCTGTTATAGTCTCGTCAGTAGTGGGGTCGAACAGTTCTTGTAGTTTGTCTGTCTTTTTGTATCTGCTAAGTTTCCTAATTTCTGTCCAAAACTTTTTACCTCTTGAGTCATTGATTTTTCTACAGCTATTAATCCAAGTGTCCGTCTTATATTCCGTAATTAGTTTTTTAATGTCTTTGTTCAGTTTGTTGAATTTTTGTCGAAGTTCAGGAGTGTCCGTTAGTTGAATGTCTCTGTAGATTTGTCTTTTATGTTTGATAAGGCGAAGGATAAAATTTGGGAGAGGATATTTATAAAATTGTTTCTTAATTTGGGGAGTATTTTGTTTGATCGATTTAAATACGATGTCATAGAATTGGGTAATGGTATTAGGATTAATGTTGGGATTGGAAGCGATAAATTGTGTCAAGTCTGAAGCTACTGTCTTTGTGTCACATTTGTTAAAATTGTAAATGAGGTTAGGAATTTGTTGTGGGAGATTAGATGGAGTTTTAATTTGAAAGGTGATGGCTAGGTGATCGGAGCATAGGTCAGGGACAAGGTTGACAGAGTGTATGAGGTTTTGGATGTTCTGGGTACAGAGAAGGACATCAGGAGTGGTTGATTGTGCGTCATTCATGATAAAAGTGGGTGGAGTAGGGATACGAACAAAGTTGGAGTTGGATAGAAAAGATGAAAGGTGTCGTGATTTTTGTTTATTGATATTGAAGTCGCCAATGATAATTGCATTATTGAAAAGTGAGGCTTTTATGAAAATGGAGTCTTCAATAGGGGGATGAGGGTGAATGTATACTAGAAACAAATTAATTTAGAATGTGGGAAAGGAAATGGTGAAATGTAAACATTCATTTAATGGGTGGTTTATTTTAGGAGGATTTGATTTGCCTATTTTAACTGAGGGATGGGATGCAGCTATTGAGCCCCCTCTGTTGGGGGTTACATATTTTATTAGTTTTAAAATAATCATCTAATTAAACAATTCCCAGAAGTTAATTATAGTAACATAGAAATAACTAAAAGGAAATATTCTATCAAATAAAATAAATCTGCAATAAGATACAATTAAATTAGAACAACATAAGCTACATTTACCATTTTCTATTAAAAAATCAGTATGCATTATCATATAACGGTGTAAAAAATCAAATATACGTCGCGATTTTTATTATAATAATGATATTACCAATAATAATAAAAAGTTCAATTAGCTATTCCAAAGTTATAAAAGTAATAGTTACGTCAACTAAGACTTGCCCACTTTTGTAATATCAATATGAGTATAAAAAAGAAATGAGAATTTTTTATCAACTAAACAATATTAAAATTTATGAAATTATTAAGTTCTATTAAAATTTCTTCTTAATTTAAACTTTTCTTAGATTATTGAAATAAGCAAAGTTTAATAAAGTTATCATATACAGCTAGAGATAAAACATCAGTAAATAATATCTCAATAAAAATGTCGTTTTTAAAATTATGAAAACTATTTAAAAAGTAGGCGCATATATTTTATAATAATTTTTTTAAGGAAAAGTATATATGGCCATATTTACTTTTTACTTATATTGAAATTTATAACATATTTATGAGAATCTTCCTTATATAAAGGTTTATATAATATATATAACCTTCGCTAATAATATTAATACTTGTATATTGGTATTACTTCTAATTCTAATGGATAAAGATAATACATTTTTATATAAAATTATTATAAAATATTATGTTATATAAAGAGAGACAATAAATAAATAAACCGACCCTATACTCTATACTTTAAACAATTTAAATTGGTCATAGTTTCAAAGATTATCCCAAATTTTATCGAGTATATTATTATATTTATGTTTAAGCTTGACAGTCATCTACACATTAGTTTTTAGATTATTTATATTATGTTTAAGTCTGTAAATGAAGTCCTTATAAATACCATCTAGGAATTATATTTATTCGATCGTATAATACGTTAAGAATATTTAATTATTTCTTTAACAGTAAATGCGTACACTAAACAATAATATATTATCAGTAGTTCTCATAAATCTGATATATTTGATTCAGATGAGCTAATTAATATCATATTATAATTGCAACGAATTTAAAATTAATTTCCTGCATCGATTCTATGTTTGCAATAAATTTCTTAAAATAAAACAACCAAGTTGCATTGTTTTATTGCAATATATTATGGAGTACGGATAAATACCAATATACATAAATACATTTTTAGCCTAATTTCTTCACAGAATATTTTATAGAGGTTTATTAAGAAGTTCTAAATTAGTTTGGATCATATTTATTTAAATGAAACTCAATATTTTGTTTATAAAGTAATAAGTTATATTTACATAGGCTAGTTTATGATCGAGTTTATACTTACTCTATATATAATATCAGCTTTACAAAGTTTATAAAAACAAGATAAATTATAAAACATCTAAAAGAAAAAATATTTAAAACTATCCATTTGCCAGTGTAGTGTAAATAATTTATTAATTTACATCTTGTTCACATAAAACAAAACTACTATGAAGGTGTCATCTATTGTTTTAACCATCGACAAATCATAGAGAACTATCAGCAGCGATAATAATAATAATATAAACAACTATGCTAAGCTGATGAGATACAATACAATACAATAGTTAGAAACCGGTATATACGTATTTAAGAATATTTAAATATCTATTATTATATTATTAAAAATAAATAGTAGTAGTATCTAAATTTAGACAAATATAATTTCAGTCTTAATATAAACAAAATTAAATTTCTTTGATTTTTAGATTTTAAAAAATAGGTACCAAATTTTGAAATATATATTCCTAGACTTAAGAATCCCTCTCCTACAATCTTCCAATTGATGATTTTCTTTCGTCTTAACCAGACCAATCACTTAACAGACAATATCAGCCTAACTAACAGAGCCAAAAAAAGTTGTGTATTTTAATACATATATTGTAAATTATAAATAAATAACGATGATTGTCTCTCTAAGAAATTTATATTAAACGAAATTTAATTTACTGATGAGTATTTACAGACTTCGCCCCGAAGTTATAAAAGCAGTATTACATACAATATTATCGCCTCTAATAAAACTGTTAAATATGTATATCCAAAACCACATTTTCCCAGACGCCTTTAAGAGAGCTTTACTTATCCCGATCTCTATAATTGGTGAATTCAACTATCCAAACAATTATCGCCCAATATCGCTTCTACCCATATTTGGTAAAATTTCCTTCAAATGCAGCTACTTGAAGACTTAAGGTTCAAAACTACTACAAAACGAACAATTTGGTTTTAGAAAGAGGCTCTCAACGTCAGATGCAATTAACCTTTATGGAATCCACTTTAGATTGTTTTGAGAAAGGCTTATTGTCAAGATCTAGTGTTTATCATCAAACACTTTTACGAAAACTTTATTTTTCTAATCTACATCTCGATAGCTGTGCTCTATTAAGCTTATATGTTTCAAGAAGAACATAGTTTGTGTTACTAGACGAGAATATTTCGGATTCTTTGCCGCTAGAGCATGGTGTCCCGCTAGGCTCTATTTTTAATTTATATCAACAATTTACCTAATTCGGTCATAAACACCGTCATTCTATACGCCGATGACACCACATTAACAAATCAATCGAAACATTTGGACGTGGTAACAAAGTTGCATACTGAATCACTTAAGAAAACCTCTTTTTGGTTCGTATGCAACCAGCTTATATTAAACATAAACAAAACGGCATCTCTTACTTTTTTTCTTTCAAAGAGAGCTAATGAAAGGGAATTGATAAAGTTTCTAGGATTACATATCGATCCTCACTTTGACTTGGATAACCCACAGCGACGCTCTTGCAAAAAATTATGGTCTAGTATATTACTTATCAGTAGTCTGTCAAAGATAATTTCAAAACAAACGTTAAGATTTGTATGTTTTTCGCTATGTCAAAGCAATATTTTGTATGGGTTGATTGTATGGGCAAACTCTGTTATCAGGCATATAATTTTCGGACTTCAACTTAGAGCCATTCATATCATGTCTGGTTATAGATACACGTAGGACTGTCGTCAGGCATTTAACGATTTGGAGATATTAACACTTCCTAGGCTATACATTATGTAGTGCCTTTCATATATAAAAAAACACATGTCCCAGTGTAGAAATTGCTCCGACGTGCATACCCATCACAAGACAGGAATCTAATTTATATCATAAACCCATTAGATTAACTAAGTCAAAAACCTGGGTCAGACTTCCTGACTATGTAAAAAATCTACCACATGCGAAGTTTTTCTAGAAAGAATTTTTTACTAAGCAAGCATTTTATAGCTGAGAGAAGTATATCCATTATAATTTTAATTGTAATTTATTGTAGTCTTAAGTCAATTGTATACTTATTTTATTATGTAATTTTGCTTTTAGCTGTATAACAACTTTGACAGCTCTGCATTTTGCTGATATTTTTGTTTTGTTTTTAATCTGATTTTTTAATTGTATTTGTTATAATTTATTGTTTTACCTTTTTAACTATTTATGCATTGTTAATTTAAAATTTTTAGTATTTACGTAATTGTAACATTTAACCCTGATGCGAGTCATAATTAGCAATTTAAAATTTAAAATTTTAATTTTTTTTATATTTCCAATTTTTTTTACATACTTATTTTCTTGTATATTTATTCATATATTTGTTTGTGTTTATCAAATTTTCGTTTTAATGAATTTATTAAGAGCCTAGTAACCTATATTTATATGATGTAACAGATTTATATTTATAATTTTTGTTGATGCACCAATGAAGAATTGAATTGAATTAAATTGTAAATAATAATTTTGCTGAACAATATTGCTTGTTTATTTATTTATTTATCTTCGCTGTCCATTTTAAAATAATACATATTAACAAATTAACAAAAATAAAAAACATACATAAAATTTTGGCCAAAGAAGCACGGGTGGAGTTCACAATTAAAAATGTTCTTCTACTCAAACCCTTTCTTGATCATGATGATGAGGGAACTAGTATCCACTTCAAAATCCAGAATCTTCTATACTTGCGTTTGTTCAGTTTTTAGTCCCCTTTTTTGGAGTTAATTTTTTGGCTATTTATGTCAGCTTATAGATGTAAACATGTTTAAAAAAATATAGTTACAGCTTTTTTGTCACTTCTTGAAAACAGTTGAATTTACCTATTTATTACCGCGACATGTTTAACCGGTAGATTAATTAAATTGATGCCAGTGCAGCTATTTTACATACTTCGTTTGATATTCCGATGCAATGAGGTATCAGAGCTTTAGAATTGCCGCAGTAACATTAATGTTTAATGAAACGTAGGTCAGTGTTTACAAGCACCAGTCAACTGTATAAAACAGCTATATATAAATTTCTAAAAATATTCATTTAAAGTTCATTTTATGTACCATAATGATTACACATTTTATTAACCCCTTTATACGTGTTTAGATAAAACAATAATTTAATAATATTTATTTAGGATCAATAAATATAATTAAATAAAAATAATCTCTCCCCTCACAATTCATGAACTCATTTGCGCGTATCATCACGACAGTTCAGCTAGCTAGCAAAGATACTTTTTTGATATTATTGAATTCAAGACAGGGCAGAGAGACCTCAGGGCTATAGCCCAGACGGACTAACACCATTTATTTATATTTATGTTATTTTGTTATTATGTACTGTTAATTTGTCCAAATAAAGATTATTGTATATATATATATATATAAATAATCACCTAAATGACTAAAATATTTTACTATCGTATAAATTGTTATTAAAACGTCTGCCAAAAAATTAGAATAACAAAAGCAGAAAATTTACATGAAATTGAACTTGATAAATTAAATATATTAAAAAAATAATTTATTTTATATAAAGAAAACTGAAAAGTTTTATATTATTTGGAAATAAGCACCGAATTAGTTTAATCATCCTGAAGCCTCACATAAAATATAGTTTAATAAAACCATTGTTACAGTTAAAAAAATAAAATTAAATATTTCATATATGCTTGTGAGAATAATTTTAAAGGTTTACATTGTATAAATATGTCAACTTCCACGTTGATTTCCTTATTTAAAACAATGCAAAAATGTTTACAAAATTTAATTGTTACGCATAGAGCTTTCATTGTAACAATATATATATTTACGTGTTTAAATGTCTTTCATATATAATGTGTCAAATATGAAGCTGTATACATAGCATATGATTCAATTCACATTCCTATTCACCCATATCATATATAAAGCGGGCCGAAACTCACCCTGTAAAAATATCATTCGAAACATTTCTTCAAAAGAAGACTGTCTGAGACGGCTATCGATACACACACATACATTCATGGAAATAAATAATAAAATGGAACATTGTACACGTTATGAACTGAGTAAAATGGATCTCGTTTCTATGTTAAAAATATCAGAGCCGGTGTATTTTTCTACGTTCAAAGGAAGGTTGTTTTTGGAAATATGTTGTTTTAATGTAATATTTTATTATGTCTTTTATTACAAATTCACCAACCTAATTATTAAGTTTGATTAACGTTATAATTGCATCCTCAAAAATTTAGGTAATTTAATAATCTTTAAGAAATTAAAAGTAACTATAATCAGATTCAAATTTCAAATTTATAAAATCATAATAAATAAGTTTATTTTATTAGTGTAATTGCTTGCAATATAGCAAATAGTTTAGAAATGTTTTGTTATACGTACTAACTATTTTAAACATAATTAATTATTATTTCATCTATGTACAACTTAAGACGTCTAGTGATAATTAATTATCTTTCATCCAGACCCATCTGTTTTATCACTTCTGAACGTGAGTAGTATCCACTACTTATATGAAGCGATTTAACCTATTCAGAAATAAGCAATAGCCGATGTGCTATAATTATAAATATAATTTAAACATGATATTCAAAAATAACATCACTGCATTGTAAACGATTCTACAATTTTAAAATAACCACGAAATATTTATTCAAAAATGATGTGACCATAATGAAATAATCAGTATACAGATTTCTAAAAATCTCTTCTGTTTATTTTTAAATTAATTTATAAGTTATTTAATTTATTTTGCTTTGTACTTAATACTCATATAGAGTTTATTATATTATAATAGTTTCCTTATAATATGTAAAAAATATGAAAATGAATCGTCTTAAATATTTTCACCAAACATAATAACTGAGTTATTATATTTTATTATCTTTTAACTTTATTAATCAAAAATAGATAATAATTGATTATTAAATATAATTGGTGGTCTCTTTATTATTATTATTTGAACTTTTTATAGGCCAAAGGATTAAATGATTTATGAGCCATCTAACCTTACATTTATATATGTAGTGTAACTATCCATAACTCTGTGATAACAATATTTTAGTCAGATTTAAAAAAATATATTGTACCTTAAATAAAAAAGTGTAAAATGTGCATGTAGAATTTACTAACTACGCAATATATTACTAAAACGTAACTAAATTATTCAATTTAATAATTTTATCTCTTAATCTAATATATTTTACAGATTTAACTTAGGTTTGACCTACACCTTATATACGAGTATTGTTGTAATAATAATTATTATTATATAATTTTTATAAAAAAATGTTGTATATGACATGGGTACATATATTGATGTATTTCATTTTAGCTCATTTATCCGCATTGTTGACCGAATAGAAGAGTATCTAAAATTTTAATCAAGCAAATCGACTGCATGCATTTACCTTTACATGCAACTATGGAAAAATTCAAGTCAGAAAAATGCATATCATGTGGTAAACAAAAATATCGATTCTCACCACTGCGTTCATTTGGTATAACCTGGACGATAGGTGACATATTTAAACTCAGATTTTTATGAAATATTAATATAAAGTTTCATGAATGATTTTCTCATTTACCTCGTGGTGAAACATTGTGGAATAATAGGTAATTAATTAAAAAACTTGGTTAGTTTCACTAAATTTTATATTCACTCGACTAGTTTCGCTTTTTACAGCATTTTCAAGAGTAACTATTAGAAGAAAACCGGCGATGTTTATATATTCAGGTAATAAGTGATTCGAGAATTGGGGAAGACCAAATCTCTTCGTTGTCGTTAACGATTCTTCCCCAATTCTCGAATCACTTATTACCTGAATATATAAACATCGCCGGTTTTCTTCTAATAGTTACTCTTGAAAATGCTGTAAAAAGCGAAACTAGTCGAGTGAATATAAATTTTAGTGAAACTAACCAAGTGATTTAATTAATTACCTATTAATATAAAGGGTGAACGAGATATTTATCGAAAATGTATTTCTTTAATAAATTTTTAAGTAACATTTCCTTTTTATGTATAAAAAATTATATCTTCCATATAACTCAAGGCCGCGCGGAAACGATCAATGCATTCATTGAAGTTTTCGATGATGCGTTCACCAACATATGGTGGGATCTTTCAATTGGTGTATTGTTTGTGGTTTGTTCACGTACACTTTTGATTCCACAAATCCCCACAAAAAAGTCACAACGCGTAAGATCGCATGATCCGGCACACCATTCTTGGTTGCTATGCAAAGAGATAATTTTTTGGGGGAACTTCATATTTCTTCTTCTTGTTGAAACCAAAAATCGTCATTTTCATCAACATCCGCGAAAAATCAATCAGAAATCATTTCTTTGTAACGGTCGCCGTTACAGTGACGGCGGCTCCTTCAATTTAAAAAAAAAAAGGGGCTGATCACTCCTCCTGCCCAAAACCTACATCACACAGTCATACGTTGTGGATGCATCTCATCTGAGGTAGAGGTGCACATCATCTGAGAAAATTATTGTTTTTTTGAAGTTTTGTTCTCAGTTTGTCAAGCCAAGACCCACTGAGCAAATCGATGTCTCTTTCCATAAACAGCAGGCTTCAACTCTTGTGTAAGTTGAATTTTGTACGGATGCATTTCCAGATCTTTTCAAATGATTGCATGCATTGAATTCGTTGATAAATTCAGTTATTGCGAACCGATTTTTTCGGTATTACAGTCCGAGCCGGACAGCACCAACGTTTTCTTGTGTTCGAACAAAATGCGGTCATTCTGTTTTCTTAGCATTTGCAACAGAACCCATGGTTTCAAACTTCCGAATCAACTTTCGAACTGAGGACTCGGTTGGAGCAGCGTTACGACCAATTGTCACATGCAATTAACGAACGGTTGCCGCAGGACTTTCACTGTTTAGGTAATAACTTTTTATCACTTGGATAAGTTTCTTAGTTGTCGTCTACTCCATGACGAAAAAAAACATTAAATTTGAAAAGCCTTATCAGTTACCTTGAACATTATTTAAAGCGTAGGAGCCAGTTAAGAACAGAATGGGCAGTTCTTATTAAGAATTTAACGTCATATAGATATTTGTAGAAATGCCCGATTGACTTTACAACTACATGTATTAATTTCCTTATAAGAAAGTATATTTGCCTTAATTTTAATTAAAAAAGGTCTCTTAGTCAACGAACTATGACAACTGTCAAAACTCTTCACTAATATTCGTGTTTATTAGTGAAGAGTTTTGACAGTTGTCATAGTTCGTTGACTCAGAGACCTTTTTAGTTTCAATTGCATCAATGTACCATTATATAGTTCCAAATTTTCTAACATCACCGTCAATTTCCATTGATCCATAAAGCCAATAAATTTGCATAACATTTGTTGTGAAAATAAATACACTTTTTTAAAAATGAAGAAATTATTCAGAATTTTATTTTTTACAAAATGAATAAAGATGGTGTCATATCATTTTATATTATTGTTATTCGACACAATTTTATTTATTCTTGAATGTTGTCGGCGTTAACTTAGTGGTACATTTTAATAAGATAATTAAAACACTTGTTACATCTTGTTACAAATAACTTAAACTGGTTCAGTTTTAAATGGTTTACTCAGTATTTGGATTTACAGTTTTATTAAAATTAGTTCCTCTCTCACGTTTTCGCCCGGGGAGGAGACATTTCCTAAGACTGAATTTCAAACCAGACACCAAACAAGTTGTATATGATATTTCTTTTAATTTCAGTGTTTTGAATGTTGTAGGCCTATTAGATTATCAATTTCATAATGATATTGAATACAATCCAGTGTCTACTGAAAAATGATTCTTTAGGTTCAAGGAAATTTCATTCACCAATACGCATTTAAGGTTAGGCACCTAGAATATAGCCTGTGTCTAATCTATTAAAACTTACTGATAATTGATTTTTATCGTCGCATTTTTAAGTGAATTAGTTATTAGGATAATATAAGTATACACGGTTTTGGACCTGAGCAACCAAAAGCTGTTTAGAAAGCAAATTGGAGGGCCGAATCCAAAATAGCAGCCCGTTTTATAAAATTGGTACTAGTTTTCGAAATATTCAATTCATTGTTTAACTATGTTTGACCATTAACGGCCATTTATTCGATTAAAAAGTATAAATCAGAAATGAACAGAGGTTGAACTGAGTCTTTTATACTGCATGGGATCTCTTTCACGCATTAGGATCTAACTAGCTCATAATGCCTACGTCTCAAAATCCTTCGTACCGCCTTTAGATTTTCCTTGTTCATCGCTCATGTCGCCTAACTTTTGTGGTAAAAAATCAAGATGTGAATGCAGAAAATGTATCTTGAGAGATATTCGAGCTCCAATCCTGTGGTAATTTAGCAAAAAAAATGTCGATTACTTGCTTATAATACGGCGATTTGTGGTTACCGAGAAAGCTGTGAACAACACTTTGAAACGTTGCCCATGCTGCTGCTTTATTAGATGTTAAACGTTTTGTAAACTTTGCATCAGCCATTAGTTTTCGAATATTAGATCCGACAAATATTCCTTCTTTGATTTTTGCGTATGGCAGTTTTTGTCCTTCACGATTGAGTGCTTTGACAAAGTTCTTAATGAGGCCAAGTTTAATGTAAATAGGTGACAATAAAATGTTCTGTGGGTTCACAAGTGGTACATAGGACACGTTTTGTTGTACTGGCTCATAATGGGTACGACTCGGCCACACTTTTCTCACATAATCATGTTCAACTGTACGGCTGTCCCACAGACACAAAAAACAGCAAAATTTCGTGAATCTTGCATTCCAAGCAATAGCCTGTAATGTATTTGTAAATCAATTAGTATATATTTCAAAATTAACTACAATTATATTATTTCTCATCCTATAGATCGCCACAAATTTTCCATGTATGCTCATTGTAATTGATCTTGGCCAAAAGTGTAAGCAATACTTCGTAGCACTGCTTAGTTTGTACTGTGTCAGCAATCGGAATGGATGGATTTTTATTTCCAATGTGGAGTAGTGTCGCCTTCAACTGTACTTAGAACCATCTATGTACAAACGCTATTCATTTCGATCATATGGTGTATTCATCACATTAAATAAATCTTTGATGCCATTGCAGAAATATATGTTATTTTCTTTTTTTGAAGAACAGTAAAATCGCGTGATTTCAATTTCTGTGTATAGTGGTTTATGTTTTAGTTTCATTGCTTGCAGCGATGAAGACGAACTTTTACTTCTGAGGACATTTTTGGCACTTATACCTGGACAAATTGGCAATGGATCACTATCCCTACCTGGAACTCTCTATAACACTGATGATACATTAAGATATTTATACTGTGCTAGTTTTTTTGCATTGATACCGACGACATTCATCGAGCAAAAATAGCAATCATCTCCATGAATTTTCGGTTTTCTCCATAACGTTGGCATAGAAAATGAAAAGTATACATTTTTACCAAACGACCATTTGTATAGCTTTTTTCTGCACGAAAACACACACACATACACACACACAAAACAATTTCGGTAGCCATGGCTTTTCAGTGTTTACTACAGCAAAACCAAAGTACTGCAAATACGCATGTTTAAGTGCATTTTTGATGATTTTTCCGAGCATATAACAACCACAAACGTAACGAAAACACTTTTAATCGACTTGCAACGTTGTCTCTGCATTTTCACACTTCCGAATCAAAATCACTGCACAAAAGCAAGTTCCATATGTTGTTAAATGCAATGTGGTCAACTGATAACCGCTATAAGACATACCGATTAAATATCTGTATTCAGGGTATCAAATAACGTTAAGAATCGTTCTCATATGCTCGGGCTCAAAGTTTGACCCGAATTTGTAAACTTGTGTAAATAACATAAAACGGATAAATTATATTTATTATCAGTTTCCTGATATGTTTTGAAAATTGCTTGTCATTTTCAAAGGTGTACTGTGGGTTTTTATTTATCAGTATATACAGGGTTATTCACGCTATACGGCACGGAATATTGTGGCCAAAATACGTGACTTTCAAAAAGTTTCACTTTGGAGATATATGGGGGTCTATTAGGGCTACTTTTTAAAATTACTTTCATAATATACAGGGTGTCCCAAAAACCCTAAAAGTATCAAAGTTGTGTTTTTTTAAATGAAACATCCTGTATTTTATTGCATTTTTGGATCCTTCGATAAAAATAAGTGTGTGTTTTAATAAGGTTTTTATTACATAAACCTTAAGGTTTTTGAAATAATTTGAATTTTGTAAAAATGAAACCTAATTTTCATGTTTCAAATAATTAAAAAATAATTAAGTTATGCATACCAAATTTACACTGAAATGTAACAATAGATCATATTTTATTTTCCAAGTATAATAAATTTGACATCTTATACCGGGTGTAAAAAAATTGGAATTAAACAAATGAGAACTTTAAATGGCTATAACTTCATTTATTTAAATGGAACGCTATATTTATTAATTTATCAGCAAATGCACGTTTTAATTACCTTTCGAATGGTATTCAAATCTTAAGTGTTAAGTCTTCTCGTTTTTGCAGAAAACGCCAAAATATTGTTTATTGCACCGTTTTAGTACTTTTAAAGTAAAAATTTTAATGTATCTAGTTTTCTATCGCATTTAAAAACGTCAGATAATTAATTTAGTCTGTTACTTTAGTTTAAAAAGGATGTCTTTTGTTATAGTTGTGTTATTTTGCGTTTTGTGTTATATCGTTAGTAATCGTTATTGTTTGAACATGGTTGTTGTATGTCATAGTAAAAAATGAAAATTTACACAGATTTTCTTATACTGAGGTTTTTATAACTGACACTTCCAATTTCTTTAAACTGGTTTAATAGTCTATCAAAAATGGCTGGCTTAGGGTGATTTCTTTCGGGAAACCTTTAAGTATAAACTCGACAAGCCAATAAACAATTTTTATGACATTCTCCAAGCATAAAAATAATGCCAATAACCCCTTCTTTTGAGTAAATCTTCATTTTTTACCAAAAAATACAACAGCGATGTTCAAACAATAACGATTACTAACGATCTAACACAAAAATGCAAAATAAGACAACTATAACAAAAGACAGGCTTTTTAAACTAAAATGACAGACTAAATTAATTATCTGACGTTTTTAAATACCATAGAAAACTAGATATATTAAAATTTTTACTTATAAAGTACTAAAACGGTGCAATAAACAATATTTTGGCGTTTTCTGCAAAAACGAGAAGACTTAACACTTAAGATTTGAATACCATTCGAAAGGTAATTAAAACGTGCATTTGCTGATAAATTAATAAATATAGCGTTCCATTTAAATAAATGAAGTTATAGCCATTTAAAGTTCTCATTTGTTTAATTCCAATTTTTTTACACCCGGTATAAGATGTCAAATTTATTATACTTGGAAAATAAAATATGATCTATTGTTACATTTCAGTGTAAATTTGGTATGCATAACTTAATTATTTTTTAATTATTTGAAACATGAAAATTAGGTTACATTTTTACAAAATTCAAATTATTTCAAAAACCTTAAGGTTTATGTAATAAAAACCTTATTAAAACACACACTTATTTTTATCGAAGGATCCAAAAATGCAATAAAATACAGGGTGTTTCATTTAAAAAAACACAACTTTGATACATTTAGGGTTTTTGGGACACCCTGTATATTATGAAAGTAATTTTGAAAAGTAGCCCTAATAGACCCCCATATATCTCCAAAGTGAAACTTTTTGAAAGTCACGTATTTTGGCCACAATATTCCGTGCCGTATAGCGTGAATAACCCTGTATAATCTAGGGTAACGTAATGTATATTTCATCAATAATGTATCTATTAATATTTTTTATCTTTGCTAATGACAATATTTTCGCTGTCTATATATATACTGCTTAACGATGCTGTGTGGTTATTGTAGTCCAATTTCAAGTAAATCTTCACGATAAGCTGGTCTTTCTTAATATTGATTCATTGATATTAATCGATAAAACGTTCAAAGATCATATGCTTTTTATTAGGATTTTCGCATAAAAATTGCGATTAATAATTATTCCAACTCTGGAAAATATATCTGTAAAGAATGGATTTTTCTTATTCTACTAAAGTTATTTTGAAGTTGTTCCATTGTTGTTCAAGACTCTATTATAAATATTTAACTAGAAATTTCAAGGTTAAGTGGTATCTATTCCATGAATCGCTAAATCTTCTAGGCCTGCTATTATAAGTTATATAGAAATAATGTGTTGCCTATTCTAGTCATAGATTTTATTTAGTCGTAAATAATAGCAAGTCCACTTTAAAATCTATGTTGCTGAGTAATATTTTTTTTTTATTTTGATTTGATGCCAGGTCGAATAATATTCTGGGATCTAATAGGTACAAATTGTTGTCGATATATACATGTACATTCCACCTGGGGCCTTCAATCCGATGACCTAACTTCCTTCTAGATTTTTCTGAAAGTAGTTTTTAAGTATTTTATAGTCGATGATTCAGCAAGTTTACTAATTTAGTTAATCGAATAAATGTTAACTAAGAAGTCTTTATTTTATTTTAATCCGTTGAAGGACGTCTTCACAATTATTCCGTGTAAGGTGTTCTCAGTTATATTTAAAAAAAAGGTGACAACTCGGTCTCCTTTAGCGTTCTACACACTTTCATATGATTCAAGTGAGGGAATTAATATATTTGAGATGTTTTGACCAAACTACATATTCAGTTTCTAATTAATCATGGTCTATGAGATAATTTCTACAAATATTTTGGTCACAGCAAAATGATCAAAGAAATTTGGACATCAAAATAAGTAGGTTATATTTTCAGTCCATGAACAGGATAAGTATATATTTCATTTAATTTAGTTTTAATTTATTTTATTCTTATTTATTTGAATTACAGGATATATAAAAAATGCATACATAAATACTAAATCACATTAAAAATTGGAACGTAAATTTTGAAGGGGAAGACTTGTGTTTTTCCACTCGGTCCATTACATTTCGAAACTGATAATTATACTCATATTTATTTATTATTTCTATAAACATAATAAGCAAAATACATATATAAAAATACAATTTCACAAATAAAAAGAAACAAGAAAGCTTAAATACATGCTAACAATTAAATAATTCTTATCATTTCTTTTATATTAACTCTTACTATTCTTACTTTATTCTTTTTCTATGTATGTTTTTTCGAGACCTTTACATTTTCAGCATCTATTTCCTTTACTAATATCGTTTTTGCCTCTTGCAATCACAATAAATAATTGTAAACTAACAGTCTACATTACGAATTTCAGTGTGACATATACTGTTAATTTAATTATACAAACTACATTTGGATTTTTATACAAAAAAAAATTAACGAGAATTACTCTCTTTAAAATAATTGCTAATGTTTAATAAATTTTCCGAAAAAAATCTTTTATATTAGATAATATGTTTAAATAATTAACAATGTGTTAACTTAATAAATATTTTTGTCTAAATTTCATTCCACATAATCGTTGTATTTTATTAGTATTAAATTATAGTTTCTTATTTCAAATTAAATCTTGAGTGTTTATATTCACCAACAATCATTTTTGTTGTAAGTTTAGGTTAACAATGACGTACTTTATCGATAGAAAGTGACATTGAAAATCATGAGTATATTTATAAGTTTTCTTAATTGTTACAGAGGTCATACTAAGAAGTAAACGTTCCATGTTTATACATGGGTTCAAAAGTAAATTTATTGTTATAAGTCATTATACACTCTATTCATAAAATAATTAATAAATTCGATTAAAATTTAGGGCATTTTCTTTCAGAAAAATACTCGGATACGTGTATAATTTTTTTAACGCGCATTATTTGAGATAAAATTCAAATGTGCATGGTGTCCCTAAACAGAGATACGATCCCTAAGTTGAAACTTTCAAGCGAGAACCCCATTTTTGTTGCATTTATGGATTCTACATAAAATTCTGAGTATTTTTCATGTAACATACCCTAGTCGATATTCAGCTATTTTTGAAGAAATTGCGTTTAAAGAAGTACTACTACTATTTTATTTCTGGTAAAATATAACTTAGTTTCATCGAAACATTGGAATTAATAAGGAACAATAATTATTTACTTAATTGGGTGCTGAAACTGAAACCTTTCTTGTGCTTAGCAGTATCCCAAAGAAACGATAAATTCATGCTGGATGCCATTTATTGTTTCTTGCCTAATGTTGATTAATTTGTTGTTAATTTTTGACGTTATTGGAATGCTGTTATTTGGATTAATGAGGCTTTTACTTGGTGAAATTCCATTATATAGGTGATGAATAAAACACTTGGGTTTTGAGAATTTACACAATTTAATGTCGATGCACTGCGACAATTGCTTCGCCACAGAGTGGCTTCATCAGGCAGATGATACAAATTTTTGTTCTGTTTTGTGCATTAATACACGTTTCTCAGTATTATTTTTAAAGAAAATTCCCTGAATTTTAATCGAATTTATTCCTTACTTTACGGTTTATAATTTTAGAAGTAGTAGCGATTTGTTTTTGTGGTATTAACTTGAGCGTTTATAAATAAATCTTAATTTATATGCCGTTACCAAACATTTTATTTTTAGTACCACTACAGATATAAATATGTTTGACATATTTGTTAAATAAAGTTATCAACTTAAATATTTAAATAAAAGCCAAGTGTTTATTTTGTACTTCTCGTTATAGAATTTATTACGTATTCTTTTAGTCTAGTTTCGGCTCACAGCCATCTTCACTCTAACAACAAGCGAAGAATTATAAATTAAATTAAATACAAAGGTTATAAAACTAATGGTAGTGTAAATTAGAATTAATAGAGTGTGTATAAATATTATTTATTCACACAAAACAAACACTTGACTTTTATTTAATATAACCACTCGTTATAAATATGGACACAACAAATCTATTTAAATATTTAAGTTCTTTTAGAAAATTCAAAAATATTGATAATATATATAATAATGAGAAATATAATATGAAGCCAACAAATCTGTAAACAAAATAATCAATTATTAAATTCAATTAAAATGGACAATAAAGCATCGGTTTCTTTAATATTAATGTTATTAATGACATGCAAATTATTTTTGTATAATATAACGCACATGATGACATTGTGGGGGCAAATTAACAATGACTAATTTATTATACATTAAAACACATTTCGAATGATTAAATATTAAAAGCTAAAGCATTTGCAAACCGTTTTAAATTTTGCGGCTGTGTGGTTACAGTTAATTAAATCTGAGCTAAATTAAATGACGGTGGCATCGAAAACTACTGTGTATTGTCTAGCAGAATATTAATTACGTCATTAATGTAATGAATTATTTATTATTAATTAATAAGGAAATCAAACTATTGTTATAAGCTATTGATAATGAGTACATAGTACTCGAAGTGTACATCTAGCAAAATTAAATTAAATTGTGAAGAAAGGTTAGTGTTTGTTTTCCAAGTGTATAAAATAAATCTTCACGTAACTCTAGAACAAATTTTCAAACTATAGTTGTTTTATTAGAATGTTTAGTTTACAAAAACATTAAATATGTTATAAATAGCATTTTCTCTATATTTCTGATAAGGTAAGTGTATTACAGAATACTAAAATCTATAATAAATTATATTTAGATGTAATATCTTGTGAAATGAATTATGATTAATTTAGTAATTAATTGTCATAAAATGCTCTAAATTAAAATATTTAAAACTAGTAATTCTAATGTTCGAAGTAATAGTAGTGCATATAAATTATGGATGATTTGTACAATTTGAAAGCTTATTAAATTGAGACATAATCAGGATATAATTTCAGTAATTTTTTCTATTGCTGCATTTGTGTATCCTAAGGTACACTGTCCATGCTTATAAAACCGTTTATTCAAAGGCATCTTAAATATATATCATATCAAAATAGGAATATTAAAAAAAATAACATTGTGCAGATTTTAAATAGGCTTACAACTGATACGTATGTAAGTTACGTCAAATTGACAAACATTTTTGTTTTGTTTCTTTAACTATAATAAATTAATTCATCCTTTTTGTATGTGAAGTAGCTGAAATTATTACTGTTTTTTTAATAAGAATAAAGTTCAGGGTTTTTTTATTTTATGTATGGCTGTTTTTGTTTAAATATTTTTAAAGCCCATTATATACCTTCAGTGATGGAGGACTAGCTCTTCAGACACCTTTTGCTGGGAAATAGGTCTCCCAGATCGACTGGGTTTGGTCATGATTTTCTCTTCCTTAATCTTCCTTAATGTTACCAGAGCACAGGATATTATTCTACCCTTAACCAAGCACTTACCAATCAGTTCCACGTCCTCCATGAACCTGGCAACTTTCTTGGGGGTGATATTGCTCACTTCTTCGTGGGATAATCGGTCCCTAAGTGTGAAAGACGCTTGTGAACAATCGCAACACAAGTGCATAGTACGTGCTCGGTCGTTTCATCTGCCAAATTACATAATCACTTTCCTCTTTTCCCATTTTCCACAAATGGTATCGGAGGGCACAATGACCTGTCATGGGTTAGGTTAGGGCCATAAATGCCTATTTCAGTACATCTGGTATTCTTGGTACAATCCGTGAACATAACTGATATTCCCCGTCCAAACTCCTTGGCTCTCATCAAAGCCGTTTTGAGGTCCTCCTGTTCAGTCCCCCGGCATGTTTTCTTTCTCTGGTGTAGCCGATTTATCTCTACTCCATTCATAAGCCCTTATGTGCAGCTTCCTCCTACGCGTGAATCGAGCTATCATAGTTTTATTCGTGTTGATACTTAGTCCTTCCCTTGGGCCCTTAATACGTAGAGGTGTTTCTGACAGTGTCCAGTTAGAATTCCAGTCAGGGATTTTAGGTGTGACCTAGATAGATTAACACGATATTGAGCAACTTTATAGTTGGGTTGTGATATGCCGGGATTGGTTGGTTAACTGCAGACTCTTCCAGTGATACAGCTCAGCCTCGGGTTGACATCAAATAGACTCGAATATTACAAATCAGTGGTACTTTATTATACACAATATTATATACACAATTATGTGGACGGGTACATCGTCGTTCTTAGTCTAGCGTAGTCTATATCAGTCTCTAACAGTCTATATATATCTATATCTTAATCTAATACAAAAATGTCTTATATACTAACTATTTCTAGGGCACGATCCTGATGCAAGTAAACATTCTTGCTTTAGGTCGTTATCGCCAGTTCATGGGAACCAGGTATTGACAAACTCAGAATTTCCTCAAGGAATGTTTATTGCTGCGTCAATACCTGTTTACTATTATATTTTATAACAATAACATTATGAGTATATTTACTAAACACTATTTATAATAGTAAACGATGAACGGATTACATCACAGGGTGTTAATATTATGATTCTGAAATGAACAGAAGTGGAGACGTTCTTACACCTTGCTTTGTATTTTGGTAGACTCATGTGTTGCAGTATGTTTGAGTGGTTTCTTTTGGATAGGGGTACAGACCTCTTGTCAGGTTTCAAAAATGCTCTTTGCTTTGCTTGAGCATCCATTCTATCGTTTCCTTTCGTGTTTCATTGTGCCTTGACCCAAGATAAGGTAATTATGTTATCTATAGAAGTCGTCTCCGGTGTTATAACACATTCATTTACCAATCTAATCTTGATGAGACCTTGGGATGTGTTAAGATTCCAAGACTGATTTTACTACCTGTGTGGATGTAATGTCTTCTCTTTTTATTCTAAGTTTAGTTATTTTCTGAGCAAGAATCTAGAAGTTCTACCCGAATGATCTTGTTTCTCCAAGGGTATTTTTAGTGCCAGATTTAGTTCAGCATAATATAAGCCTGCAACTGTTTCTTTCTTGTATTTTGCTCAATCCGTAAAAGTCTATAATAGCCTCAGGAGACTCATAGCTTTATGACGCGTAGTGTCTTTCGGAAAGTTAGGTCGGATGAGTAGCACGATCATGACATTTATCAAGAGAAACGTCCATCTGACTCACTCATCTATGCCAGTGAACACTTTTCTGTATGTGTCAATCTAGTGAAGAAAGGTCAATAACGCCTTCGTTGGTGACGTCAGAGACGTGGTACAGATCAGTTTAGAAACTAAGATAATCTCCAGTTACTTTATCTGTGATGCCAAAGTTAATGTGGTGTTGAATATTGTGGGCGACTTCATTCTGCACGGTTTCTTTTTGTTGGTGAACAGCCTCAGCTCCGTCTTAGTTGGATTTACCAAACTATTCTAATGGCTGAAAACAATACATAATTTATTAGGTTATTAATGTTGCCAAATATCCGAAATTGAATTTAGCAAAAAATTTGAAAATATTTTTAGAATATAAAAGTTTGTTCTAATGAGAATTTGGCATTTAAATATTTCTTCGTGTGTTAAACAGTCACTCAGATTT
This sequence comes from Ontholestes murinus, assembly GCA_963969525.1. Lineage (NCBI taxonomy): Eukaryota > Metazoa > Arthropoda > Insecta > Coleoptera > Staphylinidae > Ontholestes > Ontholestes murinus. The sequence continues at coordinate 35,374,156 of OZ018389.1, read as the reverse complement.
TCAGAAATTATGTTTTCATATTTACAATATAGATCTGTGGTCTTTCTGCCTGGCGTTTATACTATTGTAATTAGTTGTCCATTGTGTCTTAAATTCGATTTATTGGCAGTATAAAATAAGTGCAATTACCTAAATCACCTATATTTAGATCGTAACCTGCGATGACTTCATAAGCTATAGTTATAAAGGAAAATCATATTTACACATTTGAATTGGACCATTATAATTAATTGTAAAAGATTTTACTTTATAATACATTATACACTTTAAATATTTTCTGGTAAATCTATCTTTTAAGTCTACTATTGAATTTTAAAACCCAAATTGTCCGAATATACCCCTTGAAAACTATATGTTAGTTGCTAAATACATGATCTATCCGTTTTTATAAGCGTTTTATTACTTATAATAAATATATAAATAATAATATGACGTTAGATAGAGGTTGTTTTTTTGTTTTGTTTTAGAGACATTTTGATAATATTAGTATATCGATGGTTTTCTGTGAATATCGAATTTGTTTTGGAAGTTGTAGATCTTTAGAATTCAATAATATATACTTTTTTAAATTTTTGCCGGAAATTTGATGTTGGTATGTATATTATTAATTTTACAAATGGGATTCTCTAACGGTTTGGATCCAGAAATAGTACTGTCTACACATCTATAGCAGAACTAGATATATGGATCTGGAGTGAATGATAGAGATAAAGAAACGGTATTTTGAAAAGAGAAAGTTGAGCGTGAATATAAAGAAAACGCAAATAATGATGTGTATGAAGGGAGGAAGAATGATGGATAAAAGGTTTAATTGGAATGTAGAAGAAACTGTAAAAATAAAATGTTTTAAATACGTAAGGGTAGTTTTCAAACAAAATAGGAGGTGGCAGGGGCACATGAAGTATGTCACGCAGAAGGTGAAGGGGAAGTATGTGGGGAGAATGAACGAGGATAATGGGAGATTCTATTAGCATGAAAGAGAGTATGGAAGGAATACAAATGTAGTGGACGAAGAGAATTTTAGGGTTTGAGAAAAGTACTTCACGTTATGTAGTATATCAGGAATGGGTGGATGTAGGAAAAAGTTGGGGAAAAGTTAGAATGCAGGGACACAAAGAAATACTAATGTGATACTAAATAATATGAACAAGATGGATAGAGTGGATACTCAGTGGGAAAAGGGTAGATGTGAAATCTACAAGAAAGTAGGTCGGCCCAATGGAAGCAGTAAAAGAAATGGCAGAAAGTGGCAAAATATTTGAAAGTTTATTAGAGGTGACCCTGAGGGATGTGGATAAACAGGAAAGATGGATGAACATTGATAAAAGAAGATACAAGCCAAAGTATAAAGAAATAGCGCAAGAGGCGAGTAAAGCAGAATACTTGTGTGCAATATGAACAAGGTTACTGAAGGGAGGTACTGAGATAATGGGCATAATAAGGAGGATAGTGGAAAAGAAAAAGTGATGTGGAAATAACTAGTTTTTGGTCAGTTTTGTGGTGGATATATGAAATAATTTGTGTAATAGAAATGATTGATTGATATCAATTAAGGATTTACATATATTAATAAGAGTATATAATCTAGTTTTGATTTGTCTATTATTAAACGATCATATAATGTATTAATAGTTTACCATAAATTAACTTAATACGGTTAAATGAAAATAAATAAAGTTCAATACATCTTTTTCACAAAATATACTTATATCGACAATATTTTGTATGCAATATTAGTCGTAATATTAAAATATTTGCAAAACATTATTCATAATAATTTAATAATTTTTCGAAAGAGGTCTCAATGTGTTCTGTAATTAGTCGATTACATAAACTTGAGACAAATATCTAACTATTTAGTATTATTTATGGAGAATTATTAAGGCCCTTTAGCCTCCAACACCTCTTCCCAAAATAGTCGATTAAATTCGAGAAGCTAAGGTGATTGTATTTTTCTAATGCTACTTAAAGCTGGAGGTATTACACTAGGGAAACAAAAAAATGATATATTAAATTGGCGAGGCTGTTACTTTGTGAAATTCCATAATATATAAGGTAAATAAAACACTTGGTTTCAAATTTCACAGATTTAATCTCGAAAGTTGCGTCATTAAATCTGTGAAATTTTAAACCAAGTGTTTTATTTACCTAATTAAAGAAGATATAACTAATTCCAAGACTACTAACACAATATAAGGCTCTCATAAACTAGAAAGTTTATTACATACATATTAAAACACTTACTATGTTTTTACCACAATTAATTTATTGTAATATGGTTTACATATATACAAAAATCTCGACTTAAGTTTCGACCTGTTACAGCCATTATAATGATAATGACTGTAACAGCCATTATAATGATAATGACTGTAACAGGTCGAAACTTAAGTCGTGATTTTTGTATATATGTAAACCATATTACAATAAATTAATTGTGGTAAAAACATAGTAAGTGTTTCAATATGTGTTTAAATTTAGATTACCACCTAGTAACGGTCACAACCATCATGAATTTAAGTTTATTACATTTAAGCTCCTTTTTATGAGTTACATAATAATCGAATAAAATTTGTTTTATTTTTATAGCAGTCATTTAATATATTCAATACTTGCTGCGCTACACTCTTGATGGACCAAAATGTTTAAATTGGAAGTAATACACTTGTTGTGTTTCATACAAATTTAATAAGATAATCTGAAACGTGTTTCGATTATGACGGATCATTATCAAATCCGCCTGCATCAAAACACGTATCAGATTATTTTATTAAATTTATATGGAACATAACAAGTGTATTTCTTTTTCGAAATATAATAAATTCTTACGAAACATTACGTGAATTTTGTTTCTTCGATTTCTTATTAAATCTTATCTTCCATTAAGTTTTATTTAACTCTGGGACATTTTAGAGGAGATATTTATAGTAATTTGTTATATGATATATATATTTTAGAAAAATCATTTGTATTAGTTTAACGGCACCAATTTAATTATATAATTCCACTAAACAGTTAAAACTTTCACATGTTCACTGCCTGCCTTTGCTTCAACTAATGCCAAGATCTACATAGTGCTTGATGCCGGTCCGCAGGTGCGTAAATTCAGAACTTATTCAAAAGCTGGAGTTTCTATTGAGTAACACTGAGAGTCAGGGTGGTTCCTGAACAAAACATTGGGCCGCATGTACACTGTTACATATTGCCTGCCATATTCTCGCAAGTAAAATTTCTGCTTGAATTGTGTGACACCTGCAGATGTATATTTCGTCCCTCCCTGGCTACATCACAGCAGAGTAAAATCATCCACTATATATAATAATAATAATGGCTAGTTTAAATAGAAATTACTGTTTGGCAGAGTACTTGTTATTTATTAAGTCAATTATAGTGTCAGTTTATTTTAATTAAAGTTTAATACCCTATTGTATAAGCATGGAATTACGTATTAATTTTAATTGATTTTTTTTCCATTCTTTGACGCTACAGACCTTTACGATGCAAAACATTTTTAAATTATAATTAAAAATAGTTTTCTTCAAAACGATTTATTTATAGTGATAATAGATTCGATCAAGTTCTGATATCAAACTAAAATTAACTAGAATTAATCAGTCCATTCGTCAAGTAGCTAAATGCCAGGATTATGGTTACCATGTTGGTCCCTTTTTTGGCGAAAGTGATTACCTGATATATAACCTGGTCAAAAGTTTGTAATTCTATAATTAAATGCTTTGTAAATGTAGAATTATTTTGTTACACTCGGAATGTTTGATTGTGCTTTTTTAATCTAACATTGGAATTGCGCCCAGACATATATTCCTTTTTATTGTTGATATGTTAATTTGTAGATACGTGACAAATTTTATTTATAAATTGAGGGAAATGGTCTCAATTCAATATGTGTTTGTTCAATATGTTAAATGTAGTTACTATAATTGCCGAAGAATGTTGTTAATTTAAATCATTTTGCTTCTTTTGCACAGGCTACAGGTTAAGTTTTTCTTACTTTATTTTGTTGTTATTTTTTATCAAATTATTACTGTCTTGATGATGTTAATGTTATTTATTGCAAAATATTGAATTATGCAAATTTATTGTTTTCTGTGTTTTGTTTTTAGAATAAATGGTCATGATGAGACATCTAAAGCAATATATTTTTATTCTGTATTAATTCTACTATAAAATTTACTTTAGTATGTATTATTTTTATATATTAATACAATCAAATAGTTAATTAATTTACCATTGATTACAATTTAAAAAAATGAACGACATAAAAATTTGTTTAAATTATACTATATTTCATATGACATAATTATTTATAAATATATTTAATTTTATTATAGATAAAATATGGCCGACGATCAACTTTCCATGTGCTATGCGAAGCGTGATTAATTTAATTCAATTCTCTGCTTATAATGCATAAAGATGCATGCAATACCGACGTACCGTATATAATAAATGCAAATAAATTTAGAATATCGATTTCTACCACCCGTTAGCTACATTCTTCTCCTGTTATAAAAATATGCACAATGTACAGGAGAGAAAATCACCACAATATATAAGATAAATATTAATAAATAAAGTTTCAGTCAGAATTTTAAAGTAAACGCATCCATCTCGGAGAAAACGAAGTACTAAATCGTAACTCATCGCGTTTGGACATAAATGCATTCAAATGCGTTTGCAAGATTGATTGAATCGCATTACATTTACAAAATATATAACCTTTATTAAACGCTCTATAACCAACTTCAGAATGTGTATTGTTACGAAACTATGACACGAAGTTTTTTAATCAAACCTTTACATTCGCTGTAATTTGCGAGTAGCCCCTATTAAATATTTACATATAAATCCGGGCAGAGTTTAACTTATTCGCCCGTTTTATATTCCCCCGGTCTTCTAAGCGTGCGTTTTATTTTCTCCCGTGAAACTGTTAAGAATGCCAGCTTAAAGACCTAAAGCACTTCTCTGCAAACAACTCAGCGTAGGCTTGCACTCGTCTCTAAAATATTTATATTTCTATTCACTCTATTTTTCCTGCAAAGCTGTGAAATAAAACTATAATTAAAAGTAATTTTAAAACATTGTAGTTCTTAGTAGATCGTTGTATTTATATTTAGTTAAATTAATCTTGTTTATTAAAAATTCTCATCAAATATTTTATGTTGACTGAACAATGGTTATTACATTAACCCTCATTAGATTGTGTATGTTTACGATTGCAAAACTAAACTTGCTCTCTTGAGGATATTATGTCCTGTCAACCGGAAACTGCATTAATTAGTGTGGACTAAAAGGGTTTTAAGTAAAATTACGAATTAAGTTTATTTCTGTGTCGGCTGTAAATGCTAGTAGTGCAGTAAATTGTATAACAGACGCTAATTACGTAATATTGGCTCGACAAATTAAGTCGCCATTTTTTAATTTAATGTTACTGACGTTAAAAACACATTAAATACGTAATAATATTAGCCAATTTCTGCTAATTTATCTTAATTAGTATTACAATAATTTAATCTAAACCAACTAGAATTATCAGACATCAAAATAAATGATCGAGATAATCACTTTAATATATTTTTCTCTAATAAATTTTTACTACCTTCTCAAGAGTTATACTTAATCTCATTTAATGATTGTTCAGATTTCAAGTAGTAAAAATGCTATCGTAGATTAAAGTAATCCTAGATATAGTTAGTGATATAATAATAATTAAGATTAATTTAATTGATAACATCTAATAAAAAATATTTTTTGGCAATTCCAAAATATTCCAAACTTCATAGGATTTACATAAGGCCAAGACCAAACATTTGTTCAGCAATTCAAAAGAATGCTAAAATTTTAACTACAGCATCCATCCAATGTGTATACATTGCCAACTATTTATTTATTATATCTATTAATATTTATATATCTATTTTATTTTAAGTATAGTATAGTAAAAAAATCAAATAATTTATTATTATAAAATACAGCCCATACGTCTGTAGTTAATTATATTTCATTTTTACAATGTATCCAATTAGGAATATGCTAGTTATTTAGATATACTTAAAACTGGAGAAAAGAAAAATCTGATAGCTATCTTTAATGAACGAACTAAAATTTAAATTAACCTTTTGTCAACAATATATCTTAGAAAGTACAATATGTTTACAGCTTTAAATTTAAAATTTAGAAATACTATTAGTCACATCCATGTTATTTTCTTTTTATGGGACTTAATCAATTATATCATGTATATTTTTGATGATGGCAATTAAGGGAGAATCTTTAAATGTTAACTAACAATATATATTGTGTTGAATTTTAAGTCATTTCGTATTTTTACTATAATAAATCAAAGGCGATTTTTATAGAAATGGATAATATCCATCGGGTATGTATTGACCATTTTTTTTTCAAAAGCTCAACCAACTTCTGGTCTTTCTCAACGAAATAAAAAGTAAGTGCTGCTTGACACCATTATCTGAATTGAATTATTAACTACACAAAGAGTTTTGCAAAGTTTAAAACAAATAGTAACCGGACGTCGCGTCGTTAGGTCTGGTGAGTATGGTGGATGGTCGCGCAACAACTCCTTTACGATTTGTCAATTCTGGACGCTTTTTGTTGATGGCTTCACTTAATTTGTTATCATGTGGAACCCAAATATCTAGTTTACTAACATATCCTAGCTTATGCAACGTTGTTTGAGAAATGATTAATATTCCTGTAACCTTCAGAGCCTTATAACGGCGGTTTTGTTCAATTATTGCAATTATTTAATATCTTCGGCTTCAACTGGCCTTCCCGAATTAATACTTATTGTAAGATCCAGGAAGTTATTGTACCACTCTGTTCTTCCTCTATTGTTAACTGAATATGTTCGTTGGTGTTTTTAAGTGTATGTAAAAACATATATATGAATATTTTGATGTGTGTGGTATTAATTGCGGTAATTTGTAATTAATGTATGAACAAGCTTTGTATGTCAGAGCTTGGTATTATGATACTACTGGTCGCATGGGTATGCCTTCCTTGTGGATTTTTGGCATTCCATATAGGGTCATATAGGGTCGGTGCTTTTGGATTCATTTCCTTAAGTTTGAATTTTCCTTGGTCTGGAATACTTGAAGCTTGTTTTATGATATCCGTAAATGTTGTCGTAGGGTCTTTTTTGATTTCTTTAAAATTGTTCTCTGTAATAAATATTTCTACCTTGATTCAAAATAAAATAAAACTTATAACTTTTTTTATCACTTTTTAATAACAGTTCAGCTTGTCATTATCAAACAATTAATATTTAAAATTACAGTTGACACTAAATGTATAACGCATTGAATTGCGGGGAGAACATAAGGTTTGTTTGGTTATTAATGATGGGGATGTCCGGATTACTATTTAGCTTGAAGATCTCAATGGGGTCAAGTAAATCCATCTTAAGTCCCTTTTCGGCGAAGTGGATTACCTCGAGTGCGTCTTCTTCAAACGAGTGCCCGTTTTTTCTTAATGTGATTAACGAATGTTGATTTATTTGTGCCGTTTTATATGCGCTAATGTGCTCTTTTAATCGTGTGTTGAAATTGCGACCTGATTGGCTAATATATTCTCCCAGGCAATTTTTGCATTTTAACTTGTATATACCGGATTTTAATATTTTATTACTAGGCGTTTTATTATTAAAATTAATATTACAGATTTCATTTGGGGATTTCAAAGAAACATTAATATCATGTTTTTCTAAAATGGATTTAATTATCGAAGGTCTCTGATTATTACGTTTGACCAAGGAATTTTGTCCACTTTCTCCGTTATTCCTCCTCTGTGTGAGTATTTAAGTCCTTTTTCCATCAGCTTGATCTCCTCTTTGCTGAAAGTTGTGTTGGAAAAGTTTTTCCACCTTAAGTAGAATATATGGGTGGTAATACTCTGTTGTGAACATTTGTTGTGTTTCGTTTATTTCATGTTTTCCAGCTTTTTCTTTTGGGTCATGTACTGTTGGTGTCATAATCTTGTGAAATATTCGACGGATGCGGCAAGAAAACAATGGAGAGATATGTTGTCCAATCGTTTTGTGAGCTCCATATGCATTACCTTAAGGTGTTCGCCTAGATAAAAACGTCTAGTGTACCACTTTCTATTTTCCAATCCCATCCAATATGTATGTGCTTTAAATATCGCGCGTTTCGCTTCTATTGGTTTGTTGTTCGACTTAATTCCCATAAACTTCGGTGTTAATTTGAACTTGAGGCACTGTAGGTTAAAGTATATATGATTTGAACACTCCTTCATTTTCAACTTAGTTTTCTTTTACATGTTAGCTAATTTCACTTCACTTATGTTCTTAATATAATCGATACTTGTTCTGCTACTCTCTTGAGGGAACCAAATTTTCAAATTAGAAGAAGGAAAACTCTTGTTATATTCCATTTCTTTATTTTCAGATAACTGACACGTGTTTCAATCCTTGTGGATCATTGTCAAAGTTAAAAGTAAATTGTAAATGAAGAAATTTCGTAATATATATGCAAATTACTCGAATTTTAGGAAATTCCGGCATTAATAATATTATCGGTACTGGTACTGACAATTTCGTGCTGATTGTTGAAAAGATAATCCCCCCTACTGGTGGCCTTTTTAATCTCCAATCCCTTTAATAATATTATTAATTGCCGGAATTTCCTACAATTAGAGTAATTTGTATATATATTACGAAAATTTTTCATTTACAATTTAGTTTTAATTTTGAGAATGATCCGCAAGGGTCAAAACACGTGTCAGTTATCTGAAATTAAAGAAATGGAACATAACAAGAGTTTTACTTCTCCTAATTTAAATAGTAATAAACAGCATTATTCCTCGGTTTGCTTTTCCATCTTTCGACCACTGCCTTATGACGACTGTTGAATCGATTCACTTGATTTATTCTTAATGGCAAAATTAGAGTGTCTCCTGTTAAATAATATTTAGGTTAAATGATTGGACTGTAGATAGTTGGTTGAAAATAAAAGTGTAGACATCTATTAGTTGGAATCAAAACTACTTAAAACTAAACCTAATTTTATTTTAATCGGATTGAGCATTGGTTGAATATACTAGGTTTTACATAGAATGCCTACTATTAATTTGCCGGAAAAGCAGTTATTTGCTATTATTAATAAAAGGATTTATTAAGCACTTGGTTATGTTTCACTATTTTATTTTTATTTTATTATATTTTCAAAATAGTGAAACATAAACAAGTGCTTAATTAATTCACGGGTTAAGTGAAAAGTTAATTAATCGTGCGCTATTATTAATATTCGATTATGTTGATTATTGAAATTTTGTATTGAAAGTAGAACTGTTGTTAACCTATGTAACATGGTATGGTAAGCTGCAAGTTTATATTGCATATGGTGGAATAATGTGTTATGTATGGAAGTTTCTTTATGTGTTGGTTTGTGAAAAGTATTGAATTACTGATTAAAATCTGGATGTGAAATTGTTAAATCTAGAAAATTAATATATTTACTTGCTCCTATATTTGTAGCGAATAAAATGTCAATTGCTTTAACAAATAATACAATTTGATCTACTAATCTATCAGTATCTATAAAGTAAACTATAAGATCGCCATAATACTGGTATCAGTATAGACATTTTTTGAACAGTGGATGTTTTCTAAATTTGTTTTCCAATGAATTAATGAAAATTCTTGTAAGGAATAGACTGATGGGGGTTCCCATCGCTAATAATTTGCTTTGTTTTTGATGAAGTAGGCATCATTAAATTAAAAATAGTTTTAGCGTGAACATTCGTTAAGGAAATCCAAAATTGCTGTTTGAATAATCGGATTCAAACCCTAGAGTTTAGTCTACGACCTATTGAGGTGGTACAGAAGGAAAGAGAACATCGAAAGACACCACTCGAGCACTTTAATGTCTTTATTTCTAGAGGCTATGTCTAATGTGTTTTTGATGGCAAAGGTTGATTTGAATTATGTGTATTCGTTATTTTAGGCCTTTTCAATATAGGTTATTTTAGATATGGCAATGACTTGAGTTTCCTTTATGCGTTTTTGTGAATACGATTTTATTTTTAATTTATTTCCTTAAGAGATTTTCTAGATCAAATTTTGATTTTTTTAAATTGATTTGAAACTTGTGTTTGTTTCAAGATCCCTTCCTTTAGGTGCATTTATTTCCATTTGTATATTAAAGTTGTAAATAACTAAGATTTTCAAAATGTGTGTTTATTTTCACTACAATTGTTTCGCAAATTTATTGCTTCTTCAGGTGAATGAAAGTTTACAATTGTGAAAATAAACACACATTTTGAAAATCTTAGTTATTTACAACTTTAATATACAAATGAACATGGATTTTCAACATCTCAACGCCTTATCTATCAACCATTTATTTCCAATTGAATATTAATTAGAATTGATGAGTGCGAGTTCAGTTTCTACACCTATTATTTCTAAATCTAAAGGACTAGGAGTTTTATGTTAAGCCTGAAACATTTTTGCAAAAAATATGTTTCTCGACTTGCGAATTTAACTGGGAAAAGGAAAAGTTTAGTAAATCTATAGTAAAATTCTACATTGTTTAAGTTTCAGTTTTTAATTAATTAGTGTTTGAAATTTATACGATTGATTGGGCTATGCTGTTTTTATGGACGATTAGTTTAATTTTTGAAAATATTGTTTCTAATAAAACATCAAACTCGCACTCATCAATTCTAATTATAATTCAATATAAAATAAATGCAGAACTTGAAATTAATAATTTAAATTTATTTATTTATTAGTACTTTATCAGACTTGCTATAATAATAACTCGAAATACATAAAATAGTAAACAAAACCATACAAATAATTTCGTCAGCAAGCTGAAAGGCGGAGTTCACTCTTGAACAATGTTCTTCCACTCCAATAAAAAATGTATTCTATTGAACGATCAAATACAAGTTAATAATTCCCCTTTGATTAATATGTATGCGCTTCAACATATTTGCGATCAATTGAATCCATGAATTCTGCTCGTAGGCTATTTGCATTTGAAGGGATACTGGGGTTAATTTATTGATAAGGGATACATTAAAGGGTTTCGTTGTAAATTTTTACCAATGGTTATTGTACGTCTCTGTGGATGCGAATAACAATTCGTTGGATGTACTATTGAGACTATTATAGGGTTATATTTAGTAATAATTAATATGTACTTTTGACAAGTAGCTTAAAAGAAGAAACTTGTAAATTTGGAGAAAATAATTAATTTAGTATAATTAATTTTGAATAAAATAATTTACAATATAATATGTTTTTATCAACAACTTTAGAGTATACAAAGAAGTTATAATATATATATATATATATATATATATATATATATATATATATATATATATATATATATATATATATATTATTAATAACCTAGATGTGATAAATGACATACATATGCATATGCTGCAGGAACCAATTTAATTTCCTATAATAAAGAAGAGGCAAACAGAAACATTTAATTCTTTCGCAAAATTTATTACCCCTAATAGGCTGTACTAATATAGCTCCACCTTTTAAAACAATATTATATTCAGCTTATGGACACAAACATTATTCTAATTACTATTTAAATATTTCTAGTTTAACTCATGATCCATTACTTTGGACCATTTATATAATTGATTATTTTGTTATTCTTTTTTAACTTGAGTATGGTAATATTGGTAAAAAATAACCTAATTAATAATATAAATGAAGTTTTCGCTTTTAATTAAAACATGAAACTGTAAAAAATTGAAAAATATTCTTACTTATTTCTGAGCAGTATAGATAGGTAAGAAATATTTTTAACATTAAATAATTTATGGAAATATTTAACTATTTTCAGTATTTTTGCTTTATTTTGAATTCGCAAATATGTGCCTTATATTAATATGTCATCCGTGAATTGAATTTTGTTTATAGTATTGATTGTATGTTTTAACTAGCACAAAAGCATTTATTCGATAATGTACTTACATTATATATAAATAGTAAATAGTAGCAGTTACAGATACAGCGTACTTTTTGTCTGTTGCCTAGCTAAAGTATTTATTCTTCTTTCCACTCTGTTTTACTACTGGCGAAAGTACTATTATCCATTATCGCTAAGATCTTTTTCAACTTTTCAGTCACTTAACGCTTTTGCATTTTCAAACACTAAATATATTTAATTAATTCTGGTTTTAATGCTGCAAAATACCGACTGTTTATAGAATATGACGGACTGCTAATTGTATATTGGTCTTTTAAACTAGCGTACAAGAGTACAATAATAGTAGACTACAGCAGTAAATCGGCTTTAATGTGCAGACATTTAAATTTAAATTCTTTTAACGCAAGATAACACAATAAAAGTTATTAATTTGATTATATAAAGATAAAATGGTGATGTGGCCAACGTAGTAATTTCCCTATATTTTACTCGAAAACTATGAGGTCTACGCAAAGAAACCATTCTTAATAATTTGCTCACTTTCGATTTCTCTACAATTATTTGTTCATTCATAAATTTCATGTAGCTCAAATGGTTTGTTAGTAATTGGTAAAAAAATATAAAATTATAAAAAATATGTTTAAATAAGACTTCAGTTTTTCATTCCTTTTATCTTTTGTTTGAACCATTTTTAAATTTTTTTTATATTTAGAAAAAAATCACCAAAAAAGAAAAAAAACGCGTCGACTAAACATTTACTTCCGGTCTATGAATGTTCCAAAAGCTTTTCAGTTCCAGTTTTTAACGACAAAACCTTAAGTTTCAAGTTTGATCTCGAACAGATAATTCGTTTTCGAGATACAGCGCCCACCGACAGACACACACACAGACACAATTTTTTTTTTCTAGAAATTAGTGTAATGGGTTCCGGGGAACCTCATAAAGGATATGTCCGCAAAAAATATTTTTCAAAAAAAATCACGAAAACTATAAAAAACTAATTAAGGCAGAACACAACTAATGTGTCATAAGATGTGTATTATATTTGAAGTGGCCTCTTAAATTTTCTTTACAAATATTAGAAAAAATGTATTTAGTACATTTAGTTTTATGAGGATATCTTAGATTATTTCAGATATATAAAAATTAAAACCTTCAAATTAATTATGAAAATAACATAAAGATTAATAAATCAAAACTATTTACTACTGAGTATATTTGTTGGTCTGTTTTAAATGAAGATATTGAAACATTACCAATTGTTTGATTAGCTTGTACGTACCTACATACCCTACAAGTTCTAAATCGTATGGCAAACCTCCTTGGTTTAGCCGCTCAATTAAAATTAAACTTGTAAAGACAGAGCTCGTAAAAAATATCTCTTGGAAGGAGAGTGATAAATGTGTTTTTCAAGACCTATGAAAATCCTGCATTAATGACATAGCTCCTGCTCACTTAAAATACACTACTCAGGTTGAGAAGAATCTCAGTACCTCTTCACAACGTCTCTGGCAATATGTTAACCAAAAAAAGGCCTCGACTCGCATTCCAGGTGTCATGGCACTAGATGACATAGAGTTATCCAACTGTAATGATGTATTTCATGATTTTGCTAATTATTTTAGTAAATCGTTTGCTCCAAGGTTATTATCTGCTAACATGAATGTGAACAAACTCAGTCATCTAGCCAATGCCAAGTTTTGTGTATCATATGTGAAGAAACAACTTAGTGGCCTCAAACCTAATTTAACTATGGGCATAGTTCCCAACCTTTTTGCAAATGTGTACCGCTGATTAATGTATCTTTTGTTTTTGTTACTGTAATTATTTTATTATTATATAATTATGTTTTAATTGTTAATATCACTCTGTAATTGGCCCTAGTGGCTATTGGGTTGATAAGTAAATAAATAAATAAATAACATAAAACAATGTTCATTAAGTACTGACTGAAAAAGCATCTCCTAAATCTTATATGAGCCGATAAATATAGCATAAAATATTAAAGGTTTTGATCCATGACTATTTAAGTAAAATTACTCAGTCATAGTTAATTCATCTTTAAAATTATTAAATTGTAGTAAAATAAGTAGTACAGATTCTATATCGTCTGTAGCAATTTAAAATTTTCCCACGCTTTAGTCCACCAAGAAAACTTCTGTCTGGCAATGGAACACAATCTACTAGTCATGATTTTCAAAGTTTTTGCAAATAATTAAGAAATTTACATCAATACTGTTAATTTATATTAAACTATTTAAGTATAGTATTATTTTTTTATTTTCGTGGAAGTGGAGAGATCTTACATAAGACACCTAGAAACCGATCCTCTAGGTAGTGTCAGATTCTAGGTAGTTTAATGACTGTGGATTGACTGAGTAAATGCACTAAAGTGAATTTTATATCGTGATGGGAGTTATAGTTTATAATTTTGTTGAATTACCAAAACATTTTGAAAAAAGTGTATTTTCGTAATAGGTGATTATTCATCAAGTTGTAATGAACGTTTTCTTTTACCTGATGGGCGTCGTGGTTCAATATGATCCTGCAGAATGCAGAGGTTAAATTTGGTAGAGTGGCTGAGGGCCAGATGTTGAATAATTTCCTGGATTCTAGGGATGTTTAATTCCTAGCGCAATTGATTGTTAGAGACCTACCACGGTGCACGGTTGCACGGTTGCCATTCGAGTGTCCACTCCCGGAGTTTGTCGAAGGCGGATTGGATTTTACGCATCATGCGAGGAATAAATTTACCAATTTACAAGTATGTGGTGTCCGCATACTGGGCCGTTATTATGTGTTCAGGGGCTGGAATGTCGTGTACATATATGTTGTACAAGATGAGAGAGAGCAACTGTTCCAGAAGGTCGACGGCAGTCATTTCTCTGGGTTCGGAAGTAGCAGTTTCGTAACGTGCTGAGAAGGTTCTTTTGGTGATAATCTGTTGGATGAGTTTCACCAAATATGTGGGACAATTTAGGGTTAGCAGTTTAATAATGCCATCATGGCAGACGCGGTCAAAAACTTTGGTCACATCTAGAAATATGGCTAGAGTGCCTTGTTTGCCATTAAAACCTTAGATTATGTAATCGCTGGTTTTAGGAAAGCCAAAATGGGTATTTGCGACGACTCTATGATCATTTGACCATTCAGTCAATCGCACGTGTATTGTTTTTAAGAGTAGGTTACCTAGATACAGAGTAAACTTATGGGGTGATGGTTTTGTAGAAACTTTGGATCTTGACCTGGTTTGGGTATAAAAATGACAGAGTTACCACGTTATTGGGAAATATCCTGTTCTTAGACAGGCATTGAAGATGCTTGCTAAAAATACAATTGCTTTAAGTGAGAGATTCTTGAGGCAATTTTAATTGATTTTATCGTGTCAGGGCGCTTTTTTTCTTGGCTCCAGTTTGATCAGGTCTTTAATTTCTCTAACAGTTGTTGGTTTAGGGCCGGAGTTTGGAGATCGTTCAAAACGATGAAGCGCCTCTTCTATTTCATCCAGGAGTTCTTTACTCGGGGTTTCGTCGTTCGGCGAGAATTGCGATTCGAGGCTACCCGCAAGGGCTTTGGCTTTGTCTTCTGCAAGGTAGACGAGACTATTTCGCTAGTGGATAGCAGGAGTCGTCTTTCTGGCTTTGGTGAAGTTCTTTGTTATCTTCCTTAATTGGAGTTTGGGCTGGACTGCGTCGTCGATACGCCTTGCCCAACGGGCATTACAGATTTAGTAGAAATGTATTATTAATATGTGAATATTATTATTATTAATATGTGACTATATTGTATTCTTGGGATGCCAGATTGATTTAACACATCTGATTTATTTAATATAATTTGGATATGCAACTGAGTATGCATGTATAAAACTTAAGGACAACTATTTATTTAGTAATTTGTTTTTTATTGCACACTAGTAAATAATATAAGTGTATTGTTTTAAAGATTAAGTAATATCTACATACATAATGTAGATAATATCTACATACTTAATGTAGATATTACATTTAATATAATACAATACATAACGATTTTGACTATATTCCATGTAAAAATAAATGAACGAATGAACAACCACAACTCTATACACTTTAATAACTACAGACCCAAAATTTCACATAATTATAAAATTATAATTCCTCCAAAAGCTAATACTAAAACACACTCCTCAACAATCCTTTACAAAATATAACAATTTATTTATTTTTAACTTTTCCACTATGTTGCCAAATATATATTTTTTTATAAAAATATGAATCCTTTAATTCCTACTATTCCAATTAAAATATTTTTCATTTAATTTAATAAAACACGGATATTTAAAGAGTTTTCCTTTATTATGTAGAGAGACTGCTACAATTATTCTCATAATCAAATCAAGAAATATAAATAAACTTAAATCCATGTGAATAAGCGGGTCATGAGCCATGCGAGTTTTAATGTTCTGCATTATCTTTAAAACAGGGACAAAGTAACAATTTATGTAATATTCCTAGCATTATTGTGGGCTTTTCTAAATATGCAGATCCCTCTAGGCCATAAGCCATAATCTCTATTAGGATTATGATTGTCGTCGTCCAGGTGACCGGGTACGAATGGGCGACCTCGAAGTTATGCTTCGGATTTATGCCGGATTGTGTTGGCGATTTGATGAAATTCCATGCTGATGTAAATGCTATTTAATAATGGAATGATGTATTACAGAAGGAGCGCCCTCAGTGGCATAAATATTTATGCAGCAAACAGTATGATATCCTTAATTGCTATGGCAAATTTATTTATAAACCGTTTGTTTTAATTTCCACATAAATATACATACATATTTATGTTAATTATATAATACATAGTAGTTATATTAATATTGAACATAATATATATAGTTACATTTTATTCTATTAATGTAGATATTTTTGCGAAAGCAGGGAAAGCTCTCGTGAATATTTATTACAGCGCAGTAAAGGTATCGAAAAATGAGTATGTTTTATCTCATGGAGAAAAGAGACAATCGAGCATTAAAATAAATGTGTTTCCATACTATGGTTTTTTATATAGATAAATTAAACATTTATAATAAATGATAATTAATAATAAGAAAAATAATTTTTCTTTATGAGCATTTCTGCACTTACGATTTACATTTTAATGTAAATACTCCAGCTAACAGTTAAAACAACTACTTCCCATACTAAAGCACCGCCGGACATTGAATGATATAACTGCTAGCTGTCTTTACATGTCTGAAATAATATTCAGCACGATGTAACAATTTTTGTGGTGTTTTTTTTGCCCGCTCCTCAAAAAGTGTTTTTGGAACTGATTCATTCTCGTGACGCCTTTCACTAGAAACGCACGTAGTTTCGACATAGCTGCACTGATGAGCTGTGACACAGCGAAACACGTTTCTGCAGATAGTCGTTACATAACACTTTTTGAGGAGCGGGTAAAAAAAATGATAACACCACAAAAATTGTTACATCGTGCTGAATATTATTTCAGACATGTAACGACAGCTAACAGTTATATCATAAAATGCCCGGCGGTGCTTTAGTACGTAGAGTAGCTGTTTTAACTGTTAGCTGGAGTATTTACATTAAAACGTAAATCATAAGTGCAGAAATGCTCAAAAAGAAAAATTATTTTTCTTATTATTAATTATTATGATTAATACTGCACTCACTTTTCAATATTTAATTTGTATATTTATAATAAATCACTTGGCAAAATAATAATTTTATATAATAAGTTTGGTATTTAAAATAAGAAATTAGAAATTTTCGAGAGCATTAAATACTAATATAATATTTAAATGAACTTTTAGAATATTAAAATAAATATATACTTGCATAATGGCATAATAAATACGTTAAATAAACAAATGTAAACATTTTCATATTCGAACTATCATCAATCCACTGAACACGTTCAATTATAAACTAGATTTGAGTTAAATCAAAAACAATTTCGGGATTACATTTTTTATTAGAATTATAAATACAACTATTAAATAATAAAATATATACATCAACTTAAATTCATTTCTTATTCCAAATTTACCATAAACAATTACAATAAAACAAGTCACTTATAAACTAGTGTTGCTTTGATAGCCTTGCTATTTTGTAACACGCAAATTACTTTTGTATCATTCGAAGTATTAGCTAGAGAAGTAGTTGTTTTAAAAGTGATGTGTTTCTTGTAGTCTTAATAAGACTCATTTGTTGTAGATTTTACGAAATATTTTTCGTGTTTTTTCTAATTATTACAATTATTAAACATGCATTTTTAAATTTATAAATATAATAATGTATATTATTTTATCGTACTTCAAATTGAAAACAGATTAGGCTTATCTGTTCCTGAATGAGTGGAGTGTTAGGATTATATTTTATTTTAAACGCATTAAAAGAATTAGGTAAATCCTTTTTAAGCCTATATTTGACGGAATGGATTACCTCAAGTATACTGTCTTTAAAAATGTGATCACTTTCCATAATATAATTAGAAAAAGTGGATTTATAATTTCTGTTTTTTATCAATATAATGGAAGCCTTAGAATTGCGTTCACTTTCATCGGTTTATTTGTGCCGGTGAATTTTGACGTAAATCAATATGTATTTGATGTTGATCTCAAATATACCACCCGGCACCTTCACCATATATACTTCCATATAAAATAAGGTAAACATTAATCCTAAACTTATTAATACATATACTTACTACTACTTATATTATATTATAATTATAATTACTTAAAAAAATATACATTTGTCCCAGCCGGAAATCTACTTAATTGCCAACAGGCTAAACATTCCCTTCATTTCTATTATTAAAATGTCCGAGGTTTGGCAATTACCAAAGTTAAAATATTGACCTTTCCTGCGATATCTTTTTGAAAATCTATACACGAGCTAAACATGTGCCAAAAGTTCCATTTAAAAATTTAGCCAAATATCCAAAGTGGTTTAATAAGGAACTACTTAATTATATACGTTTAAAACGTCGATACAGAAGGCACTCTTTTAATAATAAAACAACAATAGTATCAATGAGGCCTAACGAACCCTACAAAATGACAAGAAAAAATGTGGTCCTTCATAAATAACAAGAATAATATAAGCAGAATTTCTGGAATAATGAAATCAGGGACGGAAACCTTGAAATATGAGCAAGAAATTGTTGATGGTTTCGTGACTCATTTCGGTAACTCATTCATACAGCCAACAGCTATTACAAATAAATTACCATTTCACAAAAATAAGAAATTCTATAATATCCGAAGACGTTGTACTTCATAAATTAAAACAATGAAAATCCAGACAAATTATGGGACCAGATGGAAAACCGGAGTTTTTAATTTAAGATTAAGCGATTTTGACTGCTAAGCCGTTAACCCATATCTTTAACCTAATATTAAGTACTGGTGGTTTTCCTTCAATATGGAAAAGAGCAAAAGTAACACTAATTTATAAAAAAAAGGTGACAGATCAGATATACATAATTATAAACCGATATCATTACTTTGCGTATGTAATAAACTATTTGAAAGTATTATTACAAATCATGTTTACAACAGAACGTACACTAAAATTAACATCCGACAACATGGTTTTATGAAGAAGAATTACGCAAGAACTCTATACAAACATGGAACGCCACCTTCAGACCGAGGCTTTTGATCGCTTACCACATGAAATCCTAGTCAAACGACTTAAAAAATATGATATTAATGATAATATTATATTTGTTATTGACTCATATCTCAGAGAACGTATTCAGTATGTGGAATATAGAAATCACGTCTCCAAGGAGTATCCAGCCACAAGCTGTGTCTCTCAGGGCTCAAATTTAGGCCCGTTGCTGTTCCTTTTGTTTATGAATAACGTATGTGATATCTTTAGCTGTGATTTTTTAATGTATGCTGATGATGTAAAACTTTTTAAGTGTCTGTCAGCGTATGTGATATTTTTCAGGAAAATTTATGTGATTTTAATCACAGGTGTTGTGAAAATGGCCTTGAACTAAATATTGAAAAGTGTTATGTCATTTCGTTTACGAATAAATTAAATCATACTGTGTATAACTATAGTATAGATGGCCAATCAATTAAAAGATCAGAATAAATATAGGACCTGGGCATCGTATTTGACAATAAACTGACATGTAACCCTTATGTTAATAAAATCGTAAAGGATTGCTCAAGAATGTTGGGATTTATAATCAGAACTACAAAAGAATTCAAAAATTTAAATACATTGATTACATTGTACAAATATCTAGTCCTGAGTAGGTTGGATTATTAAGTCCTGATTTGGCTACCCTCTTCGCAAGTACTACTAAAATAAATCGAATATGTACACCGCAGATTTTTAAAATATTTACATTATAAAAATATAGGACAGTATCTTCCAAGAGGGTATTCATATCAATGTCTTCTGGATGAATTTGACATGATTACAAAAAGATTATTGCTTGCTAAACTTCTCAATAAATTTAATATAAGCTTTTTTCAAAAATTGCAGTAAAGTTTAGGTTGTATTTCACAGACAATTTTGAAGTTTTGTTCAATTACTTCATTCGTTTACAAACATTGGTAACTTCTGGAATACTTCTATTTTTATATCTATTTTCATTTTTTCTGAAACAATTTGCTCTTTATTCTTTCTTTAAAATTATTAACTATTTATCCTACCCCCGAAAAACCAGTAAATTTATTTATAACAGCTATATCAAAATAGTGCTAAATGATTTTTAATGGTATTTTATTAGGACATACATACCATACAGTGTCCCGAATTCATTCTCTCTGAACTCTTTAGAAATTCTATTTCAATGTTAATAACATAAGTCGATCTTATAATCATTGAGTAGTTATTTATATAATTTTCATTATATAATTCAATTAATTCATATATTAATTTTTATTTATTATATACGTATTTATTAAATACAGATATAATTTTATTGAAACTTTTGATTGTATTATACTGTGACATAACACATTAGTGTGTCTTTAGTTTAAACTAATAAAAATACTAATTCAAAAAAATTCTCTTAAAAAATATAAGCACAATTTGTAAAGAGTAAGCCTAGTTTTCAATATCATCAAAATAAAACAAAATAATAATTATTGTTTTAATAATGCAGTATAGCTGATTCATCTATGCCTGGCTTGGTTTAACGGATTATTAGACACACATTCAATTCCTTGACAAATATATGCAACTACGTCTTGTTCCATCATATAATCTCCGATAGGAAACTTTACATGATACTCTACATTTATATTTTCTCTCCGCCTTGCCATGTAGGAAGCTCGCCTATAATAAATCTCCTGTCAATACATGCCATGTTTTCATAAAGTATATATTTTTTGTATTTCCACGAAATAAGTTATCAACGTCTAAATAAGGGTAGCGCCATCATATGCTCCTGTCTTAGAAATTCAATTCGTGTATCTAGCGTACTATCGCTAAAATTGGCACACATTAAGGAAATTGACTTCTATCACGTTCCTATTCAATTTAAGGAATACAATTGATTTTATTTTCTAATCAATAAAACGTAAGAATATTTAAATGCGTTTTAGTACCATTAGATATATATAGTTTAATAGTAATATTGAATAATATTGAATGTATTTCTGTTGTCTAAAAACATTATTAATTTTAAAAAATGTACCTTAATGAAATGTTTCAATATATAGCAAATAATGACTATTTTGAATACTTATGATTTACAGAAAAGGTTGTTGTTGTAAATAATGTGTAACTAAATTGTCCTTTACTAGAAATTTCAATTACAGTGTTTTGGAACGTGGCCTTTAGAGTATTTTATTCAGCCCTATATTCTAAAGTAATGCGATTGAGTTGGCAAGCAAATGCAAGAACGTATTATTCAATTGTAATCTACAATAAGAAACAATAGGTATATAATGACTATATCTTTTATTTTCAATTAATTGTTGTATGTTTTAAAATTATCTTAATAAATGGCGTAAATATTGGGCAGAAAGACTAACCCTTATTTTAAATTAAAATGTATTCGTTCTAAATTTATTTTTGTTTGTCCAAATAAAGATTTTGTTCTCTCTCTCTAGCGTAAAAATGGCTAATACTCGTTAAAGATATAGCATTGTTCATGTCCCCTTTAAAATGAATTTGATTAAGATAAGAATGTGTATTTTAAATATAATTAAGAACTAGTCAAAGGTACAATAATGGTTTTGATTTAAAAGTTTTTTACACACTATTATATAGTTAATTTTCACATATTCATTCCAAATATAAATAGATATTTAGATTATTTATTCATTAATATTTATTATGATAATAAAATATAAATATAAAATATATGAGAAGTTACTAAAATAATTACTATACTCTTATTTGTCTTCTATTAATATTTTTCAAATTATTTGAGTTAGATTTAATAAATATATTTCAATATATTCATAGCTTATAAATAATCAGTATAAATAAATAGTACTTATAATAAACATATAGTTCGTACTCATAAATGTAAATACAATATATTTAATAACTACATAAATTCATGCCAATTAAATTTCATGTAGACAATTGTGTCAAATTTGTTATATTTAAAATAATATGCATTATTTTGCGGATTTTATTACTAATTGAATTTAAAGCAGTTCATATGGGCACATTCATATGCTTATTATTATTTTTAAGTGCCCCGTTTGCATGACCAACTAATTCAAATAAAAACATTGAAATTTAAAAAAATATATATTTGTTATTTTTGACAAACTAAGTAAATTGTCAAGTGTTGAATTATTTAATAGAACAACCACGAAGAACATTCAGTCCATCTACTTCATTCATCGTTACTGAAAAGAAGACAAAAAGATATAAATAAAACAAAAACTAACATAATAATAAGAGAAGGCTGAAAGACCACCGGTCGATAGCCATGAAACGGAAGAAGACAACTATATCAGAATTTATTTTATTTTATTGTATACATTACATGTATTATAATTTATTTCCTTCTGTGAATAAAGATGTTTAGTAGTAGTAATAAGAGAATGATAAATATGTATGTATGTAAATATAATAATAAAAGAATCTTAAGGAAAGTAGCACAACAAATGAGACAGAGTGAACAAAAACTACAAATAAATAAAACACAAATAGAACAGAACACCAAAGACGATGGTTTTAAACTATCAAAATAATTATTGGAGAAAGAATGCAGAAATTAAGATAATAATAACAAGAAAAAACGTATTTTTAGGAGATGCTTGTTGAAATCTGCTAGTATGAATTGAATATAAAACAAAATAACCAATTAACTTCTTTTGATATAATATTTATTTTATATTTTTTATTTATCTTATTTATTTATTAACGGGAACTTCCCTTTAGTTTA
The DNA here is from genome assembly GCA_963969525.1 of Ontholestes murinus. Lineage (NCBI taxonomy): Eukaryota > Metazoa > Arthropoda > Insecta > Coleoptera > Staphylinidae > Ontholestes > Ontholestes murinus. Next base: position 35,350,802 of record OZ018389.1, on the reverse strand, counting down.
CAAAAAATAACAATAAATATATTATAACACCTTACAAAATCCACTACACTCGATAGACCTACAACGTACACAGATATGTTATCGCACAAAAACCAATTCCTTAAATAATTGAATACAAATAAAAGTAACCAAACCATTATACACTAACCTTGCCCAGGTTCATTATGCGCAGATTTCTCCTAAATGACTTACTATTGTTGCAAAAGAGCATCAAGTTGTTTGTCTCCTGAAGTCCGTTGGCCATTCTCATCATTCTTGTTAAAGGTTCCTAACCGTAGTTCGTCCTGTGCATTGGTAAAAGAAAATTAGTCTTACTACATGTGTCAGAAACTTGAAAATTAAATGAATTGTTTTCCAAAATTATCGGACAGTCGACAATTCCATTTAAATTTTGAAATCTGCAATTATGCAAGGAAGAGATATTCAGTTGGCCACAAATTGCATAAAAATATTGAAAAATATTCAAGATGGCGTCGAATATAGATGTTCAGTCTTGTGCTCCGACTAAAAAGTGTCGCAAATGTAATAATATCCCGGTAACTGGCTATAAATGTATAAAGTGCGGTGGAATGATGCATCGCGGATGTATTAGTTATTTTCCTGACATTATAAAAATTGACGAAACCTATATAATCTGTTGTGAAAACAAAAGTGAGAAAAGTGACAATGGTAATGTTAACACCGATAGTGAAATCGAGGACCTCAATTCATCCTTCAAAAGTGGTTTAACACTTACGGACAATATGGACAATGTGGTAATATCATATTTAAAAATGATTATTGAGGAAAAAGATAATCAGATATCAATTCTAACTGATGATAATCGTTTTCTAAAAAAACAAATTAATGTTCTTAATGATCTCTTAATGCGACAACCAACTATACAGCAACCACTAAACACGACATCTATTATTAACGAGTTAAATAAAAGTAGTGATGAGAACATTAATTCAAAAATTCAAAAGAATATACACTCTATGGACACTCAATCAATCATTACACAAAAAACACAAGAAGACAAGGAAAAGACAAAAAGGCACAAGCGACAAAATTTGAAGGAAAAAACCGCTGATAGAAATAAAATAAATAAACATACAAATAGTTCAACGAACCCAAATCAGGTGATGGTGGATGAGGAAAATAATATAAATATAATAACAAATAAAAATGGCGATATGACGCATGAAGACAACAATAAAGTACCGACTCCACAAATGAATAGCAAACGAAGATCAAAGGGCATTGTTGGCAACAACAAAAACAGCAATCATAACAATCTTAAGACTATACCTAGAAGAATATCATATTTTATATCGAGGATGGATCCAGCAACGAAGAAGGAAGACATCATTAATTTCTTTAAACCAACATATGACGAAGTAACTTGTGAATCCTTGGAATCGAAAAACCCTCAAATATATTCATCATTTAAGGTTACATTCAATCATGACCGACTGATCGAACTTTCAGACCCTACTAAATGGCCCGCGGGAGCGTATGTTTCCAAATTTTTTTACCGAAGTCGCAAGAAAGTGATAGAAGATTAACCGACAAAGGAATGAAAATATTACATATGAACGCTCGAAGTGTGAAAGCAAAAAAACTTAATATCGATATGTTAATATCTCAATATAACCCTGAAATGATAAGTGTATGTGAGCACTGGCTCCAAGATTTTGAAATAAATAATTTTAAAATAGATAATTTCAATTTACTCAACTATTTTTCCAGGGCAAAAAACAGGGGAGGAGGCGTTGCTCTGTATGGACGTAATGACATTAATCATTTTAAGTCAATACATACACCAATAATAAGCATCGAAAAACATTTTGAATATACAGGATGTACATTTAAATTAAATGGTGAAATAAGTATAATGATATCTTTATATAGATCTCCAACAGGTGATTATCTAACTTTTTTTAATAATCTAAATTCTTTATTGAATATTTTGTCTGTAAAATATAAATATATATTCATAAGTGGTGATTTTAATATAAATATTTTGGCAGACACTCAAATTAAAAGAGAATTACTCAGCACAATGGATAGTTTTGGGTTAAGATTTGTCATATCTGAACCAACTCGAATGTCTTCTCTCTTAGACAATATTTTTACAAATTATACAGAGGATATTCAGACCAAATTAATTCATACAGAATTTTCTGATCACGACTCCATACTATTAAGTATAACTTCAGATTTAAGCAACAAAATAACAAATAAACAATTATCTTACCGAGTATATTCGCAACGTAATCATGATACATTCCAAAATCTATTAATTTCAGAAAATTGGGATAAGGTATATACCAGTAAAACCGTGGATGATAAATACGATAATTTTATATATATTTTTTATCAACATTTTGAAAATGCATTTCCTTTTGTATCGAGGAAAGTACCAAGGGGTTTAAATAAAAACCGTTGGATAACAAAAGAATTAAAAGACATTTCTAAAAAACTAAAAGATCTGTATTGGATATATAAAGCCACTGACTGTATAGATACTAAATCTAAATATATTAAACTCAAAAAAGAATATAACATTAAATTAAAATTAGCGAAACGCCAATGGAATGAACAAAAAATACTTAACGCGAAAAATGTAATTAAAACTACATGGGAAGTCATTAACAACGACATCAAAAGTGACAAAAGAAGAGACAAAATAACACTAAATATTCACAACAAACCGATACATAATACCCAAGAAATAGTCAATGAATTTAACAAACATTTTACCTTACGACGTATACCACCCACAGATATTACAAACGAACAAATTTCTGTAATAAATCATCCTAGTACTATGGTTCTTCTGGATGTCGATTCATCAGAGGTTGAAAACATTATTAAAACGGTAGCAAATAAAAAAACAGAAGGATCTGATAAAATTCCTTATTTTATTGCAAGAAATGTAGCAAACATTATAGCTACACCTCTAACTAATATTATAAACAGTGCATTTGCTACAGGAGTGTATCCAAGTTCACTCAAAGTGGCGCGAGTAACCCCGATACATAAAAAGGGAGAAAAAGAAAATATAGAAAATTATAGACCGATATCTAATCTATCTGTATTTGCAAAAATAATTGATAAATGTCTATATAATCGAATTAGTGATTTTCTGGAAAGATACAAAATATTATCGGTAACACATCATGGCTTTAGAAAAGGCAGAAGCACCAAAGGGGCTCTATATGAAGCAGTGACAGAAATAATAGAAATATTAGAAAAAAGAAAAATTGCAATTGGTATCTTTTTTGACTTAAGTCAAGCATTTGACTTAGTCAATCATGACACATTATTGAACAAATTGGAAAGGTATGGTATCCGGGGTGCGATAAAAGAATTACTTAAGTCATATTTAGAAAATAGAAAACAATTTGTGGAATTAAGAGAGAAAACATCACAAGAAATAAATACTCGATTTAGGTCTGAATGTGAAATAATTAAAACGGGACTGCCACAAGGTGGCATTTTGTCTCCATTATTATTTTTACTTTACTCCAACGATCTGTCGAATAAATTGTGTGAACCGGATACTTGCAAATTAAAAATATTTCAGTATGCCGATGATACAACAATTCTGACTCAGAGCGAAACTATTAAAAGTGTAGCAAAAAATTGCCAAATAGCAATAAATAAAATGGAGAATTGGTGTAAAAACCAAAAACTGATACTAAATCAAAATAAATCAGTAATAATTCAATTCTCAAACAAAAATAAACATATTGATTTGTGTAGTATTATAGCAAAAAGTGAACAAAAAACTATAAAAGTGCAAAGTGCTACTAAATTTCTAGGTGTATACATTGATAATCACCTCTCATGGGAAGACCATGTGCTTCATTTGGTCAAAAAAATGAATACAGCACATTATACATTACTTAACCTAAAAAAATATATAGGAACAGAGGTCCTTATTACATACTATAATGCATACGTCCGTTCTCACCTCGAGTATGGTATAATTGTTTGGGGAACCTCGTCTCATGCAATTTGTCTGCTAAGATTGCAGAAAAAAATAATTCGCCTGATTGCAAATGCTAAATGGGACGAACATGCAAAACCTATATTTATAAAATTTAAAATAATGACACTATACTCTTTGTTAATGTACAACCTGTGTATATTTGTCAGAGATAATATAAACGCCTTTCAAAAAAATTCCGACCTGAATATTGGAATGCAAACAAGACACATAAATACAATAAACTACCGCAGAACATAAAAGATTGTATTGATAGAAAATGTTTCAAAAAATTACTAAAACACTTTTTTACCGAACATCCATATTATAACGTGCGCGACTACCTACACTCCTAAATTAAATGTAAGATACATAATGATTGTCTAATTGTTTCTATTTTAAAATGTTATGTTTGTTTTATACTACAGTGATGTTTTATACATACTTTATACTTGACTATGCATTCAATTTGTGTAATTTTTATTTGCTTGACTGTAATATTTTATATTTATGTATGTATTTTGTACATTTGTGAAATATTATTAATCTTAAGTTTTATTATAATTATATTATATCTGTGTAATTGACTTGTGAAAATTATATAATTATGATCTGCTCCACCAATAAAGAATAAATAAATAAATAATTTAAAGTGGAAAACGGGATATGTAATTTAAATACCGCCAGACGCAATAATTTATTTTGGACTTTATATAGTTAATCCTTTAAATATTCTTAATAAGGTGACAACAACAGATGCATATTCCAAACTTATTAAATAAAGTAAAACTCACTTTGTTGATATCACACTATTTATTTAAAAAAGTGACTCAAGTTTCGATCAACAGCTTATCATTTTAAAACTTTTTTTTAAATAAATAGTGCAAGTGATGTATCACGAAGTGAACGCCTCAACCATTAATGAATTATTCCAAACCTGAGCGAACCAGTGACAAATACAAGCAACGGGTTGCATTGAGTGATAAATCCTTGCATATTTGTGATATGAAGCTTAACAACTTTAGACTCTTATTTACCGTACGATAAATGTGAGAAACAAAAGTGAGTTTTTTGTCGAATATAACTTTCGCTTTCGATTCTAGTGTCATTAATCAAATATTTCGTGAATATTGCATTTTTACCCCTTTAAAACAACATGGGTTTACATTTACTCATATTTAGGTAACACACCACACCAATTATTAGTTTCCCTATATAGTATATATAGGGGGACTATTGTTTTCGTGATTTTTTTTTCAAAATTTTTTTTTGCGGAAATATCCTGAGTCCATTGCACTAATTTCTGGAAAAAAATGGTGATGTGGCCATCATAGTACTTTCCCTATATTTTTCTCGAAAACTATGAGATTTATGCAAAAAGGCTATTCTTAATAATTTATTCATTTTTTAATTCTCTACAATTATTTGTTATATAAATTTCATGTAACTCCAACAGTTAATTAGCAATTGTCAAAAAATATCTAAATTTTCAGTTTTTATTTTTTTTCTCAAAAGTTAAAAATTTTGTGAAAAATATGTTTAAATAAAACTTGTTCAATTCTTTATTCTCTTTAACTTTTGTTTGAACCGTTTTTTAAAATTTTTCATATTTAGAAAAATATTACCAAAAAACAAAAAAACGTCTCGACTAAACATCCACTTCCGGTCTACGAATGTTTACCAAAAGCTTTTCAGTTCCAGTTTTTAAAGATAAAACCTTAAGTTTAAAGTTTCATCTCAATTGGATTATTCGTTTTTGAGATACAGCACCCACCGACAGACAGACAGACAGACAGACAGACGGACAGACAGACACACACACAGACACAAAGAAATGGTGATGTGGCCATCATAGTACTTTCCCTATATTTTACACGAAAACTATAAGGTTTACGCAAAAAAGCTATTCTTAATGATTTATTCACCATTGAATTCTCTATAATTATTTGTAATGCAAGTTTCATATAACTATGACAGTTTATTAGCAATTGGCAATAAATGTCAAAATTTTCAATTTTAAATTTTTTTCTCAAAAGTTAAGAATTTTATGAAAAATATGTTCGAATAAAACTTGTTCAGTTTTTTATTACCTTTAACTTTTGTTTGAACCATTTTTTAAAATTTTTCATATTTAGGAAAATAAAACAAAAAACAAAAAAATGCCTCGAGTAAACATCCACTTCCGGTTTATGAATATTTACCAAAAGCTTTTCAGTTCCAGTTTTTAACGATAAAACCTTAAGTTTAAAGTTTCATTTCAATCGGATCATTCGTTTTTGAGATACAGCACCCACCGACAGACAGACACACACACACACACACACACACAGACACAACAAATTTTTTTCTAGAAATTAGTGTTTTGGGTTCAGGGGACCCCAAAACGGATATTTCCGCAAAAAAAAATTTTCAAAAAAAAATCACGAAAACAATACTCCCCCTATATACTACGTGTATAGGGAAAGTAAAAATTTTTTTTCCAGAAATTAGTGCAATGGACTCGGGGGACCTCAAAACGGATATTTCCGCAAAAAAAATTTTTCAAAAAAAAATCACGATCACAATACTTCCCCTATATTTACTTTCCCTATATAGTATATATAGGGGGAGTATTGTTTTCGTGATTTTTCATATAGGGAAAGTAAAAATTTTGTGTGTCTGTGTGTCTGTCGGTGGGCGCTGTATCTCAAAAACGAAACATCCTATTGAGATGAAACTGTAAACTTAAGGTTTTATCATTAAAAACTGGAACTGAAAAGCTTTTGGTAAACATTCATAAACCGGAAGTGGGTGTTTACTCGAGGCGTTTTTTGGTTTTTTAGTCATATTTTTCTAAATATGAAATATTTTTTAAAACGGTTCAAACAAAAGTTAAAGGGAATAATAAACTGAACAAATTTTATTTGAACATATTTTTCATAAAATTCTTAACTTTCGAGAAAAAAAAAATAAAAATTGAATATTTTGACATTTTTTGAAAATTACTAATAAACTATTGGAGTTACGTAAAAGTTACATAAAAAGTAATTGTAGAGAATTTAAAATTGAATAAATTATTAAAAATAACTTTTTTGCGTAAACCTCATAGTTTTCGAGAAAAATATAGGGAAACTACTATGATGGCCACATCACCATTTTGTATTTTGTAGAGATCCTCTTGAATGAGAGCTGCATGAATTGCATTCTTCATTATGGCGAAGAGTTTGAGATCATCAGCAAATAATATTCCGGAGCAAAAATTAAGATTGGCAACAATATTAGTCACAAAAACTATAAAGGACCTATATGCGAACCTTGAGGGACCACAGATTTAACCCGTATTTCCCTCGACACGCCGTGGTAAAGAATTGATTGCGACCTCTTAGAAAACTTTGTAGCCAATTTATAATTTTAGAATTTGATCCTAGAACCTACAGCTTATAAAGAAGCATGTCGTGAGAGACCCTATCGAATACCTTTGAGAAATCTGACCTTGATTCTCCAAGACGTCCGATATAAAACTATTATATATAATTAGGTTACATGTATTTGACCTCCCTGGCCAAAACCCGTGTTGTTCTTCTCTTATTAACATGTACACATTGGATGTTGGTAATTCATTAAGTTATTCCTTCTTAGGGTAAAACACTGAATGCAACAAAACCAAGAACAACAGCTGTTAGTAGTAGGGTCATTTGATACATCATCTTCTACTTAAGGTTTTCCTTAATGTAAATTGGGACTCCATCTTCTACCGTCAGTGATTCTTGTGCCTTCTTTAGGTTTTGAAATTTTGCAGATTCCCAAAGAGCCGTGCTCTGGGATATGTTGCCACAGGAGATCTGGGCCAAGCTGATTGTTTTCCTTAAGGAAATATTTTAAGAGTAAGAAAATACGGCTAGCAGGAACTTCCTCAAGATGATTGGAATGAATCACGAAAACGGTACACTTTTGATGCTTGTGCATAATCATTTAAACCGCTAAGATGCAATCCAAAATTTTAGGAATAACTGACTGAATATAGACTCTTCTGTATTTACTAATGTCAGACCTGTTGCCTTATTTAAAAATAGGCGTAATGTAGCTATCTTTCCACATTATCGGTACTACTTGATCATCCATTAATCTTCGGAAGTGTAAAGTAAGGGCGTGGGTGACGAAAAAAATGCAATTTAACGGAATACATTCGGAACACCGTCAGGTCCGGCTGAAGCTGAGGACTTTAGCTTGCTAATTTATTTAAAAACATTACTAAAGTTTACAGAGAAAAGATACAACGAATGAACTCGATATTAGGAACATTATTATCACAGTAAATGTCCGCAAATTTTGCAAATAAATCAACAGATTCTTATAAATTCTTGCTTAATCGTCAAAAAAGTTCTACAATGCTTTACTATTACACTATTATCTACCTTATTTAGAGAAAATCATTCAATTCTTTACATTGGGACCTTTAGGCTTGAAATTCTAAATATTCTTCAAAGTTGTTTATACTCTTATACTTATTTTTATTTATTTTAATTAGGTCTATTAGTCATTTGGTAAACCATTTTGGATATTTATTCGTCCACATATGACCTTCATCGGTATAAACCTATTAATACCATAAAAAACAACATCGTAGAAAACAGTGACTGTATACTCTAAATTACTAAGAGTCAAAGAATCTGCAGCAATCAATGGACGCGATTTAGTCATTAACTTCCCCCAACATTTGCATTTTTAAAGTCATAACGATGGTAGGTATTGGTATTGTAGGTAACATGATGACTAGATTGTCGGAAATATTCATGCTGTTCTTGCTGGCAAACACTAAGTCCAAGTAGGTTCCATGGAGATTTGGAATCCTGTTAACCCGCGATAGATTTAAAAATCCCATACACTCAGAAATGAGTTCAGCTTTTGGGCTAGAGAGACTGAAGACGTTCACTCTAAGTTCCTGTTATTATGCAAGACATCGAAAGACAGATTGTAGTCACCGCATATTAGAAACGAATCCGGATGGAGATATTCATCAACGGAGTTTATAGCTTCACAATGTGACTCATAAATTTTCCATCATTTAGAGGTGCTAAATTGACTACCCCAATCATCAGGTACTTATTATTAAATACAACTTTCACAAACAGTTGCTCTGTGTCCACTTGTGATATGAGAATGATGTTTGCACATAAATATTCCCAATTAATACCATTTTACTAGTATTTAAAGACGACCGATCCACTCTAAAAATATTATACGAGTTAAGTTTAAATTGACTGGTTAATATTTTAGATGAAAGCCAAGTTTCCACCACAATAAAAATGTCATAGTAACTATGTTCGATATTATTAAAAAAAAAACATTAAGCTTGCCATTCATTCATCCGCTGTTGCGAAAATAGATGTTTAGTCCTTTTTGGGATCTAAGAGCGCGCTTCGAATTTGACTATCTCAGGTTTCCTATTAAAGAATCTATGGTTAGGTAATCCTCTGTGCGGGATTATAATTCCTGTCGAAGATATCGCAAAGACTCTCGCTCTTGCCGAATCATATTCTGATTTTTGTATATATTTTTCGTAATGGATGATTTATTCGATTTAATTGTCAAGTGCTTTTGATTTCTCCTCGAAGATTACTTTGACGGGTCTAGTTTTAAATTTTTTCTTACCAAGACGTGTTATTTTTACTGGACAGTTTTGCAAACCAATTGATTTAATTATTTACTGGACATCTTTGGAATCATCATTGATCCTTACTTTAACATCTGCACTATTTGATTCGTCTAGATTGTGTATCATTTCGCTGTAAGCTCTTTTAAACATCCGACAGATATCTAACATACTGCAAATAAAACAGTTCTTTCTAAAACACTAAATCTAAAATCACATTAGAAAATGTTGAAGCTGGTCAATAATAAAAATTGTGTGTGATAACAAATAAGTATATTTTATTAATTTACGTGACTCAAAGTATAAAACCATGGCATCAATCGTGCATCGATCACATTCAAATTACATACCTGCAAAACATTTACGACTATATACAAAAAATAATTCACCCATAATATTAAAAGGACAAATTTTCTCTGTTCACTTAAAAAAACATATAAGATATACAAAGTTTCTCTTGAAAAAAGGAGAATTTAGAATTCAACGTAGCGAATATAACAAAGATTACATCCAAAAGACTAACGAACGCATAAATAATGAAGATTCCAGAACCACGGGGCACAAGATCAATTTTGATAAAACAATTTCCATTTGCAAAGTAATGAGGATTTTTCAGTTCATTTAGAAAGAAAGACATCCCGGAAATCTTAATAAACACGATGTTTATTAGCTACATCCCAACTGGAAATCCACTTTACTTAATAAATGTATTTGCATCCCCGCGCCAGCTACTTAAATCTCTGTAGAAAACATCAACAAAACTATAGTAATATTAAACACGATTATAGCACTAGACAATAACAAGTTTAATACATACTAATTTCTAAATAAAATTAAAATGACTATAAATATTTTGCCATTCTTATAATACTAATACATTAAAGAAACACAATTTGGAATATAAAGCAAATTAAGAAAATAATTAATTGCAATGTTTTCAGCCTTTAATAATTTTAAAGACATTTGGTACTCATCCATGTAGACTACTCGTATTACCTGATTTTAATCTGTATAAATAGCGGAAATATTGTAAATTGTATACATATCTCCTTGATAATGATATATAGCCGAAACTAGTTGCACATAATGTTTTTATTTTTGTATTATAGTGATACAAAACGAAGCCTTTTAATTAACAGCCTAAAATTAATACAAAAACGTGTTCCCAAGGGTTAAGTGAGAAACTAATTCATAATATCAAACTAACAATATCGACAGCTATCAACCAAGTATTAAACTAATTTAAAACCCACTTCTATGGTAATTGACCTAAGTATCTCATTCATTTTTAAATATTTTGTTAAATCTGAAGACTACTACTTTCGTAGTGTACACAAAAATATTCCAAATAATGTACTTTTAATAAAATTAAATCTGATGTAGAATAATATTTAATTACAGAATATATAGATATAAGCCGTCATTATCTATAAAACTATACTATAATAAATTACAAAAGGAAGGCATAAAGAGTTTGAGACTAAAAAATACGAAATAATTAGTTTTCAAAATTTTATTATATAACGATTAACGTATTTAAAATTTAAAAACGATACAAAACGTGATATATACAAACAAGAAATATCATTAATATTTTAATTCTACGAACTAATTATATATTTAAATTTATATTAATTCATACTTTCGTTATAATTTTCTGTATGCGAAAACTTTAACTTATAAATTATAACAGTAGAAACTAGGAGCATAATTTGTACGTAAGAAATTCGCATTCGTCGACGGATTTGTTAGAGGAAAGTTTAAAACTCTAATTTACCTTCTAGTAAAACTTTTCCTCTCAAAAAATAGGTCAAGTTTAGCTTGTCACTTTCCAACTAAATTTCAACTGTTTGTCTTGGTTATGGAGAGTGAAAATCGCCAATGTATAAAGTTCCCGTTTTTTAATAAAACAAATCTTAATCGAATTTATCTTGTAAATGTATTTAAGGATAGTTAGATTGGAATTATCGCAACTTTCTCACTTAAACAACTGTTACTAGATAGTCGATTAAGCTGTAACTAGAGAGAACATGCCACCAATTAGTAATACATTTAAAGACTTAAAATACGTGTAAGTACATGTAGGTGTTTTATTTGTCTTATTTATATAATTCAGCTGGTATTAATATGTTTGCTGTAATTGAGAATCATTTTCCTATTTTATTATAATGTGCTTCTAGTTACGTTTAAAATCCTATTTGTTTATATTTACTTTGCTTTAAAATGTAAATTTGCAAAACATGACACATGATAATTTAAAATACCTTGAAAAGTATGTATACAGAAATGCTAATATATATTTTATTTATACAAACACATTTTAAATAATAGGGAAATGATGACTTTGTATTTCTTTAGTTTTTATCCCAATAGCAATTCAAATTTTGCATATACATCTCATTTATCTAAAACTGAGGGTCAACATAATTTTCTATATATTAAACAACAACTTGCAAAAAATATAATGCACATGCACTACACCAATTATATCGAACATGCTTATACTACTTAATATTAAATTACCAGCACGAATTTATATCTGACCTTTCTATCTGACACTTATTTTTTTATTTCGATCCAGTCGGCACGTCCATGACGCATCCCCTCTCCGCACGCGTCTCGTGGCACTGCCCCCTTCCTAAGCATGTTTCGTCCCGAAATGAGTCCTCCGGCACCTTATGACGATACCTGCACTGGGACCCCTTTGTACATTTTGACGTTTGAAAGAAATAGCAGTCTATGGGCTTCTCATGTCGTATACAATTAAAATTATAACAGCATACCAAAATCTCGATCCCAGAATTGGCAAAAAGGACTTCCACCATGCTTCTGATTGTTCTCCAGTCCAATTGGTCCAACCCACAAGCTAGTTTCGGTATTGCCAATTTCTTGATACCCTCACGTAGAAGTGAATCCCTAAACTCATTTAATGATAGCCATACATCCCTGTAGGTTGGCTTCTGATGAGAGTACTTCTTCGTTACCAGATAGTAAAAGATCCTTTTCGGTAGGTGGCTACTAACATCTAGGTGGACTATGCTTCCGACGTTAGGACATTAGCGTAGTTCCTCCAACCTTTCGAATTTCTTCCTGAAGACACTAGCAATTCCTCGTGACATCTTCAAATCCTGGGCCACACAATGGGCAAGAGAATAGTCCGAAGGTACTTGGAATAGATCTCGTTGTTCTTCTCTCGTTACATCAAAACGACTCTTACGTCCATCAGAGTGCTGAACCATGAAGTCTTCAAATGCTTTCTCGTCGCTTTGTTCAACCACCGCACGGATCGCTACGCCTTCTTCTTCGCCAGCATAAGATGTCAGACGATTGAAATGGACAACTCTTGGTTTTCCTCGGGGTGGTTTTTGAATCCTGTATACGACGTCGTTGATTTTCTCTATTATCTGGTATGGTCCATCCCATGATGTTTGCAATTTTGGGGAGAGACCTCGGCGTCTTTGTGGGTTAAATAACCACACCATATCTCCATCTCTATAACCACTGGGATCCGTTTTTAGGTCATAATTCTATCTAGGATGTTGGATCGCACATGATTATGGGTTTCATCCATTTTTCGTCTCAGGTCGCATAGTCTTCCCCTGCCAAATCTTCTCCCGGAGGGCAGCCAAACTTTAAATCACATGGAAGTCGTAGCTCTCGACCCATGACTATGCTCGCTGGAGTCTGCCCGGTTGTTTCGTGTACAGCCGATCGATACGCCAGCAAGAAAAGATGGAGATGTTGGTCCCAGTCTCTTTGATGGTCAGAGACTACTTTTGACAAATAGCGATTGATGGTCCTATTAATTCGTTCCACCATACCATCTGATTGTGGATGCAGAGCTGTTGTCCTTGTCTTATGAATCTTAAGGATTTTGCATACCTCTTGAAAAAGATTCGATTCGAAATTTCTTCCTTGGTCAGAATGTAGTTCTAAGGGAACGCCGAAACGACATATCCACTCCTTAATTAGTACTTCCGCTATTGTTGAAGCCTCTTGGTTTGGTAACGCATAGGCATCCACCCATTTACTGAAGTAATCCATTACCACCACGATGTATTTACTTCCTTGGTGAGACTCGGGGAATGGCCCAGCGACATCAATTGCGATTCGCTCAAAAGGACTACCAACGTTGTACTGACGCATAGGTGCTTTTCTTCGTCGTTGTAGACCGTTACTTGCTGCACAAATCACACATTTCTTGCACCCTTCCCTGACGTCTACCTTACAGTTCACCCAGTAGAATCTCTCCCGAAGTTTGTTTAAAGTCTTTGACATACCCAGGTGTCCATCGGAAGATCCACTATGAATCTCTTTCATCACTTCAGGTATTCTACTCTTTGGAATTATAATCTACCTTCGTTATTCGCGGCCTTCTGAATCTTTGATTTTCCGAACACGGCCTTGACTCCTAACTGTACTTTTTGCTGCTTTTATCTCGAGCGCAAGAGAGTGCGTCTACTAATTTAATTGATCGAGCGAGTATCAATGCCTGATGTATGTCTTTATCCTTCAATCCATCTAAAAATGCCTGCACAGCTAATATTTCCAAGATGGTCTCTGTTGCACCAGGATACGCCAGTCGTGTTAATCGAGCTATATCTGCTTCAAATTCTTGCAAACTCTCATCAGATTTCTGGCAGCGATTTTTAAGCTGTGAATGGTACACCTGTTCAAGGTGTGTTTGACCATACCTTATTTCCAGATGCTTGATTAATTGGTCGTAATTCATCTCACTCTGGGACACTCTCTGCAAGACATTTGTTGCATCTCCACGCAGTGTTAGAATTAAAGCTGTATTCCAAGTAGTTTGGCCATCAAAATTAGGTGGTTTCAATTCCTCCGAAATTTCTTTTTATTTCCGTTAATTTTTCTTCCATATTCCTAGAAATATCCAGCATTTCTTGTTTAATTTGAAGAGTGGTTTTTTATACAGGAAGTTAATATTATTAAGAATATGATCGTGGATGTGGAATGGAAGGGATTTTAAGATATGTCTATGTATATGATCATGTCCTGTCGCTGTATTTTTTCCTTTCTTTAAAACGTTAAAGTATTCGTAATGTGTAAAAGTGTCCGTCGGTTCTGAACAGTCATTATTATCAAAATATTTATTGTACCAGTCATTTACTGTTTCAAAGTTTGTCTGATCAAAGTTTGGGTCTTGTGTCATTGAATAGGTCGTGTTGAAATTGTCGGCAAATTTTTGAGCAATGATGTCAGGGTCAGTGATGGTCTCGTTAGTTTGCGGGTCGAAGATTTTCTGTAAATTATCTATCTTTTTATATTTACTTAGTTTGTTAATCTCCGACCATTTTTTTTTCCTTTTGATTCGTTTATTTTGCTGCATGTATTGATCCAAATGGTAATGCGCATTTTTTGGGAAAAATATTTTTATTGATTTTTTCGGTAAATGCTCTAAATTCTTCAAAATACTTTGCTTTAGCATCAATACACTTACGGAAACATCTTTGCCATGCCATGAAGACACCCTCGAACTCTTCGACGGGAGGATCTCTTAGGGACGTTGTAACATGCTTTTGGGCGTTTACACGGATTCCCAATGCGTTCCTTTCATATCTCGCTTCAGTCTGGGAAACTAAACAAAAGTCGCACTTAGCGAAGTCGAAACTCTAAGGAGTCGGGGACTACCGTGGTATTGCTCCGGGCCAGGAAATACCTCAGTATAGCAGGGTTATGATGGCAATTTCTTTGTGGATGTTGGTCTTCAAATCGCCTTGAGATTAATCGCTCTGAGAAGTATTCTCTTAAAACAGCCATCAATGCTCTTGAAGTATGAGCCGTTCCACCGCTTTATTTGAACAAAATGTGAACTAAGTCCAACTCATCTAGCCATGGAAGAAAAAATCCTTTAACATGTTTACATACCGGTCCAAATTCACTGTCACTGTGACCTTATTTTCCTCGTAGTACCAAGAACCTGCTTCCTGCTGAGGAAATTACACCACCACACTTTAAGTTTAGGTGAATGCAAAGGCCTTTCATGTAATTCTCGAGGGTTGGTATCAGCCCAGAAGCGCACGTTTTGTTTGTTGAAGGATCCCCACAACTAAAAATGGGCTTCAACACTAAAAAAAAAAAACGATTTGGCGAAGTCGGAACTTTGTCAGAACAAAGCTTTATAATCCCCTTGCTCAAACGAGGCTACTAGGGCTCTGCTACGACCATTAACCATCAACCAAGTGAATGGCGCATATTTAATATAGAAAGTTATGCTTCCGCAATATGTTAAAAGTAATCAATTTCGTCTTGATATCTTTCAAGTAAATACTTTAATCTAAATGTGTGTACTTTTTGATAGTATGCACAATCATTGGTAAATGTTTTAAATCTTTAGCAATAATGACATCACTTTTGAAGCAGCATTTTTATTTTCAATTAGGAACAATGCTGAACGTTTTAAACATTATCTAATACAGGTTGATTTTTCATTAACTTTTCTCATAAGTTAAAATAGTAAAATAGTTTAATAACATTGAATGGTCTTATTTAATCTGCAAATCTTAATGTTAGATTAACTATTAAAATATCATTTATTACACCATGAAATGTAACAGAGCTGTTATTAATTCTTAACGGCGCTCCAAAAGTCATAATATTCGCGTTATGTATAAGAAGCTTGAATTGTAAATGCCAATTTCGATTTGATGAAAACCCGATGTTGTAAAATATAACGGCTTGCATAATTTATTTAAGTAATCTGCAATGTTAGGGAGTGTATATTGATCACTTACAGTTTTATTTAGCCTCGCCTTAATGTAATATATATTCTTAAACGGAATAAATTAATAATAAATTAGAATAATGAATTATTACTTCTTCATATATATATTTAGAGCATATTTTCTAAAAGTAATAATTAATACAAAATTAAATTAACACTTAAAAATATTAATATAAAATATTTGTCAAGAATACGTAATTATTGTTTTATGTATAGAAATAGTTAATTTATATATATTTATATAAATTTTGCCAAACATTTTTTTTGTAGAAGTTCAAAAGAATTCTATAAATTGATATAAAATGCAAACTTTGGCGGGTATCAGTTGTATACTTTAAATATTAAATATTGGTTTGAAGAGGCTGTGTGGTGAAATAATTGTCGGAGTGCATCGACATTAAATTGTGTAAATCCTCAAAACACCTTTAAATATTACTTAAAATTTTATGTTGCAAAGCGTTAGCTTCAGAATTCTATCCTTTAAATGTAGATTATGATTTCTCCTTTATTGTGGCTTTTAAAAAGAATTTATATTGTCTTTCTAGAACTAAGTAAATTTCTCCAAATAATATCCACATTTTTATATACATTAATTTCTATTTAATAATACACATTTTTATTGACAAACTATACATATTTACATTTAAATAATGAATAATGGATGATGTGTTAGTGAGTTAGTTCGTCAAAAGGCTATCGACCAGAGGTCTTTCTGCCTTGTTTTGTCCAGTCATATGGCGTCAGTCGTTAATGCGTAGATGGATGAAACGATGAGATGAAATCAAATATGGTTGAATTAGGATTTTTAAATTTGGGGTTTACACTAGGAATACAATATAAGGATAATATGTGAAAGTTGAAAGGATTTTTGGAGAATTTTTCTGATAGGAATCGAAGACGTTCTAGGATGGGGATAACTAAAGTGGTATCATAGAGGAGCTGGTTAGAAGGATTGTGTAAGGGATTAAGAGGATGACGGAGTTTTGTTAGGGTACGGAGGGATGCTCGCTCGCTAACTTCGATATTGTGGGAGGTTGGATTGTTGGGATTGGGATAGAGGGCACAACCATAGTCCAATAATGGGCGACAAATCATCTTATATATTTTGACTGCTGTTTTGATAGTAATACCATCGTTTCTGTATGTTAAGCATCTAAAATATTTTGCCCTAGATGTTATTTTGCTTTTAATTATAGCTGTGTGCTTTTTAAAATTGATTTTGGGGTTTATGGTTATGCCTAGGTATTTAACGGAAGTTGAAGGAGGGATAATAGTTTGGGAAATTGAAACATTGTAAGGGGAATTATTGGTGCGATGGTATGGAATTAGGAGTTGTGATTTGTGGGGATTAATTTTAATACGCCATTTTGCAAACCAGTGTTGGAGGGAGTCAATAAGCTCTTGAAGGAATTGGAGGGCTTTTGGTAACGTGGGAGCATGGGAAATTAGGGCAGTATCATCTGCAAATTGCAGGAGATATTTGGAAGGATTGAAGTAGAGAGGATCAGGATTATAGATGTCGGAGCTAAAAATGTTGTATAATAGAGGTGAAAGAGGAGAGCCTTGAGGGAGTCCTTGTTCGGGAGTAAAAGAAGAAGAGAAGGAGTTATGGATTTTTACTTTTAGGGATCTATTAGAAAGGAATTGTTTAATGATAAAAATTATATGACGAGGAATATTTAGGAGGTGACATTTATACAATAAGCCTTGGTGCCAGACATAATCGAATGCTTTCTGGACATCCAGAAATAATGCTGCAGAAGCTCTACCTTCAAGGTGGGCAGTCTGAATATTAGAGGCTAGGATGGTTAGAGGAAGAGAAGTTGAACGACGGGGAAGGAATCCAAATTGATAATTGGGGATGTTGTTAGAAATTCGAGAAAGGATTTTGGTTTTAAGGAGGGATTCATACAATTTTACAATAACAGGTAGAAGAGTGATAGGACGATAGCTGGTTAGTAAATTGGAGGGGTGGTCGCGTTTGGGGATACAAATAATAATTCCTATTTTCCAGACTTCTGGGAAGTATTGGTTTTTATAAAGGAAGTTAATATTATTGAGGATGTGGTCGTGTATATGAAATGGAAAGGATTTGAGGATGTGTCTATGTATATTGTCATGTCCAGTCGCTGTATTTTTCCCCTTTTTTAAAATCTCAAAGTATTCGTCATGTGTAAAAAGGTCCGTCGGTTCTGAATAGTCATTTTTTTCAAAATATTTAACGTACCAGTCATTTATTTTTTGAGTTTGGATCATGTGTCATTGTATAAGTCTTGTTAAAAGTGTTGGCAAATTTTTGGGCAATTACGTCAGTGTCTGTGATGGTCTCGTTAGTTAGCGGGTCAAATATGTTCTGAAGATTATCTGTCTTTTTGTATTTGCTTAATTTGTTTATCTCCGTCCAAAATATTTTTCCCTTTGTGTCGTTGATCTTTCTGCAAGTATTTATCCAAACGTCCGACTTGAATTCAGTTATAAGTCTTTTAATGTCTTTGTTTAGTTTGTTAAATTTCTGTCTAAGTTCAGTTGTGTCCGTCAGTTGTATGTCTCTGTATAGTTGTCTTTTAAATTTAATAAGTCGGAGGATGTAATTTGGGAGGGGATATTTATAAAATTGCTTGGATATTTGAGGGGTGTTTTGTATAATGGAAGAAGAGAGGATTTCGTTGAAATGGGTGATAGAATTGGGGTTAATAGTGGGGTTGGCTGTAATGAATTCTGATACTTCTAATTGAACTTTATCAATGTTACATTTTTTAAAATTGTAGAATAAATTAGGGGTTGGTTGAGGAGGATCTAAAGGGATTTTTATTTGAAAACGAATGGCAAGGTGATCGGAACACAGATCAGGGACTAACGGAGTGTATAAGGTTACGAATATTTTGTGTACAGAGTAAAACATCGGGGGTGGTGGCTTGTGAATCATTCATGATGAAGGTGGGTGGAGTGGGAACACGTGTGAAGTTTGAATTGGAAAGGAATACAGACATATGACGGGATTTGGATTTGTTTAGCTTAAAATCACCTAAAATTATGGCGTTATCAAACAGAGAGGCTTTAATAAAAATTGAATCATCAATTGGTGAATGAGGATGTATATATACAAGAAACAGGTTGATACGGAAAGAGGGAAATGTTAAGGTAAAGTGAAGACATTCATTTAGTGGGTTGTTAATTCTTGGGGGATTGGCTTTACCGATTTTGATGGAAGGATGAGCTGCTGCTATTGACCCCCCTCTAACATTTTGATTGAGAATACTCGCTGGAATTTGCAAAAATGGCCAGTTATGAAAGGAGAAAGGATGTTGGGTTTTGGTTTCGACAAGCATGCAAATTTGTATGGGATTATTTGAGAGGTAATTATAAAGGATATAGGATTTGTTAGCTAGCGAGTTTATATTGGAGTATATTAGGTTAAGATTATTGAACATTAATAACGGAATGGGCTGTGCGAACGCCTTCGATGGGGGCTGTGGGAATAATATTGGGTTCGGTTTGGTCAAACATAACCACAAACATTCGGTTACCTGAGAATAATTTCTATTTATTAAATCGGAATTTTCAGAATTAGGGTTGTAGTTTCAACATAATGTAACAGACTTAAAATAAATACCGACGGGACATAATATATAAGTTTTCATTCTGAAAACAAAAAAAAACATGTATGGCAAATAAACTGGTGAAAGACCACCAACGTGACCACTACTGTAAGCAGAGTCATGGAAGCATTTGTATACGTGAACCTATAGAATTGTTTATAAGTCTCGAAACAGTTAGTCACATTGGATACATAAATAAATATCAAATACATATATTTTATGAGGTTTGCTTTGGCTGAAGATGATAGATTTGTATTATTTTATTTATATAAAAGCTTGTTGTTGTACAGAACGGTTTCTACCTATTCAGTTTTCGTCAACACTGTCCAGTTGAAAACAGAATGTTACTTCGGACCAGTTCTCCGTTAAAGATAGAGATACCATTAAAGTGATATGTATTGTCTAGAGTTTGCACTGCTTTTTCATAATAGAGTAGACAAATCATCGACAATTAAGAAACTGTCCACCGCGATAATTAACAATAAAAATTTTATGCATGTACTTCTGAATAAATTATTCTATAAATATTGATTACATTTTAATGAAGGAATCAAGGTTTAAGCAATAAGCGTTTATATGCTTTATATTTCTTTTTTTAATTTACCCCTTCATGCGGAATATTAAAGCACCTAAACCAGTCGCAGGATTAATAACAAACAGCCTTAGAGGTTATATTCAGCATTACATATTTAATAGCAATCTAACTTCGCTCATTTCATTTTACGACAAAAAGAAATATGCGTATTATGCAAATTTAAAGAAGCAATGATGTAACTTGGCCTTTTAAAAATAATACCCACAAGCATTAACTTGCAGTTGAAATCTTAATACAAAAATATGACCATAATATTATTTTTTTGTGTGCTTTGTGTTTGTAAATAAAGTTTTTACTTATTTTATCATTTCAAATCATACTAATACGCGAATAAATATGCTTTTGGAATACATGTCATAATAAATAAAATTAAATACCATCTATTGTGAATATTACTATTATACTTTTCACTCATGATCAAAATATAAGCTACTAAATATGACAATAATGTAAATGTATTGTATTGAAAATCAAAATTGTGCCATTTGAGTAGTTTTACTTTGTTGTCATATTTTCAGCATGAAATATTAGGGAGTGAACTTCAATGGCAGCAATTTATTCAATTCAATCGGGAGGCGATACAATTTATTGCATCTCCTTGGAGAAAATAGTGTTGTTTAAATATATCCTTAAACGTTTCAGACATATATTTTATCTCCTATCTCTCCCAAATGATTTCCTTCTTTAAAATGGAAATCCATATCCATTCCTATTTGGGTAACAATATTTACAGTAGCAATTTCCTTATTTCTAATAATGTTTTAGCGTGTCTAGGTTTGATTATTTATCAATATATGGTATGTATATTATAAAATATTTGTAATACCCATCTGAAAATATCATCGCAAATATGCATTTTTAGTTATTACTACTAAGAAATTAATAATAAAAAATTATTATTGAATTATTACTACTAAAACATCTTAATTCACAAAAGGAAATAAATTATAATACATGTAATGTATAAAATCAAATAACATAAATTCTAATATAATTGTCTTCTTCCGTTTCATGGCTATCGACTGGTGGTCTTTCAGCCCTTGAATTATTATTTATCTAGTATTTACCTTTTGTTTATTCTGATATGGCATATTATTCATTATACAAGTATATTAAGTTACAATGGGTTGGGTAATTGTGCACATTGATTTTTAACCATGTTTTCGGATGTATCATTTCCCTTTATTTTTTTTTAAAATTAGTGGTGTTATAATAAAGTACCTGAAGACTATATAATGGGTGCACTTGTAAAAGCTGTTTTAATATAAATTGCATTAACATTTAAATGTCAGAGGTAAGAAAATTAATTAAGTCCTGCTATTTATTTCATGGATATGTAAGCAATGGAAAGTGATTTATAAAAAAAAAGTTAAAAGCCGCTATTTTGTCTTGAAAAAAGAAATTAAAATTAATGAACTCTTTGTTTTTAAGCTGATAATATTCGTTTGTTAATTTAAGAAAAAAATGAGTTAAACGTTATATTACGGAAGATCCGAGTTGGTGTGCAAAAGAAGGATGAGTTTACCGCGACAGATTAATTATTATATAGAATTCTTTTATATTCTTAAATCTCGGCTAGTTTCTATATATATTACAGAGTAGATTTGCATCAACAGAGGCTTAATTAAACTAAGACTCGCAAGTATTTATCTACCAAAAATTATCTGTTCAAAAGGGGATTTGAATATATTGCCACTTTATCAAAATAATTGTCAACTAACTAATTATTATTAATTTTTTGTCGCAAACTTAGAGTTCATAATTCATAAATATATATATATATACAACATCTTTATTAACAGACAAACTTACAATAACAATAAATATAATATATGTATGAAAGATGATGTTAGTGGATTAGTCCGTTAAATGGCTATCGACCAGCGGTCTTTCAGCCCAGATTTGTCAGTCTTTATATGTCTCCTCAGTCTGTCTCTGATGGTGGTGATGATGATGGATGGTGTGATTCGATGAATTCGTATGTTGTGAATGCAGGGGTTTTATATTTAGGGATTAGATCAGGATTTCTGCGCAAGCAGTAAAGGGAAAGGATGTGTTGGTTAAAGGACTTTTTGGAAAATTTTTCGCTAAGGTATAGAAGGCGTTCGTTGATGGGAATAACAGAGGTAGTGTCATATAGGAGTTGGTTAGAAGGATTGCTAGGATGGCGGATTTTGGTTAAAGCTCTTAGGGAGGATCGCTCGCTAACTTGGATATTATGGATAGTGGGATTGCAGGAGTACAGGGCGGCAAATCATTTTATAAATTTTAACGGCTGTTTTTATGGATATTCCGTTGTTTTTGTATGTTAAATTCCTAAATAATTTGGCCCTTGTAATGATTTTAGCCTTATTTGAAGCTGTGTGGCTTTTAAAGTTTACTTTTTGATCTATGGTAATGCCTAGGTATTTTATGGACGTAGAAGGGGAAACAATTGTGTGGGAGATATGGATATTATGTGTAGGATTATTGTTGCGGTGATAGGGAATTAGGAGCTGGGATTTGTGGGAATTGATTTTAATTCGCCATTTTGCAAACCAGTGCTCCAGGGTGTCAATAAGCTGCTGAAGGGATTGCAGAGCTTTAGGTACGGAGGGTGCATGGGAAATGAGGGCTGTCTCATCTGCAAATTGGAGGAGATATTTTGAGGGATTAAAGTGAAGGGGGTCAGGGTTGTAAATGTCGAAGCAGAAGATGTTGTAAAGTAGTGGGGATAGAGGGGATCCTTGAGGTAGACCTTGAACAGGTGTAAAAGGAGGGGAGTAGCAGTTGTTGATTTTGACTTTGAGGGAACTGTTTGAAAGGAATTGCTTAATGTCATAAAAATATTTAGCTTGGAAATGTTATTTATATAGTAGGCATTTAAGAGGTATCAACAATCCTGGTAATTTCTGTAAAATCTATATCTCCTGTCGAATCAATCAATATTGATTTAAAATATTTGAATAATTCATTTCACATTATATATTTAACTGAAGCATTTTTTAAATATTTAATACATCTCAAGAAATTAGTTTTTGCATAGACCTGCTACTTAAGAAAACTCGACAAGAAAAAGTTTAACGGAGTAAAATCGTGCGATCTCTGTGGCCAGCTCGCATTACCTTTACGTGAGATGGTAGATTTTTGTTGCGAAAGATGCCGATTTGTATAAATACTGCTAAAGTTATTCTGCCCATTTATAGTTAAGTTTTGGCTTATGCATTTTCATTATTTGTTCTGCTACTAAAACCTTAATACCTTGATCTTGCAGCCTTTTAATTTTTGCCTTTTCCTAACGAATTCTATACAATATGATATTTTAATATTGTAGTTCAAAAGCTAAACTAATACCTTTAAAATAATTAACTTCCCATTAAATTGTTTACATGTTAGTTTGACTTGTTCAAAAGTAAATGAGATATAACTATATATATATATATATATATATATATATATATATATATATATATATATATATATATATATATATTTAAATAATGAAATAATGGCATTGGTGTTTCCTGCTATTTAATGAGATAATCATATACAACCTCCTATGTATTCTGCATAGAAGAAATTTAAAAAATACATTAATTATATGTTTATGATTTATATTTGTTGTATGTATTAAATATTTAATAAGATATGTATTAAATTCAATTAGTTCTATGTCATGTCTTTCTAAATTATATAATTTATAATGTTCAAATAGGTGAAATTGTGTGATGTGAATAGATTTACAAATAATTAAAAGGGCAAATTAATTTAACAGTTACTTTCCTTTATAGAATCCTTTAATAGAATTCGTGATTATCCGTATTTCGTTTTATTTTCTTGAATACTGAATAAGATTTTATATTAAGTTACACGTAGGCGCGGTGTAATTTAATGCGTGGGTTTGATGCGAATCAAATTGAAAATGTTTCTGTGGCAACGGGTATCGAATCTTTCATAAAATTAGCAGTTAACCATTAAAAATGTGTTTGCTTACAAAGGCTAGTGTATATGGAAATTGATAAAATTATATGTTAATAATAACATTTCTACATTTGAAATGTTATTTACTGAATTATACTGTGATTCATTATGATATGGAAACCATCAACTAACTTACCAACTAATATCCCATTAAGTTCCACGATCCCCATTTGGGGATTAGAGACTTTTATGACTATAGGTTGGCAATACAGGTATATGAGGTGCCGTTGACAGATGCATAGCAGTTAGTATACATCAGCTAATATATCTAATAGCACGTGGTCTGAATTTTGTGGTTAGTTTGGCTGTAAGAATTAAATCAACTGAAAATTTATCTGTAAGTTGAACAATATATAATTTTCATATTATCAACATAAAACTCCTTATTTGTTTAAACGTTTTGATTAAATGCCGTGCATAGGTACCTTACTTCAAGCTTATAGTAGCTAGTAATATTCGTGTAGATTTTTATTTTTCAACAGAATTTTTTGTACTGTGCTTTTTATCACGATACCCATTTGGGGATCGTGGCTGATACCATGTATTTTTATAGGAATGCAATCATTTTGTGAAAATGGGCACCAGGAAATTTTTAACGTTTGCTGAGATAGAAGAAATTGTAAATGATCCAAAGTTTTTTGACGATATCGAAGGTGATGCTGCTATTGACGTTGTTGAGCTTCCTCCTGATGACGTCGACATTATGACGGATATCGAAGATATTGACGAAACTCTCTTAGAGGATGAGTGTCCGAAGGATGTTCCTGGTAAATTAGAAGTTCATTCAAGTGCCCTTAGTACAGTCTCCATAAATGCAGAGTCAAGTAATGATACCGAAACACCCCTATAAGAAACCAATCGCCTGAAGAAAAGTGGTTCGACAAAAAGTTATGCGAAAAAAAAGAAAACAAATTCAGATTGGCAGCAAATAAGACTTGACTTTGCAAAGAAAATAGGAAACGATGACGCCATTGAAAGTGCTAGATCTCAAATAATACAGTCACTAATAGGAAAATCACCAGTCGACATTTTTGAATTATTTGATGAAGACATTATGACTTATATAGTCAAAGAAAGTGTCACGTACGCCACTCAAAATAATAGACATGACTTTATGTTTTCAACAGACTGTTTGAGAAAGTTTATAGGCTTTTTGCTACTCACTGGATACCACTCACTACCGCAAGAAAAAATGTATTGGTGTGAAGATGAAGACCTTGGCATTGAAGCAGTCCGAAATTGTTTCACTAGAGATAGATATTTAGAAATAAAGAGAAATCTTCACTTCAATGACAACGCTAAGCTGGACAAGACAGCAAACCCCGATTTCAAAATAAGCCCTCTCATACAGAAAATGAACGAGCGTTATCTGCAATTTGGCGTATTTTCCAAAAATTTAAGTATTGACGAGCAAATGGTTCGATATTACGGTCATCATTATTTCAAGCAATTTATTAGGGGAAAACCTATTAGATTTGGTTTCAAGCAATGGACAATGTGTTGTGCAGTAACAGGATATTGTTACCACACTGAATTATACACAGGAAAAAGAAACGATGACTGTGAAATTCAAGGACTTGGTGCATCTGTTATAATGAAAAATGTAACTCTTCTTGCAAATCCTTCAAATCATGTGTATATTTTGACAACTTTTTCACCAGTTTTGAGCTAATGAAAACATTACAAGAAAAAAATATAGCAGCTACCGGTACTGTTCGATACAATCGTCTGAACAACTGTCCTCTAAAATCTGACCATGAGTTCAAGAAGGAATGTCGAGGTAGTTTAGACTATAGATTTGATGTACAAAATGAAATATTTTGTGTAGCATGGAAAGATAATAAATGCGTCAGAGTATTATCATGTAGAACCGACAAGTAATGTAAGTAGATGGTCTAAAGTTGAAAAGAAGCAAGTCAAAATAGTTCAACCACAATGCATAAATAGCTACAATAAATTTATGGGAGGCGTTGACAAAATGGATTGGTATCTAAATAAATATAGAACAAAAATTCGTGCAAAGAAGTGGTATTTTCCTATTTTTACTAATGTCATAGATATGGCAGTTGTAAACGCCTATGTTTTATTTTGTTATGCCAATGAAGCTATTCCACTACTTGAATTTAGAAGAAGAATCGCTAGGGTATATTTGCAACGGACATCAATTTCCAATCCTAAGAACGCTGGCAGACCTTCTTTACAAAAACAAAGCGGGTTCCCGAAGAAATAAGAAAAGACCCTGCAGGTCACTATTTAGAAAAAACATCTGGAGGAAAGCAGCGAAAATGCGCTCGATGTAAGACGAACGTGCGGAAACAATGCGGAAAATGTAATGTTGGTCTTCATGTAGAGTGTATGGAAATATGGCATAAATAATTACTATATAATCTATATATTTAATGCTATTAGAATAAGTAATAAAATATTTTTTTTACATGACATGTGCCACGGTCCCCATTTCAGACTTTCTAGAAAATTGCCGATATTTTTAAAATAAAACTTTTTTTTTCATATTTATATTATTATATGAGTTTTCTAAGTCAATATTTAGTGTTTTCAATAAAAATTCCAAAAAAATTTCGTACGTAATGGGATATTATAACCTTTATGTGACTTGAATTTTTGGTATAATATGATAAGTTCAATAATCAATATCGCTTATTCTATATTATAATTAAAATAAATATAATATAGAAACAATTTTTTAACTAGGAAAGTTCAAACAACTTTAAAATAGCTCAGTTATCATTCCTGAAATGCATTATGTATCGATGAAAAAGCGAATTGATGTAACGTGAGAATCCTTACATTTTTATTGAAAAATGTATACGTCTTCCATAGATATAATGTTTCTATTCATTGAGAAGCGTAAATAAAAATGTATTGAAATAAAAATTCATTCTTACTTAATATAGCATATTAAACGTAAATAATTATAAATCCTAAACTTTATATCTAATTAAAAACATTGTTCTTCATTTGAATAATTGATTAAATTAAATACCAATATAGATTTGCTAATTTTATTCTAATTAAATACATTGTTCTTCTTTAAATTAGTTGATTAAATTAACTAAAAAATAGTATTAAAAAGTATAATATCATTTTAAAATCATCAAATTAATTTTAGATAGAGAGAGAGACAAACATATTTATTTATTATTGAATACATTGGTTATTTACAATATAATCGCAATTGATTTTTATTACGGCTATCGACCCATGGTCTTTCTGCCAATAATATTAGATAATAATACACTATAAGTAATTGCTTAATACTGTCTATATTATTAATAAAAATGAAAGATATTGTAAATTTATTGATGATAGTTATTACAGATAAATATCGTTAAACAACGTTTATTTTTAGTAGTAGGTAGCAGTAGGTAATAATACCACAAATTATTCCCATATTTGTAATGAAACAGTTAAATGAAAGTAGAACTCTTTGTAAAGTTAGCATTAGTGCAAAAGATAAATGCGAACTTCTGGAAGAATTTACATGTCTTTGTGTACGGCCGAATTACACAATGCTTTTTATAAATAAAAATTTATCAAATGTCTTATAACATTGGATAAAGATGAAAAAATATAAATCAAATAGCTAAGAAAATTTGACTCTAGTGGAACTATAAAAGTCTTCTTTTAGAAACACTGCATCTGGCCTTTTTGTTCAAAGGTAATTATATAAATAATTGTAAAAGGTACCAATATTTCAGCCAGCAATAAAACTTAAGAATTATTCTAAAAATTCTACATTTCTATTTCATAATGTATACATTTGATAATTCTGCACTCGTTTTCTATATAAAATTTCTTGTAAAACTACCTGACGCATCTATACAGTACATGTTAATGTTGTATGTTACTCGGATTTTATAGCCACTGTAATTATTCCACTAGCATACCAATTGTTTATGCATCGTCCGAGCATACTGATCCCAATACAATAACTAATGTATTCAACTCGTAGTTGTATAATCCACCACTAACACGTTAAGCATTAATTTTATGGTATTGCCTTTGTAATAGATAATAGTCTTTGTCGCAGTATTGTCCTCTCAATTAAATTTAATATTTCGAATTAAGCTCAATATCGTTTATATGTAGATATATAACGTTTGGCTCTTATATGAGGCTGACTTAATAACTCAATTTGTTCACTAAGATAAAATATTATATAAAGTAACATAGTGCATGAATTATTGATATGATTATAATAATCAACATTAAAAACTGGAAATCATTTTATAACAAATTGAATTAGTAACATTGTTGATCATATATTATCCTTTAATTTATAGGATAATTAAAACCAATTAGTAATTTCACAAATTATGCGCTAAAAGCTCTTATCTAATTAATTACGGTGTTAATTAATATTGAATATTTATTATAATACGCATGAAAATTTAATATTAATACTCTCCGGAAACTCTCACCGACGTAGTTTATAAGGAGCTTAATTAAACTATGCCATTCTTGCACTTATATATTGTTCATATAATTGTATATATTTTAGTAATGTTTTTTTCATAAACCTCAATAATAATAGTTCAGAATAATAATAATTTATTAATCTGTCTTTTAAACTAAATAGTTTTTTTATGATTGTTGGGTTATGGGTAGTATACTAAAATATTATATATTAAAATAGTTATAAATATAAATAAAAAATCTAATAATCTTATTATTACCTTTATTTAATTACAAGTATTTTTAAAAAGAGATATAATTCAGACTTTACTATTACATACAAAACAAATTATAAACTGATATTAAAAAATATTAAAAATACTGATATAATAGAATTACTGTCTATTTAAAGCTAAAATCATACTAGGATGCATCTATTTACACACCAAAAATATTAAAAATATACGGCACGTATGTATAAGGGTACTTTAATTAATTACGCCAGAATTAAGTGTGTGGTTAATATTTCAAATGCACACGTAAAAGAAAATAAAACATCATATATATTGGAGCAAGAGTACAACTTAAAAAGTAATGTTTTATAAACATTAATTAAAACTATCAGTTGTAAATTATTTTTATAGTAATAATATTCAATATATATACAACTAATTATAAAATATTTGCAAAATTTATTACTATTTTCAATAATTAAGTTTTATAATTTTTAATTGATTATACTATTATGAATATTTCTAATTTTCATCAAGCTCTATATTATCTTATGCAAGGGTTAGCTGTTTTATCATCTTAATTGTCGAATGCATTTCTAATAAATGCACGCGACAATTAACGCGATGCCTTATTGAATAAATGCGCATCTCTGATTATCTGCTACACTATCAGTTTTCAACCCTTTATCTCTGCGTTCGGAACAAAGTCTTCAAGTGCAGGTTTCAACCTTTGAGAGGGCATTGGATGATAAACCGGGTCACCGATTAAAGCTTAAATAGTAACACTCAGCAATTTCTAGGGCAGAATACTTCATTTTACTTTGAGAATTATAGCTTAACGAGATACACTTAACACTAAAGGGCCACTTGAGTGTCGGCTTAGGACCAACAAATACCTCAGTGTACTGTATATTACGTTCACTTAAGTTCCTCTCTGCACTGGCATTAAAACATTTTAAGTATTTACACAAGGCGTATAATTAAAAACAAAATTATTAAACAAAATATTCAATATTATTTATTCACTTTTAGTACATACACTTATTACTATTAATTTATATGAACTAATATTATAAATAATCCTTGTTGAAGATATACATTTTATACAAAAATATATTTTTTCAATTTAGTTGTGTTAGTTCCTTCTTACAGTTGACAGTGAAAAAAATAATTTTTTAAATAGAAACATTATAAAAGTTAAATAAAGTGCAGAAAATAATTGTCGTCTCATTATCTTTTTATAGACAATCTATATTAATATATTTTTTTAAAAGCCAATTAAAACTATATTGCAAAAGGAATAATACAACTTTTATTTTCATTTTTATAAAAGACCCAGAAGAAGCAAAAGTAATTGTATATGAAGTAGATACAACTTTATTAATTTGATATATTTAATACAACAGGTGAAATCAAAGCCAAAATTTAAAATTTGTAAAAGTATACATGTACTTATTATTTAGACATTTTAAACATGGTTGCTAAAGAACAATCGTCCGAGGGGTCGTAAAAGAATGAGCCTTCTTGTTTATGGAAAACTTTAATTTTGAATTGTATTATAAAAGAAGCCTTTTTTTAATTTCGGCACACGTATGGCGGTGCGAGACTAAGAAATGCACGACTTAACAATTGCAATGATGTAGATATCGGCAAATTTCAATTTAGCACTTTAAACGCAGCAAATTTCATGCATGTCCTCGGCACGACAATGGAGCTGTCAGGAGAAAAGTGACCAACTCTAAATATCCACCTTGAGCAGTTCTCTTCTCAGGTCCTCAAAAATCTTCTTACTGCACTTCTCACATGTAACGGCTGCACTGTTACTTTCACGTGCTCCCTGAATTTCCTGGAGATGTTTCTTGCTCTTCGTTATCCGACTATTACTCGTGTTTTTCAAAATATGTATGGCTGATTGTCGATGTACGAGGGGGTGGGTTGATCCAGATTGACGAGTTACAGCTCTTTCCCGATACGACGAACCCAGCAGACGTCGTCGATGGCCGACACGGCTGCTAGGCACTCAGCCTCTGTCGTTAAGGTGGCCACCAGTCTTTGCTTTTATGTGCTCCACACTACTTGTCTTTCATGCATCACGAGTACTCAGGTGGTTGATCTAGCTAAAAAACTGTCCCCTCCATAATCCAACTCAGTATATGCGGACTCGACATTACTCGTTCAAAGAAGATTTCCAATCCAGACGTTCCTTTCAGGTACTGAAAAATGCGTTTCATCATAGTTCGATCGCTTCATCGATGTGGACGTGCGATTGCAGTTGCCAAGGTTGTAGCGTTGTATGATCTGATCGGCATACCTTTGTTGATCAATGAAGATACCGCGTGGTTGTTCTTCAATTTCCATGTCTGGGTTATTTGGAAATCTCTTGCCAAAGGTGATCTAAAACTTTTCATTCAGTCTGGTAAGTATTCTTCGCATGTTGTTGGTCAGCCCATCATCGACAAACAGAATCATCAGGATTATCTTGTCCTAATTGTAATAGACGCATGGGTCGTTATTGGTACTTACGAGCTTGAGAGATTACAGATATTTCGAGATTTTCTCATTCCCGTTTTTGAGAGCTTGCTTGAGGCCGTAGAGATTCCATTTCAGTCTGCGTACTCGTTTCGTTTCGTCCTCAAAGCCCTTTGGCTGCACCATATTGTTTTTTTTTCCTTTAAGCTTCCATACAGAAAGGCACATCAAAGTGGGCTAATTTTAATTTTTGCTATGCGGCAATACTTAGAATTAGTCGAATCGCGTCGTATCTGGCTACTGGGCTAAGGGTACTCAAGTAGTGAATTCCTTCCTTCTGGTCTATTCTCAAAAGACCAATCTTGCTTTGTACCTGCCATCCAGTTTTTCACATAGAACTCAGCGGCATGTGAGCGGTCGCGCATATCCTGGTGGTTGCATGAGTTACCACGTTTTCATCATAATGAGCGAGTCGAACTTCTCATTCATTGCTGTTAGCCAGCTTGGATCCTTTAGTGCTTCTTGTACTTGTAAGCCCTACACTTCTCCAAAGATAACGGTGTCCTCCTAAGGTTCTTCCTGCGACTAATTCACCAGATAATCACTGTATCTGCTTGGTATGTTTAGGTTCCTGCGGTCACGAAGGGTCCGACATCTGATCTCCTCCACCTGTTGATGAATTGGTTCGACAAAGTCTTCTGCAATATCGTCGTACTCGCTGCTTGACGTTTCATCCTTATCATGATGGCAGAGGTCCAGTTTGGGTTCTCTCTCTTGTATTTCATTTGGCTCCTTGTTTCTTCCACTTCCACCTTGGCGTTTCTCGACTTGGATCTATCGTCCTCAACAAATAAGACATCCACGGAGCTGACTATGTCGCATTGGGCTGGAACATACAGCCGGTAGTTGGGTGAGTCTATGTCGTATCCAACTTTCTTTCTCTGAATTTCCTTGACATTTTTGTCAGCTTATTGTCCGAGGAGTAAACCTAGCAGAGACATCCAAACATTCTCAAGTCAATCTGTGTTTAAGTCAATCTGGTGCCCGACTATAGCTGTGCATGACTCTGGTTAGCCTGTGAACTTGTATCTATTTATTTTAGTGTAAAGACGGAGTATGAAATGGCTTTAGCCCACAGATTCTCTTTCAAATTTCCCATGTGGAAAGCTGACCTTGCGACTTCCATGATTGTCCTCATATCTCTTTTCACACACCCGTTCTGTTGGGGTGTGTTCGCGCTGGTCTTGCTATGAAAAATTACCAGTTGTTCTAGAAGTTTCTACATAAATTTCTTAAATGACTAGTAAGTTGTATAATTTTATACGTACTAAATCATATTTTCGAAGGTGTAACTATTTTCTAGTAATGTGTTTTCTAAGGCCACCTTATTCACAGATAGAGAACATTATTTATTTATTTTTTTAATTTATTTATTATATACGGGAAACCCCTTTATACAATATAATACATGTTGTGACATTAAAACTAGTGAAAAAAAGTACAAAATTTAATTCGTGAAATTAAAATAAAATAAGATTTATACATTTATTTAAATGCGTTGCGTTTAATATTAAATTTGAAGCTTTGGAAAGAGCTATTGAATAGGTCAAACCATTCATAATCATTATAATTATTCGCATATCTCATAATACGGGCTACAGAGTTATTATAACTGAAATTGGTTGTATAAACTTGCTCACGAAATAACGGTCGAAATCTTAGTAAACGATAATTTTCCGTAATGTAGAAATTTAAGTGTGCTAAAATAAATGAATAGTCAATAGAGCCGTCGATTAGTTTGTGTAATATACATAAATCGGAGTCGATTCGACGATCTTCAAGAGAGTGCATATGTAATATATTTTTAATGTCAGTATAATTTCCAAGAATGTGGGTCATACCTAGCTTATATTCTATTGAGCGAAAAAATTTATTTTGAACAACTTCAAAAGATTTTGTATTAGCTAGAGTATAAGGTGACCATATTACAGATGCATACTCCAGATGGCAACGGACTAAAGCGCAATACAAAGTTTTTAAACATTCAATATTAAAATATTTACCAACGTGCCATTATACATTAATTGCTGAAAAGCAGCATTGGATATATTTCACATAGTTTTTAAAATGCTCCAAGTTTCTATAGGGTACTTTAAGGTGTACCTCATATGCGATAGGAACGGGGGTTAACAAATTAAGATTTGTAATTTAAAAGCTTTATTGCTGAGAATAGTAAAAATGTAAGATCATAATGTCTAATATCGGTTCTACCGAAAGAATTCTTAAGATAATGCTTTAAAGTTGTTAGCTTTAAGGCTATTATCATTATAAGAATTCTTTTGGTAGAACCGATATTAGGCATTATGATGTTACATTTTTACTATTCTCAATATAGCTTTTAAATTCCAATAACAAAAATAACAAACATTATTTATATCTGACGACGTATAACCAGGGAAGTAGTTGTTTCAAGTGAATGGTCTTGTAGTCTTAATAAGACTGATTATTTTAGATTTACGAGACGTTGTCGTCGTTTTAAATTATTAATTAATTTTCTCAACGACCTAAAGGACATTCATATATTTTATTAAAATAAAGGTGGCGACATGTGTAAGTTTATTTTAAAGAGTTAATAAAAGTACTTTAGGCGTGTTTAAACTACTATCTATTGTATAATATACACAAATAAAGTTTGCAATTATTATCATTTTTTGACAAAATTATAGTTTAGATCACATTATCAGTTTTCTATTGATAATGGTTACATTGTAACCGAAACATCATCTAGCATTTAATAAAATAAGTAAAAAAAGTATCAAACTGTGTACACTCACATTATCAAGGGTTGAATGAAAAAAAAATACAAGGTATTAACAATTAATGTGTGAGATGTGAAATTTTGATGAACCTGAATGGAGAAAAGAAAATATATTGCAAAGATTAATTAAATGGGTTTAAGTGGAGCATTGTGGTGCAGAGCGGATTAAAATGAGGTGTTTTCAGACGAGGTACCAAACATTATAAAAACTTAAATAACCTTAATAATGGGAAAGAGATTAAATCCGCCTGCACATTAAGCAGGTTAGTGTTAATAATCTTACTTTGACGGTATACCTCTAATGACACCAAAAGATTATGCCTTTCGCCTTTATTGTAAAAATGTAAAAAAAATAATTTATAATCTGTGGAAATCAAAGATGTGATTAGAATTAGTTATTTGCACAACAAGTGTGGAAATGTAACGCTTTTCCGCACGAGAGTATAATGTTGGTGTACGAAGCGCATTTCCCACGCGTTGTACACACTATTTTTTCACATACTGCATATAAAATCAATTATAAAGGTGTTTGCGATTTAATTTTTGAGACTGACATATAAAAATTAGGTTATAATTACCGACAGTACGTGTACTGTATATATTACTTCATGTATGTAACTGACATTATCATTCATTAATAGTAAATAAAAGTAGTGCGGAAAAGTGTATCCATGCAGAAAAGTGTATCAATGCGGAAAAGTGTTGCTATGCAACAAAATGCTACTTTTCTCAATGATTTTGGATGCGGAAATGTAAGGTATTTCTATTCAGTATGTAAAAAAATAATTTTTTGTATGTTTAGGTCGAAATACTCTATTATGTTCATTAGATCTATTCTCAAAACTCATTAAAAACTATATCTGAAAGTTTATTCGCTGGTCTAGAAGAAATATCTAAGCATATTTCATATTTAATTAGTTACTCGGACAAAATAAGTAAATATTATACATTTTTTATTTATTCTATCAGGGCTCAGGGCTCAGGGCTCATATTTAACCAAATATTCGTTAATATGAGCCCTGGTTGATTTGTAAAGTTTTTTATGAACTAAATTTTGAAGAAGACTAGCCGGAAAGCAATTATACTTAGCTATTGTAGTAATATTGTCTAGTTCCGTAGCTCTACTTGAATTAGATAGAGGAAATATGAAGGCTCCATGTATCATGGAATGAAATGCAGCTAACTTGTGAGACAGAGAATGATTTGAATTCTAGGGAAATGTTCAGTTGACGTTAGTAAATTTTCAAAATATTTCGCATTTAATTTTTATTATTCTGATAAATTAATGTACGGCCTAGGAAATTAATTATATTCTAGATTTCTTTCTCTGCTGTGAATTTTATTTTTGGTTGAACCTTATTAATTAATCGATGTTTGTTTTTTTTTGGTTTCATGAAGAGTATATAAATATAAATAATACTGTTGTATTTACATTATACCTAGATCAAATCGAATAAAGCGTCCAATTGTTATAAACAAAAGAAAAACATTTTTTAGAACTTTTAGAAGACAAATTCCGGCTTAAATCATCATATTTGACCCCCTAGAATCTATGGTCCAGCTGTTTTCCCACATTAACGAAACACCCTGTGTATATTACTCAACTATTATAAAGACTGCGTGGAATTATATAACCATCTTATTCATTAAATTTAATTGTTAAAAGAACTATAAACTTTCACGCATCATCACCTTTTTTATCTTATTTACACAAAGCGATAACTACGTTAAATGTTGAGTAAAATAATGAATGCGATTATACAAGATAATATCCGTTGGCGTCTTACATCTTCCACAATTAAAGCGCTCATGTACGGGTTTCTAATTATTTCGGAGATTATTGTCCTTATTGCGCTGCTTTCAACAACTTGATTGCCCGTTATATAACATTGTTTGTTTATGCAGTCGCTTTTCAATTATTGCGCGATTTCGTGCTCCTGCATTCATACGATTATAATACATATTATTGCATTATTCCGTGCAACGTATAATCTTAATATACAAGCTATGATAATATTATTATTATTATCGTCATATACTAATATTTTAAGCTATGTATAATTGAAACTGCCTGTTTAAGAAAATATATCATAATCTGAATTGTGAGTGTACTTACTAAATACTGCATTTTTGATTAATCTTCTAATATATTTAAAATTAAATTTTTTATTTGAAAAATATTACAGATTTCTACAAATCTGGCGTGCATTTATCAACTGGCTATTGAACAGTGGTCTTTCTGCACTCATTTTATTTTAGTCCATTAATTTAATTCAATATGTTTCTAGTATTTGCAAGCAAACATATATTCTAACTAGCAAGTCTGTGAAATATTTATTTCATAATGGTTATTTCTAACAAACATTTAAAAAATATTTCAAAAATTTAAAATTTAGGAGGGAATCACTCACTAAATGCACATCTCTCCTAAAAAGTAAAAACAATATGTGTGATAAACATTCATGTAAACATAGCATTTAAATATGCACGACTGTTAGATGTTAACAAGAATCTAATGGTGTAAATACAGAAAATATTCACATATTGTTCAATTCTGATATAATTAATAAATTCAATAAACACACCCCATCCCGTCCTACACAGTTTAGTATTTAAGTAATAATTGTAGTTCATTAAATCCATTTATCATCTGCCTGATGAAGCCACTGTGTGGCAAAACAATTGTCGCAGTGCATCGACATTAAATTGTGTAAATTCTCAAAATCCAAGTGTTTTATTTATCACCTATATAATGGAATTTCACTAAGTAAAAGCCTCATCAATCCAATATTGAATTTTGATAATGTTTTATGACTAAAGTAGAAAAATGTAGATAAAAGAAATGCATCTTTATAGGCAAACATGTATATAATAATTATTAACTGATGGATATTGTTTATCAATAAGTTGTTAAATAACTAACGAACAAAGTTTTTATGCCAACTTTTGTAGTCAACTTATGTGCTGATGCAAGAGTTGTATTTGTAAGGGTTGATTCTAATGTGCAATTTTGCACAACAGTGTTGAAGAGAATCCTTAACTCATGCAGGAATTGAGGTGCTTTAAAGAGAATTGGTGTACATTATTAATGTAGTAGCTGCTGCAAATTGCAGCAGGTATTAATTTACAAGTATTATATTAAGTTATTTTTTGTGGAGTAAAAGAAGAAAAAACAGAAACTATAACCTTTAAAGTTTCATTGTTTTAAGATGAATATGTAATTTAAAGAGATATTTATTAGGTGACACTTTTACAATAGACGTTTATTTGAAACAACATTAAATGCTTTCTAAACATTCGAAAATAGAGCTGAACAAGTTTTGTTTTTAAGTTATGTTATTTGAAAATTTAAATAATGGAATGCAGTTAGAAAACTGGAATATTTGGAAACAGGGATTTATTTGCGGATAAAAAATAGTTTACCTTAGTTTCTTCCTGCGAGAAGACAAATTCATTTTTATATATAAAGTTAATAATATTTTAATTAAGGTAATGGATTTGGTATGTTGTTTTGCTCTCAATATTATTCAAACTGTCTATATTTGTGTTTTAGGTGTTTATATAGCCCAATCACTCATTAACATTTAATAGTTTAATACAAAATAATGTAACTTAAAGGTTTTGAGGTAATTAATTGGGAAGTTTATAATATTATTTATTTTATTTAATCTTACTCCTTTTTATCTTTCGGTTTAATACGGTTTACATATTTATACATAGTTATCTCAACATCCGTTTAATCTATATGTCTCTTTCTATCTCTTCTGTCTTGTGTTAGCTGTTTTGCTTTTTCCCAATTCATCCCCTCTCTATATTGCATCTCTGATTCCATCATTCCATGTTTTTCTCGGTCTTCTTCTCTGGTTCCTCCCTTGTACCATTGTTTCATATATCATTTTCGTGTTTCTTTTAGCTTTTATTCTGTTTATATTCTCAAACCATCTCATCTGTCCCTCTAATGTTCTTTCTTTAATTGGCTCCAGGTTTTGTCTAATTTTTTCATTTTTTACCTTGTCTAGTTTTGTCTTGTTTTCTATCTTCATAAGAAATCTTAACTCTGTTGCGTTTATTTTCCATTTTTGTTGCTACGCCATTTTCCAGGTTTCACTGTTATATGTTAACGTAGGTCTTATCATTTTTTAAATATTTCTGTTTTTATTTCCTTAGGTATTTCCTTCATACCAAATAACGTACTTTTGATCATGCTGTATAGTTTTCCAGTTTTTCCTACTTTGCGTTCTATTACTTTGTCTAGCTTGCCTTTGCTTTCGATTATTGTCCCCAGGTATTTCAAGCTTTCTACTTGTTCTAATGTTATTCCTTATATCGTAAGATTATGTGTTTTACGCTTCTTTTTTATAACCGTTGATTTTGTTTTTTGTAGATTTATCTTCATATTTATGTTTGCAAGTTCCCTATTTAGTATTTGCATATTTTGTTGTAAGTCATTTTTGGTTTCTGCTACTATGAGCATGTCATCTGCGAATCTGTTATTTTCGTCCGTCTTATCTTCCAAAATCCTATATTCAGTGTTTTCATCTCTTTTATGAATCTTTTATTGCATAATCTACCACTAGTGTGACCAGGAGAAGGCTTAAGAAACATCCTTGCTTAACTCATTATCTTGCTCTGAACTTTTGATTCCTCGTTATTGTTTGTTACGATGTTATTGTTATTTTCATACATGGCTTGGATTGTACTGATTATTTTTTTTCCTATTCCCCTAACTTCTAAAGTTTTTCATATTTCTTCTCTCTTTATTCTGTCCAATGCGCTTTCTAGGTTCACAAAACATACATGTGCCTATCTGTTCTTCTTTTTATTTTTTCGCTTACTTGTATCAGTATGAAAATTGAATCGTGGGTGCTTCTTCCTCTTCTAAATCCGCATTGACCTTCTATTATTTTGTTTTCTACCTTGTCTCTGATTCTTTTTTAAATATTCTTGCAATTACTTCACCTGGTATGCTTGTTAATGTGATTCCTCTATAATTACTGCAGTCCATCTTGTCTCATTACCTATATGTGAGTAGAATTATTTCTATATTCCACTCTGTAGGTATCTTTCCCTTCTTTAATATTTCATTCAATAATTCTGTCAGTTTTCTAACTCCCATTTTGCTCATGTTCTTAATCACTTCTGGTGTTATCTTTCCCTTCTTTAATATTTCATTCAATAATTCTGTCAGTTTTCTAACTCCCATTTTGCCCATGTTCTTAATCACTTCTGGTGTTATCTTTCCCTTCTTTAATATTTCATTCAATAATTCTGTCAGTTTTCTAACTCCCATTTTGCTCATGTTCTTAATCACTTCTGGTGTTATTTCATTTTGCCTGGTGCTTTTCCACTCTCCAGTTTTTTGATAGCTTCTTTTATCTCCTTTTCTATAATTTGTTCAGTTTCATCCGTATGGCTGTCCATTTGGTTGCCCTCTTCTCCTTGTTTTTTTTTTTTTTTTGTCTGTGTTCTCGGATTAGAATTACCGTTTAAGCTGTCGGTTGAGAACCCCAAAACGACTGATTGTCAAGTAGTTTGGTCGAGAAATATCAGCCTGGTACACAGATCGTGCCAAAAATAACAGAGTTACTGGAATAGGCATTTATGTCGCTAACCAAAACCGCAGGAGCTAAATGGCTCTTGATACGACACCCATGATTCTGCAAGCAGAAGAAATTGCAATTGATATGTGCGCCAGAGAATGTCTGAATAAACACCGAGGAAAATTGTATTATTATGTCTCCATTATTGTTTTTGTTGCTTCTCCTTCTTTTCATATGTATTTTTCTATTCCTTCGTTTTGTTTGCCCACTCGTCCGTTTGTGTATCCTATGATTATAGTGTTATCCGTTCCATCGTCTATTTCTTTTTCTAGTTCCTCATAGAACTTGTCTTTGTCTTCTTTTCTTGCATCTTCTCCATTTTCTCCATATGCTGTTATTATAGTCCACTTTCTTTCTTTGGTTGGCCTTATGTCTACTGACATTATTCTTTCATTTACCTGTATTTTCTTTATAATGTCTTTCAACCGACTACTATTGATCCGACTCTTCCTTTAGGTCTTCTTTTTTTTTTCTCCACTCCTGACCAGATTATCCAGTATATAATAGATTATTTATTATTAGCAGTTTATTATTTTAAAGAAAGAGGATATTATGTTAAGTACAAATTTGAAGGAATTAAGAGGCTTTTAGGAGAGTTGGCGGACAGGTGATTAAGGTAGTAGTGCAACCGCAAACTGCAGTCGTTATTTAGGATTATAGTAAACAAGTTCTTCTTCTAAAGTGAAAGGAAAAATTAAAGAGTTTTTCATTAAGACTGTTAGAAAATAATTGTTTAAGAACGAATATTGTATTAACTCAATATCAATGAGAGGACACTCACCACGAATATAATAGCATCGAAATCTCTTCGAATATTAAGAAATAGAGCTTTTGCGTTTGAGGTGCGTAATTTCAAAATTAAAAATGGTTAACATTGTTAGAGAAATGACAGGTCTTAAAGGCCTGAATTTATACCTGAAATGGATTCGTAAATACTACAAAAATAATAACGTTCGGGATTAAAGAAAAATTACCACTTATAGCATTATTTTACAATAAAATGTATTAAAGTTCTTAGGTCGTTGTAGAAAATTAACTAATAATTTAAAAATACGAAAACATTTTGTAAACCTTTAGTAATTGTTTTTAATTGAATTTAAAATCAAGTATGCTTGATGCTTGGTATTAATGCGGGGAAATGTCTAAACTAGAGATTCCTGAGATCAAATTATAATAATTAAACCCGAAATATCTCTATTCAAAAGTTTAAGCCAGAATTCGTCTTCAAAGTTCTAAAAAATATTATTTATTTTATTAATAACAATTGAACCCTTTGACCTGACTGAAATTTAACATTAATGATTACCATAATAAAACACATCATATCATTAATTATGGCCATTATTTATTGACAAGAGGAATAAGAAACAGTAATACCTCTACATAAAATCTAAAATATTTTTTTTATTGATACACACTATAAAAATTTATAAAATATACTTGCCTTCTATTAGTTTTTAATAGCTTGTACTGATCTTTCACTGATCTCAAGAAGTATTTTTTGTTTTTATTACCAATATAATAATATTTTAGTTTTTATGTGGTGGTACTACTGTTTTTTTTATACTTATATCAATCAATGATAATTATCCATTATAAATTTCATTCAAATCGAATAAAGCATTCAATTGTTAGTAACAAAAAAATTATATATTTTTTTTAAACTTTAGAGACTAATTCCAGCTTAACCGTAAACTTTTGGATATAGATATCTTGGGTTAAGTAATCGTATTTTAACTCAGTGGTTCAGCCATTTCTCCACATTAACGAGATACCCTGTATATTAAAGCTGTACTGATTAAGCAATAAAGAATAAAGAAATATAGAATATGATGGGCATCTAAGATATTAATAAAGTGGTAATAATTAATTAAGTTTCATATGTTTGCAGAAATTAAATACAGCAATATGACTCCTATACACGGCCGTGACCTCATCCAATACGTCACTTGTTTCTATATATATAACTTTTTTAAAGTTTGAAGTTAAAATCACCGCAAATGAAATTTTCATGTAAATTGTATTTTGCACGATATATAAAGCGATTCTTTTCCCTTGTATGGGAGACCTTTTAGTGCATTCTCTTGTAGCTATAGCTACCCAGATAGAGTAAGTTTAACGATTGTAGTTTAAGGAAGTTCTATTGTTAAAAATACGATATTGCAGCTTTTGAAGTTTTCTCTATAGCAGTAACTGGAATGCAGACAAATTGTTAATAAAGCTACTCATACTTAGATAAAGGAACGTGAAAGAATAAGATTTTCCTTTGCTTCCGTAATATTAGAATGTATATTATAATACTAAACAGAAATGCACCGCAAATATCTCAGCTATTATAAAGATATGTGTATGCGATGTTGTTTTGCTTAAAAATTGCAATTTGAATTTATTATGTATTTCTTTATGCGCTATTTAAACACTGCATTTAGTTATAATAATTATTAGTGTATTTTTTTTAAATTCTCCGTTTATATGTGCCTTTAACAAAACACTTCATTATAATATTAAATTTACACCGTTTAATTATTATATTTTCCTGAT
Source organism: Ontholestes murinus (assembly GCA_963969525.1). Classification (NCBI taxonomy): domain Eukaryota; kingdom Metazoa; phylum Arthropoda; class Insecta; order Coleoptera; family Staphylinidae; genus Ontholestes; species Ontholestes murinus. The sequence continues at coordinate 35,308,218 of OZ018389.1, read as the reverse complement.
AAGTTAAATATAATTAAAAATTCTGAATTTATCGGCATATAATTTAATAATTCTAGTGAAGTTATTATACATATATGTTGTAATTTCTATTTATTTTATATTTACTAAATATTTAGGCGTAATTTTTAGTCTAAACTTTTGTTATTATATTTTGTTTTTAACTCTACGTATTTGTTTAAATGAATTATATAGAAAGCAAGCTGATAAATAATTATTAATGTCAAATGAATGTAATTCTTTTTTCGTTTTAAATATTTTTTTCGTTGTGTAACTTAGTTGTCCCACTAAATTTTTCGATTTTAGTATATTTCACCTTGCATGTATATTGAAAGGTTTTGTTTTTCAAATAACACACAATAACATTCATTTCATAAAGATTTTATTTATAGATAATACAAAAACAATATAAAAATTCTGAAAAACAGAGAAAGACTAAATAATAATGAAATTGTTTAATTGTGGAGGCGTTTACTTTGTGGTACATATTGAATATACTGGAAAAAAAGAGGATCACTTTGTTTTGTCACTTTTATTTAACAAAAATACACGTGACTATAGTTTCGACTATCAATTAGTCATTATCAATGATTTATAAATGAAAGTTGTAAAACAAAGTGATCCTGTTTTCTTTTTCCAATAATGAAATTATTTCTTTTTTGCAATCAAGACAGTAAATTGTTTTAATTTCTTTTTTTATAGTTAAGACATATTGGTTTTGGTTCTCGTTTTCTAGGACATCTTCAGCATGTAGAAGTTTAGGGAATATTTAGTGCATTTTCTTCTTCTGGTTTCTCCGATTTTTTTTTAGGAATAAGTCTGTAGCATATTTGATTAAACTATGAAAAATGTTGCTATTTTGTTCTCTCAGCTGTACATGGCTACTTGTGATAATTTCTGAGGATTTTTTTTCCATAGCTTCTTTGCAAACATTGAAATATTTTTGTTGGTAAAAAATGTATGTAATTAGAGTAGCCAAATTAATTATTTTCATGAAAATTTTAAGCGGCCACTTTCTTGTCTGGCCAAATGATCTCCAGTGTTTATTTCACCTTTTTTATCGTTGTAATAATTAATTAATTAATTTTTTATCGTTGTAATAATTAATGGTAATTTTGTCAGAAAATCCAAATATATTTGAACTAATAGCTAAAGAATTGACAAACGCTTGGTTTGTTTCAGTTTTTTTTTTAAATATTTTCCCGACTAGTTTCGCTTATTACAGCATTATCAAAAGTAAAATAAACCAATTGTTCATAAACTCTTTACCTATTATTTCATAATGTTCTGGATTTTGATTGAGTTTGACAAGGGTGATCAAATCATTGACCAGAGCACTTAGGCCTCACTAGACCCATTGTGCCCCCCTGACTGGGACAGCCCTGCGTTGTTCTATCACTCATTTAGCCAGCAAAGGACAGCACAACGCTTGGAGGGTTATCCCTTATGTTGGCCATGTTCGGCCAGAACTCCCCTAGCATGGACCCTCTAAGGTGGGCGAGAGCCGGGCAGGTGGTTAACACATGTTCCACTGTCTCGTCCTCTTCTTCACATGCTCTACATATGGGAATTTCCACCAGTCCCATATTAAACAAGTGTTTCCTTAGCTGACAGTGACCCGTAAGGATACCTGTGATAAGACGCAGATTCCCAAGGGATAGTCCCAAATAATATTCAGCTGTTTTCAGATTGGGTAAGCGTATTGCTTCCTTGGCCTGTCTGCAGCCTGAGGTGTTGTCCCAACGTTGTTTCAGCATCTTGAGAGTATTCTGTTTGAGGATATCAGTGAGGCATTTCGGTGTTGGCGCGATCGGCGGCCCGTCCGTGGTATCACTGAGAACCGATCCAGCTCGCGCCAACTCATCTGCCTTGCTGTTGCCTTCTTCATTATTGTGTCTCTTGACCCAGCGCAGCTCAATACTGTTTGATTGTGCTGCTTGTTTAAGGGTGTTGTGACATTCTTTTACTAGTGTTGATGTGGTCTTGTGACTACTCACTGCTAGTATTGCTGCCTTACTGTCTGTAAGGATTTGGATGTTCCTATCACGGATGTCTCGGTGTAGGATTTCTTTCGCCCCTTGGATGATGCCAACGATCTCTGCTTGCAGGGTAGTTGTGTGCTTCTCAAGAGGTATAGCTAATGAGAGGTCCATTTGTTGCGAGTAAATTCCCGCCCCGGATCCTCTTTTGGTTTTAGAACCATCGGTGTAAATTCGGAGGGTTTCCCCACCCTCTACACTCCCGGTTCCTCTTTTTATCGATACATTATAGGGTCTATTGAAGATGTAGCAGGGTGACAAATTGTATGTCTTCCTTCTAAGGAGGGGGGTCTTTTTGACAGTCCCCTCTAAAAGGTGACAGTGTCTGACAGCCCTGCCTTCTTTGTACCAGAGTCCAACTAAGTTTAGGCGCAGTGCTGCCGCCGTGGCCATCTCCTCTACGTATAAGTCGAGAGGTGGAAGGCAGAGCATTGCTTCCATTGAAGCAGTGGGTGTTGTTCGCATTGCTCCGGTGGTGCTGAGGCATGCTATCCTTTGCAACTGAGTAAGCTGCTTTGCTGTGGTTTTCTGTCTGGCTCTGGGCCACCAAACCAGTGCTCCATAGCTTAGCATTGGTCTTACTACCGCTGTGTACAGCCAAAGTGCTATCTTGGGAGATAGCCCCCATGTCTGCCCCACAGCCCTCCGGCATTGCCAGAGGGAGACGCATGCTTTTTTACATTTCATTTTGACTTCTGACGACAATGTCAACTGGGTGTTGAGGAGCATAGGAAGCTTTAGCTTACCTAGTTTCCTTTTCTCCGTGAAGAGGACTATTTCAGTCTTTGACGGGTTTATGGTCAGAGACTGGTCGTTACACCAGTATTCGATTATTTTGAGGGCTTCCTGCATCAAGCTGCATAGCACCGTCTCAAATCTGCCTGTTAGCAGGATGGTTATGTCATTTGCATATCCTATGCTGTGGAAGCCATTGTCGTTAAGTCGCCGCAATAGGCTGTCAACAACTATGTTCCACAGGAGTGGTGAGAGTACTCCACCCTGTGGGCAGCCTTTAGCAACGATCTTTCTGACAGTGGTATTTCCTACATTTACTGTGACTGCCCTATTCTCCAGCATGCTTTTGATCCATCCACTAACTGTGGGGTTCACACCATGCGTGGAGAGAGCAGTTTCCATTTTTCTGAAGGTCGTTTTATCAAAAGCAACTTCTATGTCAATGAACACGCCCAAGGTGGACATTTTGTTGTCCAGAGATCTTTCGATTCGGTCTACAACAGTGTGCAGAGCCGACTCCGTTGATTTCCCCTGAGTGTATGCATGTTAGTTAGCGTGGATCGGATTCGTAATCAAAGCCGTCTCGCGAATTAATCTTTTGCACAATTTCTCTAACGTTTTCAGAAGAAATGACGTTAGACTAATTGGGCGGTGTGATTTGGCTAGTCTATAATCTATACGACCAGATTTCGGTACTAAGATAACTTTTCTTCTCTCCAAGCTAGAGGGATGTATCTGAACGCAATACATGCCCTAAAGATTTTGGCTAGGTGGGCTGATAATATGTCCAGCCCCCATTGAAGGAGGACCTGGCGCTTTAAATGGTGAGAAGCTTTTGATTTCCCAGGCTATACCTGTCCCTTTCGTGAGGTGATCTGCCACCTCCCAATCCTCCTTGGAGGGGTTTGAGGGTGTGGGTTCTGACCAACTTTCATCGGAGGTGTTCGTACATCCTGGGAAATGGGTGTTGATGAGAATCTCAGCTGCTTCCGAGAGGTTAGAAGAGTAACTTCCATCCTCTCGTTCTAGGCAGCCTGGTTGTCGTGAGGGATCCTTGGAGAGGATCTTTTTGAGCCTTGCAGCTGCCGAGGTGGTTTCAACCTCCTCACAAAAAGACCTCCAGGCTGCCCTTTGTTTTTGCCTTATTAGTTTTTTGTAGTCTTATTGGATGTTTTTATAGACCATCCAGTCTGATTGTTGTTTAGAATTCTTTGCTTTATTAAATGATTTTCTCGCAGCTTTTCTGAGATAGTCGAGTTCTCCGCACCACCAGGGTGTGGCGTTCTCGGAGTCTTCCACCTTTCTCGCAGGGCAGGAGTCCTTATATGCTTTTAAAATGGAGTGTTGAAACGTATTTACATAGACTTCAATGTCTTCCACTGTATTAAGTTGGCCGGTAGCTTCGCAAGTTCGCAGACTCCGCGAGAGGTTGTCTATGTAGGCATTCCTGTCCGTTAGTCTCGGGTTGCGAAGGTAACGTGTTTTCTTACCGGTTGTATGTGTTAGTGTATATTTGTCCACCTATGATCTGACATTGAGACCGACGGTGATACATGTCAGTTTCATAATGTTTCACCAAGAGATAAGTGAGACAATTATTTAAGAAATATATTTGAATATTTGTAGAAGTGATACACGAGGCACAAACTCATCAGAAACTTCACATGTCTTACGTCTAATGTTCGTGTAATCTTAAGTTTCTCTTTCAATCGCTTTTGAGCTAGAGGACTAGACGTAACAAGGTTATCGATAGCAACTGCTCTGAATGAATCAAAATAGGGTCTTACCATGTCGAATACAACTCGTTACTCTTGGATTACCTTCGTTAATTATCTACTATTCCAGTATATACATGGCTGCTTAGAATATAACCTGTTTCAGAGTCTACACAAACCCAAATTTTAATTAGATTTCTGTGAGTTATGTGAAGATTAACTAGATTAATTAACAAACCAAATTTTAATGCCATATCCTCCGGGTTTATTATTTATATGCATTCTAAAAAAGCATTTTTCACGGTCTGTTGTCAAACGCACATCAACTCTTAACATTTTTAGTTGTGGAAAAAGTAACTATTCATTTTTAAATTTATCTTTACTTATTTTAATTCTGTCGTTCTTCGTTGTGCGATCATTAAATCTTAAGTGCCTAAATATTTCTTTAAATCTGTTTCGCATTAGAGTTGCATAAAAGTACGGCTGTTTGAAAAACTAATTTTCAGTGCACATTTCAGTATGGTGGAAATGTTTCCCATGATTTCTACCACCAGCAACTAGCACACCAACAAAAGCTTGTAGTTCCATTTCTTTCGATTTTGAGAATTTTCTTCAATGCATTTTGAAATACACTTATTTCCATGTCTAAGTACAAATATCGAGTCGCATGTCATCCGTTACAAAAGTTTGAAAGCTTTATAATTGAAGTAATTTGCAAACAAAAACAATAATTAGAAACAAATTCTTATAAAATTGTGTACATGTTTTCTAATTAAATTACGCACATAGATAGTAACAAAAAAACTTCTGCAATGAACATTTTGATTTATAAACATTTTCTGATCTACTAGAAAGCTCTACACCATCGTTGATTCCTTCTGTTTCGATTTCGTCAGAAATATGAATTTTTTCTTTACTTCTTTCTATACGTCATTTTTTTTTATCTTTAGAGGTCATGTATTCAATGTCACTATCCTCTTCATTCCAGTAGTTTTGGAGTCAATCGTCAAATAACACTCACGAAATTTAAAGTTGAATTAAATAACTGCCAATTATCTTAAGTACATATAAATGTATATTAATATATTATAGGATATTAAAATGTTTAAAACTTTGATTATTTGCATTATTATTTCGCCAAAATAATAAACATAAAATAATACCTCCGAATCGAAACTAGATATACACACATTGGCACATCTAAATATATTTTTGGTGCTGACTAAATTGTTTTGCATTTGAAAATCTAGTGTACGATAACGATGACCACAAATACTTTATTTGTGGCGATTATAATATTCCTAACCTAAAATGGGATACTAATGGTATTGTATACAGATCTCATACTGCTTACTTAATCTTAATCAAGTAAAGTACATCCAAAATACTCTTAATGTATTTTTAGATTTAGTTTTCAGTAATATTAATGGTATTAACGTAACTGTGGATAATGTGCCCATCTCTAAGTCTATTGATCATAATTTTGCTTATGATATTATTATAAATTGTGCAAATTTTCATCACTTAAAGACGTACTCTTTTTTAGTACTATTGACTGGGATTTCCTAAATGAACTAGACTTGGATACTGCTGCAGCTCTCTTTTACGATATAGTTTATACCGGCATGGATCGATATATACCGTTCCTGATAAAATTATGCATTCCCTAAATGGGCTAATGAAGATCTTAAAGAATTAATTAAAAAGAAAAAGGAGGCACATGTTAAGTACAAGATAAGTGAACGGTTTGATGACTACCAAATTTTTCATAAACTAAGATCTAGCTGTAAACAACTGAATTCGGAACTTTTTCACCGTTATCTTATGAATGTCGAATCGGCAATTCACTCTAATCCAAAAAAGTTTTGGACTTATGTTCATGACTTCAATAAAAAATGTGAACTTCCGAGTATCATGTATTTCAATGATAGCACTGCTTGCAATGGCAATAGCATTGTTCAACTTTTTGCCAAGTATCTTTCATCCGTTTATGTTGCTCCTCGTGTTATGGACAATTTTATGACTAGTGCCAAAGAACAGGTACATAACTCCAAACTGTATGTCGACCGAGAATGGCTACTTACTTCACTTCTACAACAAAATAATGCAACCGGCCCCGATGAAGTTCCTTCTTGTGTACTGAAAAAAATGTGCTTTTACACTGGTGTACTCTATTTATATTTTATGCTCGAGATCCGTCAATGAAGGTATTTCTTGACATCTGGAAGAGAAGTTTTGTGTGACCGATCTTCAAGGCTGGGGATAGAAAACTTATAAAAAAAATAGCGTGGAGTATGCTTGCATAATTCCGAAGTTGCTGGATGAAACTATTTCTCTACAATTACTTTGGATGAGCTGAAATATAATATCCGATAGGCAGCACGGTTTTTTGTCGGGGAGGTCGACAGTAACGAATCTAATATTGTACCAGGATTTTCTGTCGCATGTTTTAGAGAAAAACTCTCAAGTTGATGTTATATACACCGATTTTGCTAAAGCATTCGATAGGGTAAACCATTATGTGCTACTGCGTAAGTTAAGTATGCTTGAATTTCATTCGAGTTGTGGTTAGGTTCTTTTTTAAAAAATCAGATTTAATATATTAATATTAATAACTTTAAATCATCATATTTCAATGTTAGTTCGGGTGTGCCCCAAGGTTCACATTGCGGACCGATTCTGTTTTTGCTATTTATTAACGATATTGTGGAGGTAATTAAGGGTTCTGAATGTTAATTATATGCGGACGATCTAAAAAATAATTAACAATATAGATAATTGTAATGCAGTTCAAGGTGATATAAATAAGATTAATAAGTGGTGTGACGAAAATGATTTATTCTTAAAAAGCAATAAATGCTATTCTATTTCATTCTTTATATCTAGGTCGCGTACAGAATTTGTGTACCAAATTAAAGACTTGGGTATCGTTTTCGATAACAAACTCTCTTTTAGATCTCATATTTGTAAAATCGTTTTAAAAGCTTGTTGTATTTGGGGCTTTGTATGGCATGTAGGTCGAAAGTTAAGTAAGTCGTGTGTGGTTACTTTATATTATTGCCTAGTTAGATCCCAATTAGAATATGCAAGAAGTATATGTTCGCCATATACTTAAACGGACATTGTGTCCATTGTAAACGTACAAAAGAAGTTTCTACGATGTGTAGAATTTAAAATGGGTGTAAATCATATTCAAGGTGATTATATGTGGATAATAAACAACTTAAGCATTCAATTGCTTTAAACACGAAGAAATGTCTTAAATTTATGTTTATTGCATAAAATAATTAACGGTGACATTTGCAGTCTTTTAATTTTAAAAAGTTTTAATTTCGCGTATATTTAAATGATCGATCTGGCAGAAATACACCCTTATTTATATTAAAATTATATCGCACGAACTTCTCATCAAATAACACCATTGACTGCGATTAGGTAATTAATTTAATTTAGACAACCGAGTTAATTTTATAGTCGGTGTTATGTAGACTTCATGCACTTATTTTGTTTTGATATTACTATTTTTGTTTTATTTTGTTTTTGATTTTTGTATTGATATTTTCCTCCTTTATTTTATTGTATTTCTGCGTTACTCTTAATGTTAATATAATATGTAATATGTTAATTATATATATTTATTTGATGCACTATTAGGATTTAGATTGTAAGAAGAATAACTAAATGAAATTGTAATATAAGTTTGTATTACTTTGTAATAAATGTATTGTAACAAAAAAGGGGTTATTCCGTTAATAAAGTATTATTATTATTATTATTATTATTTAACTTTAAAATAGCAGTATATTTGTATTGTACGTCATAATTTCAATGTTACTCTTCTTTACCATGTTCGTTTTACAGTGTCTGAAAACACTCTCCAGCAAATAATGTAATAAAATTATTATATCAAAAGGTCCTCAACGAATAAATCAAAATTCTTAATAGCTTAATGGATGATATAGTGTAGACGTTAATATTTAAATATAGTACTTAATTGATGTATAAATTTATTAGTAAAGATACGAGGCTATTTATACGTAAAGTTGAGTTTACGAGCATTACAATCTACAAACATTAATAATATATAAATATTAATGTGTCATACTTTTTAATAATCTTCTATGTAACGTTGAAAGTATTAATAGCACGAAATGAAATTTAAAGAATGTTTTTACGTTATATTCATAAAATAAAAGGTAAAATAATTATTCAATTATTTATCTATACTTTTTCTAATGTAATTGAATGTAAGTTGAAAGGTAAACATAAAACATAGTAGATATACAAACTGTGCTCTAACCAGTATTATATATATACTAAAGCATTTAATCAATTTATAATTAATTATTAGTTGATAAAATAGTTTAATATAAATTATTTAATAATTATGTTAAGTATGTGATGACTAATACATACTACATATAGTATATGAAAATACAATAAAGATAATTTAAAGCGTTTTTCACTTATTTAAGCAATAGCCAAGACTAAGCTGTCAGTTTCTTAGCGAAAACATTAATTTACTTAACATCGACCTAATTTATTGACCCTTATTAAAGCTCTTAGGATCCTGTAATATCATTAATAACATCTAAAAATGATTATATCTTAATCCCATATCCTCCGAACTGTGAATCATATTAAACTTGAAAGAATATTGCCACATTTTTAATATACTCTTCCGAATATCAAATCAACTGTATTAACTTAACCGTAATAAGTATTTTATCTTCATAACAATTTAAAGAATGTGAACTAAAATAGAATACATTTATGATATATAACATGTCCCTTCTTTCATGCGTAATTCAGTTGAGTTTATATTTTATACTAAACACAATGAACTAAGTTAATAAATATAAACAATTTTCTTAATGATTAATATTTATTATTTTATGGTATAAAGTAGTATTTCAAGAAATTATTAAAATACCTGTATAAAAGCTCTTCATTGTATTTCTAGTTATTATTGATTTAACGCTCATAATTACATATACAAATCTAAATCTCTAAAAAATGTCATTTTAAACTAAGTTTACTTAAAACCTTTTATTTATTTTTTCCTTATATTAAAAAATTAGATCTATTTCTTGCCAAATGTATTAAAGTCCTTCACAAAAAGGTACCCTAAGGCAAAACGAATTATTAAAAATCATTTTAATTAACAACTTTTTAATTGATATTTTTATTTCATATTACTATGAAGAACGGTGAATAAAAATACATCATAGTGTCTGAAAATATAATGAAGTAAATGTTTTAGTTACGCTTTAGTATATTATTACAATGCCGACAGAATTGCTCAATAATTAAATCAGATAAAGTTTCAATTATGTAAAGGACACAATTTAATTACTAGTTAATTACTAGGGCTATCAAATATATAAATGGCTAAACGTGCTGGTTGTAATTGTAAAATTAATTTGGGAATTAGTTGAATTAAAACTTTTGTATTGGGCGATAATAAATTTTATATGGGTTTAAAATGTATGTGAAATTAAAAATTGTTATAGTTTACTAGACTAGTAATTTTACCTACTATATTTTTTAAAATAATTCTAAGGTTAATATTGTTCTCTTTTGTAAAATGGTTTCAACTAACATCTTGTTTGTACAACAAGAAAGAAAGTAAATTAATTGATCTTTAAATACTCTTAAAACATTCAATGAATTTTCACTATCATTTAAACACATTTAAATACAACTTTGAGTTTTATAAATATCACATTTATATTCGCTTTCTGGCTTTTTTTAATTTTCACCGGTTTGATTACTGCCAAGCGATGTGCAAAATTTAAAGTAGCATCATACATTTTCCGCTTATATCTGCACCTTTACCGAATGGAAATTCTGTCTACATATTACCATTTATATTACAATTACGGTTTAAATTGACGGAGTGGAAAAGGATAAAAATTATTAAATTAAAGGGGCCATAAAACACCATTATCGGAAAAATCAAATTTCTTCACTACGTATGAATAAAATAATATTTATACAGTAGTAGTTAAAAAAAAAACTTTAGTTTATTTTACGCATATGTCACCTGAACAATCATATTTACGTATAATATTAGTTCCACCTTATTCATTCAAATAAAAAATAAAATTATTGAAAGAGTATTTGTATTACACGTGTTTCAAATAATTAACTTATATAATATATTATATACCGGGTGTCTCAGACCACCCGTACCAGCCTTTTATTTCGACAACGCTTGGTCGAATGTGACTGGGACAAAAAATTTTATTACCAAAGTGAACCCAAGGAATCCACTGATGAATTTATTTTTTACCGGAATAATCCGGAAGTACCCGGAACCGGAAGTAACTTTAAAATTTCCAATGGCAACATAGGTCGAGTATGGTATGAATTGATAGATCTTTTTAAAAGAAACAACTTTTATTAAAACGTTTTTTTAAATATTTTGCATATTTATAAAAATAAACGAAAAAAACTAAATTGAAAATTGGTTACCCATTCAACATTCAATTTCCTCAAGTAGGCTTTGCTTTTTTATTATGTCAAAATAATTGACGTTCGTGAATATTTGAAGTAAAATAAATTATTATTATCAAAGTATTGAATGTGTCAACATGGTTTTTACAAACCTGAAAGGTTTGGTGAATGCGGCCAAAACTATCATGCTGCTGAGTGAATTCAAAAAATGTAAATGGTAATTAAAACAACTATTCAATTATTTATGGTATGTTCAAATTGCCTTCCTTCTTGATCAATGCATCTTTGTAGCCGAGTTCGAACGTCGTACGGCCCGTAGAATCTCATCTTCACTAAGTGAACGGCAGATGTTCCGTATCCTCTCCTTCATATTATCTCTCGTGGTTGGAACCTCTTTATAGACTAGGCCTTTGATACGTCCCCTCAAGGAGAAGTCAAGAGGCGTTATGTCAGGAGAACGAGGTGGCCATGGAAATGGTCCTAGCCTTCCAATCCATCGATCAGGGAAAATGCGATCAACGGTTTGACGAGAAACGCTTGCGTAATGAAGGTCAATAAGATTATTGTCTAAAAAATCAGCGTATTTAGCTCCGTTTAATGAACCATCGAAAAAATGCGGACCAATTATTTGGTTTCCTAAAATACCACACCAAACATCAATGGTCCACACGTGTTGATTATCAACTTCTCTTAACCAATGAGGGTTTTCATTACTCCAGTAGTGAGCATTATGTAAATTAACAACTTCGTTGCTTTTGAATGTCGCCTCATCTGTCCATAAATTTTGTGTTGGAAATGATAATTTTTTTGAGGCAACCATTCACAAAAATTCAATCTAACTTGAAAATTCCGCTCTTCAAATTTCTGGTATAGAGAGATATGATATGGATGGAATTTGTTTGTTTTTAAAACTCTCCAAGTAGTGGAGCGAGTTATTCCAGCATCGATTTCAATTCTTCTAGTCGAGATGTTCAAATCCAGAGCAATTGCTGCAAGAATATCTGGTGTTCTTTAATCTTGTACACGTTTTCTCATATTTCGACCTTTGTTGTGGCTGGGCTGTAGCTTACAAGTTGTCTTAACTCGTTTTGCAAGGCGCCGAAAAAATTGACTGATTGGCTAGTTGAGAGTATCGCTCAGCATAAATTCACTCAGCAGCATGATAGTTTTGGCCGCATTCACCAAACCTTTGATGTTTGTAAATCCATGTTGACACATTCAATACTTTGATAATAATAATTTATTTTACTTGAGGAAATTGAGTGTTGAATGGGTAACTAATTTTCAATTTAGTTTTTTTCGTTTATTTTTGTAAATATGCATAATATTAAAAAAACATTTTTATAAAAGTTGTTTCTTTTAAAAAGACCTATCAATTAATACCATACTCGACCTATGTTGCCATTTGAAATTTTAAAGTTACTTCCGGTTCCGGGTACTTCCGGCTAATTCCGGTAAAAAATAAATTTATCAGTGGATTCCTTGGGTTCACTTTGGTAATAAAAATTGTTGTCCCAGTCGCATTCGACCAAGCGTTGTCGAAATAAAAGGCTGGTACGGGTGGTCTGAGACACCCGGTATATTATATTATGTAATAAAAAGAAAACTAACAATCTTGTTAAAATAACCATTTTTATTAGAAATTTTAATATTTATATTTTATTTAATTTTATTACTTTTCCTGGCACAGGTGTTATTTTTCCTTATATTTTACTTTCACAGTTTGTTATTTTGTTTAATTTTTGTATCTGTGTTATTTCTTTTATAAGAAATATTACAATTTTTTTATTTTTATTTTATGAGATTTAAAAAATATTTTGTATTTTAAATTTAATTAAATTTAATTGCAGATTTAAAGTACTAATGCATTTTTAGTTGATTTGCATATTATTAGTGTAATGCACTTCTAGTGTGTAATGTTTGTTTAAACCCATAAATTTTATATGCCCATTATTCCACCATTTACCCTATTCCACTTCTTCCCGTGACGTTCGTGTTTAAGTCAACATGACGGGTAGTTCGCCCACATGTTTTCTCTTCTTGCTACCAACCCTTTGTTGTTTTACTTCAATAGCTCCTTTGCATTTTAAAATTACTTCTTAAAAATTTTATAAGATGCGTATTAAATGATGTAGCATTTGGGTCTGGATTTACTGCAAAAAAAATCATACGTGGCTGCATAAAACTATATAAAAAACTGTGCGAGGAGTGACGAAATTTGAATTCTAGTATACCATTTTAGTTGCAAAAAATAAGTTGATTTTATTGAATATATTTTCCTTTAGGTTTTAATATTGAGTATAAATACAATTTTAGCACAACTATGAGATACATCATTTATATAGAACCATAGGCATGAGGAGGGCTAATTTCATTTTATATTATTGGGTAACTCATGGTAGTATCAATAAAATCAAATAAATCAAAATATTCAGTATTTATCTGCGTTTCGTTGACGCGACCTAAATAGGATATATTATATATATATATATATATATATATATATATATATATATCAAAATCAGTGCAACGTTTAAACAATAAATACATGTTTAAAAATCCTGCTAATTTTGTTATAAATGATGAATTTTGGTTAGTTTTTGTAGATTGCATCAAATAATAGTTACTAATATTTAAATTATATTAATATAGTCGATCCGTCGAGAGCTAAAAGTGACTCTTGCATATTCGTACTAAGAACCGTATAGCAATTAATATCTATTTCGTTTTATTAGCATCCTAGGATGACCGGGACAGAATGAAATGTAAGACGGAAAGTGTATCTGATTTCTCCAATATAGAGTAATGAGCCACAGTCAGCTCTTTACGGCTCAACTATCATCATTTGCTTATTTTAGAAGTTTATGTGTAAAGATCAACCACTATAGTAATTATTTGCAAAATCTCTAATTTAAAACAAAAACTAAACTAAAACTCTTACTAAGTTCATTATCACTCTTTGTTGTAAAAATATAGTACGTGTTTTAGTTTAGTAATTATATCTTACACTACGATCTATTAACTGTAGCAACAATGCTAATTTTTCCAGCTTAACGTTAAAATAAAGAATATAAGGGAAGTTATGCTAAAATTTACTTAATATTGCAAGCAATTGAAAAATACTCACACATAATATGTTATAAACATTTTTGTTTTATCTACTTTACCCAAATCATATACATGTAGTATGGAAAAATCAATTCTTTATTCTTTAGTTTTTAGAGACTGTGGTAAAGGATATTAAACTGGATGTTTTTAATTTTGCAATAAAGAAGAAATCTTGCCTGGCTCTAATTATATTTCAAGTGGTTTCAAGAGGGATGCTTTTCTAAATGAGACCAACACCCTGTTAAAAGCCTTATAATTCTATACTTATATTTTTTTTAAATTTGTTGTAAATTTGATGTTCATTTTGCAACAAAAATGTATTTTCTGAATGAGGCATTAAAGCTATACGCTTTCGAATGCTTTTATTATATCGAAATATCTTAATCATCATTGTGTTTAATAGTAAGGCATTTTAAGGCCATATGAGACATGTTTAAAAGTTAAGTGGATAACTCGTCACGAAAACCGACTTATGAAAATGGTTCGATCCTCAAGAAATATTATGCAGAAATCTCGCCTTCTTGATGGAAGATAGCTTGCTGAAAAGCAGCAAATTTATCTATCGTGAAGATACTGGCCACTACCGCTAACATCCAAAGTAATCTATAAAAGTCCAAACGACCATGTGATTTGCTCACCTTATTTCTTAAAATATGTCTCTGCAGAAGCACATACTTTAAAATGAAGCCAATATTTCCTTAATGTTAAGGATAAATTATTAATAATAAAAAAATATCGAACCACTTGCTAACATTGATGCAATTGCAGATGTATTAATTTTAATAATTAATAATTCATTTAAATTTGGAATTTTTCCCGACAATCTGAAAGTTGCCCTCATATTACCTTTACATAAAAAAGGAGACATTAATGTGATGGATAATTACAGACCAATTAATCTCTTGTCATCGTTTTCAAAATTATGAATTAATAATGTGTGACCGTCTTATCGCATTTCTAAACAGTTGTAGCATTATTAGTGAATCTCAACGTGCGTACATTAAAGGAAAATCTATTAATAGTGCTGTTTCTGAGTTCACTAACTATATTAATGAGGCAAATGAGAGTAAAGATCTTGCGCTTGGGGTATTTCTAGACATTTCAAAAGCATATGACACAATTTATCATCTATTATTACAAAAATTAGAATGGTATGGTATAAGAGGACACGTATTATCATGGTTTAAGCCATATCTATCAAATAGACAGCAGAAAGTTGGAATACGGAAAGATGGCAAATTGTTTGTATCATAAATACAATGCTTTGAGGGCAGTATTATAGGACCAATTATGTTCATAATTTACATGAACGACGTGCACGCTTTAAATATCAATAACAAATACTGCATAACAAACTATGCTGATGACAAACTTTTTAATAACAGCAAAAACATATCCTGAATTGCTGGAAAGATGTGATCAGACATATGTTAATATAAGTGACTGGTTTTCTACAAATATGCTGAGATTGAACAAAGAAAAAAACACAAGCAATGATATTTAAAACAGAACAAAACAAAATCAGAATACCTCAAAAAATTGTTTTACAAAATGAAACAATCGTATTAAAAACTGATATCAAATTTCTAGGGATTAAGATTGATGAACATTTGGAATGGCGCTCGCACGTGTATTACTTGGTAACAAAACTAGCGAGAATGTGCTATATTATGTATAATATCAAGTCTTATTTAAGCACGGAGTCAACAAAAATCATATATTATGCGTGCTTCGAATAAAGTCTACGATTTGGAGTTATCTTTTGGGGAAATAGCATATCAATAGGGAAATTATTTGTACTTCAGAAAAGATGCATACTAACCATATTCTGGCTAAAATATAGAGCGCCATGTCCAGCACTTTAATTAGAATCCAGTTTTTTCACTATTTATATACGAGTGTTTAATATTTGTCTTCAAAAATAAACAGATTTTCTTTACTAACGATGACCGACAATTTCCTACTCGTAATAAAGAAATTGTATATCCACAACACAAACTCACTTTAACTGAGCGAAGTTGCAAGGTATCGATGCATTAAATTCTATAACGCTCTACCAATGTGTATAAATTAAGACTAAATTCGCTTAAAAAGTATAAAACAGCAATTTATGATTTTCTGCTGGAAGCAGAATTATATAATTTAAACAAATACTTTAATATTAAAAGAAATAAAAGAATTTCTCGATTTTTTGTTTTTAGTTAATTTTTTTGTTATGTGACACAATTTTTGTATTAATTTTGTGACCATTTATTTGAAATAAAGTTTGTTTATTATTATTATTATTATTACTATGAAGAATCTTTTCTATGAAGAAATTTTTCAGCCTAGTCTATCTCAGAATAGACATGTAGAATTATAGCCTAAATTTGACTGGATATCATGTTGGTATTTAGAACGGGTGATCTTCTCATCTTTAGTCATAGACTGAATCTAAGTAGGGTTGAACAGAAAATAGACCTCAAGAGTTATTCTGCTAACTAAATACTCGTTAGAGCTACACATAGCTTTTCATCGGCTGTTTTAAGGTTTATTTTCAATATAATTATCAAAACATCCTGGATAAAATAAAAATGATGAAAGATCTAAATCTTCTTCGTCTTCAAAAATTAATACCCTATGGTTGAATATAAATTAGTTCTCTTAGGAATCAGAAAATACTTAGGCCTTGTTGATTTTAGAATAGGAAAGATAGTTAGAACCTAATATGCCTAGTTAGGCTGCTTCTTTAATTATTTTAACTTTCAAACCGTGCTTGGGTATTTATCCACCAACTGAAAACGACATTTCTATCAATTAAAAATGCAATTCCTTGTAAAAAGGAAAATAGTTTCCGAGTGCTCTATTGCTGGCAGAGGGTGATCTTCTTATTTTTCAAAACTGAAAAGGGCCTGTCAACAGCTTTTTTAGGGTTTACTTTTTATATAAATATCAGAATAGCACACATGCTATTTTTATACCTTCATCTTAACTTCTCTTTTAATGTCGATTGCACTTGAAGTGACCAGACACCAATTACGGGCCTATTTGGTGACCAAAAATATATAAGTTATATATATATATATATATATATATATATATATATATATATATATATATATGAGTTTTATGAAAACATCATAATAAACGGTGAATTAGATATCAGAAAGCCTTGTTGGAAGAATACACAGTGGTTTCAATATGCCTAGATTAGATGCCTAGATTAGATTATGAGACTACTCGTACTCATATTAACCTTCAAACCTTAGATTTGAAGTTATCTCCCAAAACATCAAAGATATATGGAAAGATGATATTTTGTAATCAAAAAGATGTATTGAGAGTTCTATGAGTTTAACTTGTTTTCCGAAAGCATACAATTATACCAAGTTAACAAGTTTGTATTTTTTTGTAAAGATTTTGACATTGAATACATTTATAATATTAATTTTTGTATAAACATACGAATATATTATTTATTTAAACTTATTTATTTTTATAAAGAGATTTTTAGAATCTTAAGATAGATTGGCATAATCTTATAAAAATATATTCATGATATAATGACTACAACATGGTGATACGGCTATATTTGTTTTCTCATATACTTACGTTTTTATTGTACCTTATAATTAATATTTTGATAAATTAACTACTGTAGAGTCTAGAATAGGCATCAAGTTCTGGAAAACTATAAAATGGGAGTATTAAATATCTGATCAGAAATTTAAAAAAAAACTCATGAAATAAAACTTATGCTGTTGGCAACTGATAGTTGTTAGCCTTCAGTAAATAATAGGTGTTTAAAAGATTGGCTAAAACTGATCTGCTAGTCATATTACCTCTCCCCCGTGTGTGCACACCTTGACGTGGTGGGGGAGCTTGCGTATCCAGATGATACAACTCCTAAATGCTACAACAGATGGAGCGTCTGATCCAGGTAGGTGCATCCATGCTGGAAAGGACTTAGATGATGGATCCGACGAAGCAGTATGCACACCCTGCTCAGCACTAATGTCGTGGCTTAGTGCTTGCACTAAAGGGTACGATGCCCTGCTCTGACTGGTTGTAAAGCCACCAGGCAGGTTATAAGGATGATCAACGAAGTGACGAATACCACTCCTATAGAACCAGAGCCATGTTGCGGACTCCCCATGGTACACAGAAGAGAGGTGTTGCAAAAATGGAAAGAGGACAAAAGATCCAAGCACTGAAACAATGTACCAGGCCAATGCACAAGGAACAAGCTAAGAACTTTCATCGGACCCATTATAGTGCCCTCCAATACCATTTGTGGAAAATGGAAATAGAGGAAAGTGGAATCTGCAGACTATGTGATTCGGTAGATGAAGTGATTGGTTAAGGGCAGAACAATAGATCTGTTAGGTCACAGTTCATGAGAGGCTAACATATCTCACTAAACGGATGGGGGGGAGGAGCTAAACTCTTTGGTCTCATAGTTGTCCAACTTATCTAGAAGTTGGATATTTGTACAACCAAAAGCACGACTCAGATCTATAAAGATTCCAATATGGCATCCGCCAATTTCTAAATATTTTGTAACATTATTAGAGAATTTATGAAGAGATGTGGTTGTTGAATATGATTTTCAGAAGCCATGTTGAGTTCGTGATCATTTTAAATTTATGAAATCTATTGTGCGTACTTAGTTTGAACATTTTGTGGAAACATGAAAGTAATACTACGGTTCTATAATTTTTTATATCTTTATGAACTTCTTTTTTATATATGGGTATTATTATAGCTTGCTTTAATCTTTCAGGGAATATGTCATTTTCAAAAGATAGATTTATTAAATGTAAAAGAGGGTTTATTATGTAAGTAGTTGAAATTTCTACAAGAAAATCTGGAATATATTCGAAACCACTTATTTCATCTTTTTTAATTTGTTTATAAGTGAGTAATAATTATTCTTTCTTATATGGTTTGAGAAATCATGTTAGGTATTGTATTAGTTCCATCAAATATATTCTTAAGATTTTTATTGGCTCGTTTTTGAAAAATATGTTAGATAAATTAGCAATTTCTGTTGTTTATATCATCGTGGTTTAAGTTAATATTGGTTATAATTTTATTTTTATTTATTATATCAGTTATTACATTACATTATATATCATAAGCATCTATAATGGTCATATTTAATTAAACGTATATAAAATTTCAAATAACCAAATGAGGTTAGAGTAATTAAAATGAGGAAAAATGTCCATAAAGTGGAGCAGTGATGACAGGAAACTATTGATTATTCATACTTGTGCAACTATGCTCATGTATAGAGCATTAATTAAATAATGTCTAGTAAAACTTGTTATTGAGAGGAGAACAAAGGGCTTCAATAAATTAATACTGGGGACTAGCATTCCATTATATTAATATTATATTAATATTGAAAGATTTTCTAATTAGTTTGTGTACACATAAATATTCAGTTTTGTATAATAATTAAATCGCCATCTAACCGTAAAAGTGTTTTAATTTTTCATAAAGTTAAATTCTTTAATAAAATAAATGACTTAATTACTAAATAAAGTATCTAAAACACTAATTAGAGCTTCCAATATGTTTTGATATTCTCGTAAACAAATTAACTTTTATAAATAATTAAAAGTTTATTGTTTAAATGTGTATTTTTTTCATTTCAAGTTGTATTCTTCCACAATAACCCTTACATACATACATTTCTGTTGGCCTTTAGACCTACATTTTGCATTCTATTAGGTTTATTTTATATGAATCTAATATTTAAGAGATTTTACTTTTAAAAGTATTACGTAATTTGTTACATTTATTTGTCGAAAAAAAGATGAAAGTGAAATATTGTACAGGCAACAACAACATAAGAATTAAATGATATATATTTAAAAATTACCATTAATATAATAAATTTATATCTAAATCAATTAGTGATAAGGTTATATTTAAATTAAACTCTTTAGTAATTCAACTTTTATAAGGTATATTGATTATCAGTTTTATAAGGTTTCTTTATTTTAATTCAATTATAAAGGTACCAGTCCTCGTGTATAATGTTATTATAAATAAAAGCATATTACAGATACGTAAAAATTAATATTCATTTGTAATATTAATTAAATTAAGAATTATCGAAAGAATATGTATAAATCAATGAACATACAAACAATAAATTGAACGTAGTAATAAAAATTTATAACAAGGGAATTCACCTGTAAATTGATTTAAAATTAGAAATCGCATGAACCATATTTCCACATGCAATAGGTAAACCCACCATCAACAGGAATTTGTATATAAATTCCAGTGTTAATCAGGGAAACGTTTATGTAATTTATTTTATTGTTATATGTAATTTATGCTGCCACCTGCGAAAATTATTGCGGACATAAGATATATACAATTTCACGAACATTCCAGGAACGCAACCTCTGCGTTGATTTAATCACAGGCAAACCCTGTCATAATTTCGTTAATTATTTGATATTTTGGGAAATTTAATATACATATTAAAGGGAAACGGATAGTGGTCCATAATAGATGAAGGGACTCCCTCATAAAATATTCAGTAAATCCACCACAATTAATTAATGCGTTTATTTAATAAGGTGTGAATTAGACTTTAATTATTCAAAGACCAATATTTAAGATAATTTATACTATATATCAAATATTAATAATAACTTTATCAATTTCAATTTAGAAAATTAATTAATTTTTAACATACAAATATTAAAATTATCTATTGCAATTTATTATATTAGTAGAAACATATATTTATTGACAAATTTTGTACATATTTACATTAAAATGATGAATAATGAATGATGTGTATTAATCTGTCGAAAGACTATCGACTTTCGACAGAAAGACCTCTGCTGCCTTGTCTTGTCCAGTCATATGGCGTCAGTCGTTCATGAGTAGATGCATGAAATGATGAAATTAAATCAATGATAGAATGTGGGATTATGTTTGGGTTTCTAAGAAGACAGTATAGGGATAATATGTGGAAGTTAAAAGGATTTTTGGAGAATTTTTCTGATAGGAATCGAAGACGTTCTAGGATGGGGATAACTAAAGTAGTATCATAGGGGAGCTGATTGGATGAGTTATTATATTATTATTTTACATAAAATATTTATTTATTATTAAATAAGCTCAGAATACATCTTCGTTATTAAACCAAAAGTAATTGATATCTCCAAATTAAAAATTGTATTGATTGATTCATAAAGAAATTAGATTGAGAAATTTTATTTCGGTTTATAAATTACTGCATCATCTTCGAACCAATTGCTTTTTATTCTATCATAGTTGATTCGGAATCGAAAGGCATAGTTTAAAGCCGGCGGCTTCGACATAAAGATGAAAGCACAGATTTTACGGTCGCCGGAACAATAAGAGGAAGCGTCCCAAGTTCTGTCGTTTTTATGTAAATGTGATACTCCTGAGTGGTAGAGACATAACGTGAATCGTAAAAATATGAAATGGTCACAGTGGGGTGCGGAAGCTGTCGTTGTCTACTGTATTCATAAAAAGAGGTTTTCATACTCTTTAAAATAAATAATATAATGCCCTTTGTAAAACTTGAATGAAGAGACACGGTTTCCATAAGGACAAGATTAAATTTATATTCATTCGACGTATAAAATTTTAACGTTTTTAATTTATAAAATTAAAACGGCTTTCTGGGATGCAGAAGGCACCGGACTTGTATAATGGAATGTACAACGTGAGACAAATAACGTCTCGGAAAATGAGACGTACATTGAGCTTTCCCTGCTTTCATACCGTCTTATGTATACACAATGGAATGGTTAACATAAAAGAGTAAGACCCTGACACAAAAAATGCCCTACGGCCAGTTGGAACCTATTCTCAGCGACTATTTGCCAGACTTCATTAAATATATATATATACAGGGTGGGCCACGAATAACGACCATTAAAAGTTTACGGGGTTCCTGCAAGAGGAAAAATCTGAAAAAATTCAACATTGTACGGTTGATTGCGATCTCCTCATGGAAAATATTTCACTTCCGGTTGTACCGGAAATGGCTACCAACTTTGTTATTTTAAATGGAACATACTGTATATTATTTTATTTTTAAATTCCTTGTTCGATTGATTTAAAAATTTATTTGTCAAATATTGACCTCAAATAGGCGTTTAGGAAAATACCTATAACTTCTAGTAGGTACAAGATAAACACACGAACGGCATCTTGTATTGTACCTAATGGATTCCTCTACAAAGGAAAAAAAATGACATGTGTCAATTTTGACAGTTGGTATTTCAAAAATATCAATATTTCAGCGCCTACTTAAAAACATCATATTTCAATTTTTTCAAATGGAATGACCAATATTTTATCTCATAGTGTTATTCGCAAAACCTTTTGCTACAAAAAAGTATTATACATCCCTATATCTAGAGCCAGTAGTTTTTGAGTTATTTCGAAATTAGTTTCCTCTCAGAATTTTTATTTGAATGATTCCTGTTCTAGTTACACTGGCACTATAGTAGGCTTCTGTCAATAGTTGTTGAATCCAACGTATTAATATTTGTGTAGGCTTCTTTCGAGTAATAATAAAATGAATACCTATACCAATAAAGAATTTATGAATTTATTTGTCATATATGGCCAGTGCAACAGAATTGTTGAGAGAACTTGCAAAACGTTCAACGAAACTTTTCCACACTTACCGCTGATGGATAGAAAAAAGTTTCAAAGACTGGAGTCAATTTTTCTACTATTTGGAAAACAAAACGTAGAAAAAAATCAACTAAAGCTAATAACCGAGAATGAGGAAATTCAAGTAAATGTTTTGACTTATTTTTAAGCAAATCAACGCGCAACAGGTTTCTAGGAGGATTTGAGAGTAAGCAGAACCCCACTCCAAAGGATTTGGAAAATGTATCGGATGCATAATTATAAATATAAATTATTTTCTTAAGATGCAGAGAACAGGATTGATTTTTGTGAGTTGTTGTTGCTTAAAATTAATATAATTTGGACGAACGAATCAAGTTTCTCTCATGAAGGTATTTTCAATAGAAAAACCAATCACATGTGTGTCAATTGAAAATCCACATATATCTTTGAGGTCGTATAAAAAATAAAGTTTATGCAAATGCCGACAATACCCGAGAAGAATTGGAAGAAAGGGTGTGAGCTGCATTCGCGGAATCTTAATTCAGAAAAAAATAGGCGAGCAACATAAGAGGGTGACGCAACACGTGCTGCACAGTGTTTACATGTTAATGGTTATCATTTTGAATAATTGTTATAATTTTTTTCTGACAACTTTTTTCAGTTCCTGCATTTAATTACTTATTTAAAAATTATTTTATTCCAGTCTTCTTGCTTCAGTTTTCTTTGTAAGTTGTAACTGGGGATAATTAATCATTTTAATAATATTCGGACGAATTTTTCCTAATTCGATTCAATAAATATTGACAGAAGCCTACTATAGTGCATGTGTGAATATAAGAGGAATTATTGAAATGTGAGAGGAAATAAATTTCGAAATAACTTAAAAACTACTGGCTCTAGACATAGTGATGTATAATACTTTTTTGTAGCAAATTGTCTTTCAAATCACCCTATTAGATAAAATATTGGTCATTCCATTTGAAAAAATTTAAATATGATTTTTTTAAGTGGGCGCTGAAATATTGATATTTTTGAAATACCAACTGTCAAAATTGACACATGTCATTTTTTTCCCTTGTAGAGGACTCGATTAGGTACAAAAAAAGATGCCGCATGTGTGTCTATCTTGTACCTATTAGAAGTTATAAGCATTTTTCTAAACGCCTAATTGAGGTCAATATTTGACAAATAAATTTTTAAATCAAAAACTGTAAAAGTTAAGTTGACATAAACCCATATGGAGATGTAGGCAATCGAACAAGGAATTTAAAAATAAAATAATATACAGTATGTTCCATTTAAAATAACAAAGTTAGTAGCTATTTCCGGTACAACCGGAAGTGATACGAAGTCAAAAATATTTTCTATGAGGAGACCGCAATCAACCGTACAATGTTGAATTTTTTCAGATTTTTTTTCCTGCAGGAACCCCGTAAACTTTTAATGGTCGTTATTCGTGGCCCACCCTGTATATACAGGGTGTCCCGTTAATGCGGGGAAATGGCTGGACCATAGATTCCTGGGGTCAAAATATGATGATTTAACGCAACTTATCTATATCCAAAAATTTACGGTTAAGCCGGAATTTGGCTTCAAAGTTTCAATTTTTTTTATTTCTTTTGTTTATAACAATTGAACGCTTTATTTGATTTGAATGAAATTTATTATTAATAAGTACCATAATATTATACATCATTTCAGTTATTGTGAACATTAGTGATTGACAGGAAGTATAAAAAACAGTAGTACCACCACTTAAAAACTAAAATATTTTTTTATTGGTCCATCCAATAAAATCCAAAAAAATCTATTTGAAAGTGCATTAGATTTAAAAACTTTTTTAACTCTTACTAGTTTTTGATATCTTGTACGGTTTTTGTACAAAAAATTAAATATGAATATAGTATACTCATTATGCACTCATTAATAAGTAAATAAACTTACTCAATTGAATAAAAATTAAATAATATCAATTAATAAAATTAATAAAAACAACATCTAACACTTTTCAAACAATTTTCTTTGCAAAATCCTAATAAAAACAAGATAGCTGTTTGTTCCAAATATGAATATTTATGAACTATAATAAAGTTAAAAATTAATTGTTAAAAGACACTTAATAATTATTATTATACATAATTTACATTTTTTAAACAAAGACGGCCACGAAAAACATTTATTTTCGATTCGATGAAAAACTAGATTTTGTTTTTACTAGATAAAAAAATATATATTTTATTTTTTTGTGAGAAAACCGTAAAAGATACCAAATATTATTAAGAGATGAAAAAGTTTTTAAATTAAACAGTCTTTCAAGCAGTATTTTTTTAGTTTTTATTAGATCTACCAATAAAAAAATATTTTAGTTTTTAAGTGGTGGTACTACTGTTTCTTATACTTCTTGTTAACCAATAATAATCATAATAACTGAAATGGTGTATTATGTTATGGTAGTTATTAAAAATAAATTTCATTCAAATCAAATAAAGCGTTCAATTGTTATAAACAAAAGAAATAAAAAAAATTTAAACTTTGAAGCCAAATTCCGGCTTAACCATAAATTTTTGGATATAGATAAGTTGCGTTAAATCGTCATATTTTGACCTCAGGAATCTATGGTCCAGCCATTTCCCCGCATTAACGGGACACCCTGTATATAACTGTGTGTGTAAGTGTTTGCATCAAAATTAATTAGAAAATATTACTTATTTTCCTTGAGTATATATTAGATAATTTTATGTCTAAATACGCGTTGCTACTTACAGTCACTTGTAAACATAATTTTATTTATTTATTATATTATATTTATAGAATTTAAATATTGTCAATTAATTTAAAATATGGATAACTTGAAACTGCAGGTGATTACTAAACTACTTTTAATGCTTGTAACAATATCAGTATTATAAATACTATAGTATAACTCACTATGGACCCACAATCCAAAAAAAAAATTGCATGTAGCGAACCAATATCGTGTACAGCTTTCAAGATGAACAATAAATCTACACTTTTGCTTGGATAGAAATGAAGGTGGTTACCTGTGTAACATCCCGAGGCCAGCGCAAAAGCGTTTTCATTCGTACACAACACCGCATGCAGGTCTTTATTCACACTTATTAAGGTCGTATCATCAGCAAATTGTTTAACACAGGCTTCAGGGATATGTTATGGGAGTTCATTAATGTAAATAAGAAGCAGTAAAGGGCCCATAATTGAGCCTTGGGGTACTTCCATTTTAACCTGAATAGGTGTTGAAGTTTTATCATTCACCCTTGTAATTTGAATGCGTTCAGAAAGATACGACCTTATCAGATGAAAACTTTATGTATCAAAATTATATTGCTTCAGTTTTTTCAAAAGAATTTTATAAGACCCACAAATAAATGTTTTGCTCAAGTTAAAGAGGAAAGCCGCGTTAAAGCCAGTGTACTTAAATGAATCCACGATGGTATTAACGAGATATAGAAGGGCATCGGATGTGCACGAAATCCAAACTGCTTACAGTTGACAAGAGAATTTTGCTCCAATTATTGTACAATTGGATTATAGAGAATCTTTTCTCAGATCTTTGAAAATATTGGAAGGCAGATATGGGTCGATAGTGATTCACACTTGATCTGTCACCTTTTTTGAAAATAGGCGTTACAGCAGCTATCTTCATTGCATTCGAAACAGTGGAAGTCCTAATACATTTATTTATTATTGAAAAAAAAAGAGGAATAATAGCTTACTTGCAGCTTTTGACAATAACCATAGAAATCCCGTATATATCATTGCAATTTCCGTGTTTGATCATATTAATTACATTTATAATTTCACTCCATGACACTTCTATAAAACTAAAACTACTGTAACAGTTAATGTACTGTCTAGAATATAAATAATGAGATGAAACAGAAGCAGTTATATTTTTACTAATTTTAGGAAATGAATGTTAAAAAGTTTCAGGCAATATGTTACAGATTTCTGGTTACTAGACGTGTTAATAACATTATCATTTAATTGTATTTTAGCTTGACGAATAGCTGAGTTATAGTCTTTTTTAAAAGTCAATAATTCATGGTGCTCAGTTTTTGTATGTTTATAACTTCATACATAAAGTGTAAATGACCTTACATCTGACGCAGCTCATCATTAAATCATTAAACCAATTTACAAGTTTTTTTTTATGTTAGTTATTTATATTTATACTCTTTAAAGGGAATGATTTTTCAAAAATGTGTTAGAAAGTTTCATTAATTAATTTTTTAGTTTAATTATCAAGCAAACTTCAATTCTGATGTGTTAATAACTAAAACATGTTAAATTTACCGAAATGTGTGATAGAGTACAGTGAGTTTATAGCCTAGTGCAATTTACTTTTGCAAAGTTGGCGCTTTGATATTTTCAACGCAGCCAACCCTGAAATGTTAAATATCTAACATTCATTTATAACAAATTTAAATCAAAATCATGCGAACACTGGTATTACTTCATAATATTAGTTTGCGAACCGAGAGCGGAGAACGGAGAAAATTATATTCGCCCTGTTTGCGTTGATAACACAAATTACTAAAATGAAGTTAACAATTTAAAATTGAATGTCAATGTCAACTACTAATGCCAACCTATACAAAAATTCCTCAAATTATGAATCTCTGAATTTTTATTAAAAATGGTACATATAATGTGCTATATAGAAAAAAATACTATAAAGAAACTCGTTCTTAAAGCCTTTTTCGTGCAAAAAAATTGCGCTTATTGAACTCGTTTTTTTAACATACTATGATATTACCTGATTTAAGCATGACTTGGAAATGAATCCCACTGTGATCAGAGCTCAATATTATGGGTGAAGTTTCTACAGATTCTGCTTCCAAATTTAAGAAGACATTATTCACGATATTACCATCTCTGGTCGGAAACTAAACGTGACGATACAGATCATAAGGATTTAAAATATTAGATAGTTCGGTAACCCTACTATCAGTTTTATTAAAATGAATATTGAAACCACCACCAAATATCTCATTCGTTAACATTGTGTTAATTTGTTCGAAAACAGATAAAATTATATCACAATACATATTAAAATTACCAGAGTTCGATCGATATGTCACTATAACAGTGCAATTAAAATGAGATTGCAATGCGATGGATTGCTGATTTATTTATTTATTATATATTTACAATCAACGGAATAAATATTCCAATAACAGATTGTTACATTCACAAAGCATGCACAAAATCAAACTTAAAATAAAAATAGCACTTATAAAATAAACTTAGTAAACAAAGTTAACATTTTAGATACTACATTGAAACATATTTTAGTGAATTTAAAATTAAATATATCGATCGAAGAATCCATTTCAACTAATTTGTTATAACAGAAACACATAGAAAATACCGGAGACTTAATTAATAAGTTGGTTTTGGTAATAGGTAAATGAAATAAACGTTCTCTCCTAAGATGATTAGGAACTTGAAAATGTATTTGCTCAACAATATCAGGGCAATCAATTAAATTATTTAACACCTTAAATAGAAATGTTACTTGATGTGCTTTCCGACGAATTTCCAGGGTTTGTAAATTAAATATATTTAGGAGGGTCTGATATGATATGGAATCGTTGGGATATCACCCGTATTTTTTTAAGTATAAATATTAAACAAACCGTTTTTGAACAGATTCAATTAAATTTGAGTATTTATTGTAAAAGGGATTCCAAATACAACACGCATATTCAAGTCGAGACCGAACATATGAGAAATATAAAACCAATACTGCTTCAATGCCTTGAAAATATCTACAATTTCGATATATACATCCTAAGAATCGATTAGCAGCAGACACTATATTTTCGACGTGATTATTAAAAGTTAATTTCGAATCATAGGCAATACCCAAATCTTTAAATTCAATTACCTTGGCCAACGAATTACTATTTATTTTGTAGTCATGCTCAATAACCACGCTCTTTCTTGTAAATGACATAACTTTACATTTGCCAGCATTTAACGAAAGTTTATTAGCAGTACACCAATTAAATACTGAGTCAATGTTTTCTTGTAAATGAACCCAATCAGCAGTAGAATAGATTGGATTCATAATTTTTAGATGATCGGCAAAAATAACTTCAACATTTAATCTCGAAATCAGGTCATTAATGAAACAATTAAAAAGCGCGGGACCTAGATTAGAGCCTTGTGGTACACCGGAGGTAGCAATGGAAGTATTAGACTTAAATCCTTTATATTCTACATATAACGATCTTTTGTCAAGGTAACTTCTAATTAATTCATAAAGTGATGAGGAGAATCCAAATGAATATAATTTAGACAATAACAGATTGTGATCAATTTTAGCGAATGCCTTCGATATATCTGTATAGATAACATCAACTTGAGCTTGGCGATCTAAATAGATAGATAGAAATTGAGTCTGAATAAATAAATTAGTAACTGTAGATCGATTTGGTCTAAATCCATGCTGTTGTGACGATAAATTTGAATTAATGAAGGCATTTATAGAGGTACATAATGAATATTCAAAACATTTCGCTACGTTGGATAATATTGCTACAGACCGATAATTAGATATCAGCTTTTTATCACCTAATTTAAATACTGGAATAATGCGTGTTAACTTCCAGATGTCCGGAAATACGTTTTGTTTCAAACAGAGATTAAATATGTGTTTAAGTAGTCTCTCAGTACTAGTGCTGGTACGCCATCCGGTCCAGAACTTAATTTAGATCCTAATGTGTTAAAAGCATTTGCTATATCTGAATCCTCGAATTACCTTATGTTCAAATAATTGGTATTATTGCTGTGCTCAAATTGATGATTATGATCAGAAGGTGCTTGATATGATGATGCAAACTGGGAAGCAAAGGCCTCGACTATATCTAATGGTGACGATAATTCAATATCATCCAGAAACATTGTTGGTGGGATTGAACTATCATTTTTTAAGACATTAATGAAATTCCAGAATTTCTTGGGATCATAACATAGGTTTCTTTCAGATTCAGACATAAACTTTGAATAATCAGTGCGAGATTGAGTTTTAGCTTTGCGGCGCGACTGTAAATTTCATCCTAAAATATACAGAAAGAGGGTGCTTCTTCATTAATTTGAAATATTTTTTCTTCTCCTTTAATGTGGATTTTAGCTCATTTGAAAACCAAATAGGATATTTAATATTGGATCGACGATTGTAAGGATCTAAGGAACACAATTTTCAAATGTAGTGTATAGTTTGTCGTAAAATAATTTACAAGCAGTGCTCACACAACAACAAGAGAGTACATCAGTCCAAGCAATGTCAGCGATTGAATCATACAATTTCCTGAAATCAGCTTTCTTGAAGTTAAAAGCAATACAATTAGGATTATTAGAAAACCTATTATTTGTTTTCTTAGGTATGGGGACACGAACTTCTATCTCGAGTGCAGGATGATATTTATCTTCATTAATGGTAGGATCTTGTTGACAGAACATATTGTATTAGAAAAGATCAAATCTAGAATCCTACCGTAATGATTCTTTATATCATTTAGTTGTTCCAGACCAAAAAACTCCACACAATTCAGTAAGCATCTGCAGCAGGTATTTGCAGTGGGATCAATAAAGTACTCGTTCATATTAAAGTCACCCACAATAATTATATTACTATTCAATAAATAAGTCAAACTATCAAGTACAATAGAAAATTGCATTAACTGATCCAAGCGTATTGGCGGACTAAAATAGACATTAATAATATAAAAATCAATTTTATCAACAATTACTTTTACAACCAACAAATCTATACATAGACTAGATAAATTGATTGTATCAATAGTGATTTCCGAGGAAAGCAGGGAAGAATGGACAGCTAATAGAACTCCGCCACCAGATTTTTTATTTGATAGAACTTGATCGCGATCTTTACGATAAATTACATACTTATTACCTAAAAGTTCACTATCAACGATACTACTTGTAAGCCATGTTTCCGTAAAAGCTAAGATTGAGTAATCACTGACGGCACCGTGACAATAAAGCGCGTTGCATTTAGAATTTAAGCCGCGGACGTTCTGGTAATATATTGATAAGACTGCAAAATCATCTTCGAAATGGCTGGTCCACCGTTTTGCTGGTTTCCTTTGAAGCTTGTTTCCTGGCGATGTAACGAGGATTAGAGGATGCGTGGACTGGTGACGTACCTCGGCCAATATCATCAATATGTACGGCATGGTCCATTTCGTTATTTGTCGGGGTTGGCCCAGTAGGTGATTCAAATACCGGATTATGACTCAGATCATTAACAGTATAGTATTTATCGAATACCTTAAGTTTACTTCCAGTAATAAAGGCAGGGATGCCGAGGTTTAACGCCCGTTTTTTATGTGATCTTAAGACTTTTGAGATCTCACGATTTTCAGTCCCTAGTAATAAAGACACTAAAGTCCTTTAGATATTTAGCATTTCGTAATGCTAGTTTCAGTAAATATAAATTGTTAAATTTAACAAAAATTTGATAACTCACAATAGATAAATTATTTATATTCTTTAATATTTCTATATTATAATCGGGTTGAGTTAATATTAATGTCCCTCCGTGATTAGATAAAGTACGTGAAAATGATACGGTAGACATATTATTAATAACTAAATTATTGCATTCTAGGTCATTTAGCCAGTACGCATATTGCATCAACATTGTGTGATTGATTGGGTAATAAAACATATAAAATTAAAATAATGTTCATTTAATTTATAGCTACTATAAGCACTATCACTAAACGAGCTTTGAAATGTTTCTTTTTGGTCGAAAAAGATACCAATTAACATTGTTCTCTCCGGCCAGCTGGATGGGTACACAGAACTTTATGAAAAAATGTTTTAATAAAACTTGTTTAGTTTCTTATTCCCTTTAACTTTTGTTTAAAAAGTTATGACATTTTTCAAATTTAGAAAAATAACGAGAGAAATAAAAAAAAAACGCCTGGACTAAACATTCATTTCCAGTTTATGAATGTTTACCAAAAGCTTTTTAGTTCTAGTTTTTAATGATAAAACCTTAAGTTTAAATTTTCATCTCAGATTTTTAAAATACAGCGCCCACTGGTATTCTCATTCACGAAAACAATTATTTCCTTATATATTCTATATAGGGAAAGTAAAAAGAAAGCTTACTTTCGGGAGGATCGGACCGTGTTTCCTTTGTTAATATGTCTACGCCTTAAGCTATGCACTAATTTGTTATTTTGTTATTGCAGACATTGATTGGACACTGCCTCCTCATTGTTTAAAATTACAAGGGAATCACGTTCTCTTAATTCGAGGTTAGGAGTAGATTGTTTATAAAATTGTTTAATAATCAATCAATAGTTTTTGTATTATGAACCCACCAGATACTCACGGTTTATGAATGTACCCTTTCGTTATGATTACATTTACTTTCATTGACACCTCACACCAATATGCAGTAATAGATAGATAGAGTTATAAAATATAAATGGTCTAAAAAAAGTGTTTTTTAATTCTGAAATCAATAAATAAATTATTAACGGGTTAATCTTTAAGAGAAGAATTTTTTAGAGATGGATTATTATAAATAAAAGCTTTAAAATTATAAAAGCCTTTACTCATAATTATGCAAAACTACCCATTTGAACTGATATTTTTATTTGACTTGAAAAACCTGTTTATATCATATTATGCGATTACTTGTTATCTTCTGACTTGAGCTTTACAGTTAACAAAAGAAACTTATATTTAATATATATACGAGTGGCATTATAATATTTCTGTTATACGCATAATATTTAACTTTATTATTGTTTTACAGAACTGGAGAACTCATTTTTTTATATACAAGAGATTATTCCTAAGAGGTTTCTCAAGGTTTCTCTTAATAATCATACATGGCATCATGAAACAAAAAACGTTGCTTATGTTTCCATCCTATAAACAGCCCTAGAATGGCAAAACGAAATAAATCCTTTTAGATTGAAGTTCCTTATTTCGTTTCGTATTTTAAAGTAAATCTACCAAATAGACATCCCCTTATCATAAATTTATTCCAAGGTTTGTGATATAAGCTAATATCAAAGCAAATTTCAGTTTTTTTATTTTTATTTTTACTATAAAAAAACCAAAAAAAAAAATGTCGACAAAAGTTGAAATTAAAATTTCCATTCAGTATCGCCCCTATACTATATAAAATCTCATTTTAGTCGAAAAACACCGCAACAATTTTATCTACAATCTTTATAAATGTACCTTCTCATTAACAAAATATCTAAGCTCTATAATTAGACTTGTATATTTTAAGCATAGTTTATAGATTATAGTTTAACATAGGGTGTTAGTGAGGTGTGTTAGCCTCGCTTGAATTGCGACCTAAAAGATATATTGTTCTACCCTTAATCAACCACTTCCCAATCAGTTCCACGTCCTCCATGGACTTGGTAACTTTCTTGGGGGTGGCTCATTTCTTCGTGGGATAATCGGTCCCTACCGAAGTGTGAAAAACACTTGTGAACAATCGCGATACAAGTGCATGGTATGCATGCGGTCGTTTCATCTGCCGAATCATAAAAAAAAAAAAAAAAAAAAAAGACCTTTATTGGCATACACCCCATATTTACATATTTCATATAATTACTATATTATTATTATTACAATTTGTTTTCTTCTTCTTCGTTTTCTTTTTTTTTTTTCTGCCGATTTTCTCAGCCGCCTGCCTCAGCCCCACTTCTTCTTCTTTCTTTTTCTCGTCCCATTCTTATCACAATCTCTATGCCTGCCCCATCCTCTCTCATCCATTCGCCTATTCTTTTCATTCCCCCTATCCACTCTTCACGCACCTCCTTGCACTCTTGGCCTAAATGACTCCATGTGTCCTCTCCACTCTCGCAAAACACACACCTGCCATACCATTCCCCCATCCATACCTTCCTTCCTCTCTCCTCCGATCCACATCTAGCCCTTGCCAGAGTAACTTTCTTAGACCTGTCCCATTCCGTCTTTAATAGATACTCAGGCACCCTTCCATACACTTGCCATCTTCCATACATTGGGTTATACCCACTCCTTACAATACATTCTTGCCGCTCTTGCGCTTCCACTTCCAGCCATTTTTCTCTCATCCACGCCGCCACATTCACACCCTGTTCCAGCCATTCATTCACTACCGTTTCCGCCACACCCGCTCTTTCATACATCATTTTCCTTTCCAATCTCCATTTACTCTCTCCTACCCCCACACAAGTTTTCCATACCTCTTTCACTAACCTTTCACTATTCCACGTACTCACATTCATCTCATACCTAGTCACTCTTTCCATTGTCCCTACATGCATACTAGACCTGTTTGATTCCTGAAGCAAAATATACATAGGAGTTGATCTCTCCACTCCCAGAAGCTGCTTCAGGAACGTCGCCTGCTCTCTCTCAATGCATTCATACTCTTTCACTCCCCACGTTTCCACACCATACATCAATATCGGCTTCACACACGCATCCCACAGTTTGCACGTCATCAGGAAGTTTCCTTCCATCATGTTTCCCCACTTCTCTTTTGCCACACACCATGCCTTTCTTGCTTTTTGTTGCAAGTACTTGACGTGCTCCCCGTATCCCCTACCACTCGTAAACACAAAACCCAGATATTTAAATTCTTTCACTCTCTCAATCACCTCTCCCTTCCATTTCAACTCTTCCATTCTTCCCTCTCTTCCTCTATTTCTAAACTTCATCCATTTTGTTTTCTTCACATTCACGCACAAGCCCCTTTTATCCATATACCTCTCAACTCTTCCTAACATATCTTTCATTTCCCCCCATTCTCTAGCCAGTAACACTACATCATCCGCATACGCCAACATCCATACTTTCATTCTTCCAATTACTACTCTGCCCGCCTGCCCTTTTCTCAGTACCTCCTCGAGTTCACTTATATATATATTAAATAACAAAGGGCTGAGCGGGCATCCTTGTCTTACTCCCTTCCACATCCTAACCTTGTCTGACACATTTTGCCCTACTTTCGCTCTCATCCATGTCTCTTCATACACCCTGCCGAATCATATAATCTGCAGTTTCCACTTTCCTCTTCCTCAAGCACCTTGTAGCTTTGATTGAGTTTCATGAGTCGATTTGATTGACGTAGACCTGGTACATTGTTCCAATGCTTGCGTCTTTTGTCCTCTTCCCATTTTTGCACTACCTCTCTTGTGTGCGCCATGGGGAGTCCACAAAACGGCATTAGTCCTATAGGAGTGGTATTTGCACCTCTTTTTGCGAGCTCATCGGCCAATTCGCTGCCTTTTATATCCCCATACCCTGGGACCCACATGAGGGTCAACAAGTTGTTCTTTGTCAGATGCAAGAGGGATCTTCGACAATCCCAAACAGTCCGTGAGCCGTGACTATAGGCTCGAAAGGGCTTTAATGCGGCTTGGCTGTCTGAGCAGATGTATTATGCGCGCCATTTAGGTGCACATGTCAATTGCAATCGCTTCCGCTTGCAAAATCGTGGGCGTCGTGAACCATGAATCTCCTGTGGCTTTGGTTAGGGCCATAAATGCCTATTCCAGTACCTCTGGTATTCTTGTCACCATCCGTGTACCAGCTGATATTCCTCCTCCAAACTGCTTGACTCTCATTAAAGCCGTTGTGGGATCCTCTATCGACACCTTAAACGGTAATTCGAATTCGAGCTTCCTGGACATAATGTCCGTCGGTTTGGACAGAAGGACCGGGCGATTTGCTGCAGTATTTCTAAGAGTTCTGTCCAGTCCTCCAGCAGTGTTGTCTTCCTCTGGTGTAGTCGGAGGGCTGTCACAAGTCCCTCTTTTTGTACCACTAGTTGGATCGGTGTGAGACCAATGATTGCCTCCATTCTCGCGGTTGGGGTTGTCTGTATGGTCCCTGTGATGCTCAGATATGCATATTTTAAGCATAGCTGTTATAAATGTTAACGAGAGTTAACCTAAAAGCTCATAGCATTGTATAGTCGTAATAATCTTATGTACGGCAATGACAACAAATGATATAATAAAGAAGGAACACAAATAAGGGAAGAAAACTGCGGTTCTTCAGTTTGCAATCGCTATTTATATTATTAAAATCTTCTATCATATTTCTATTGACAACAGAATTGTATTCTAAATGCTACAATAGTATTAATACATGTTATTATTATTGTATGTACAAGTATTATGCAAATTCACAAGTGAAATCATACCAAGTGTTTTAATTCATCTATCAAATTAATTCAAAAATGATTCACCACGAGTTAAGTGAGAAATTAATTAATCATAATAAATAGCACCTATATGTTAATATATAATATTAATTTTATTGTATTTATATAAATGGTACAAATTCTTAATTATTATATAATAACTATTATACTAAACTAAGTCTTACATGGTCGATAGCCGTAGGTAACTCTTTTATAAAGAATTTAATAAAATTTACTTATTAATAACCCACAGCGAAGGTCATAGAATTTGGGAGTTCGTTTGCTTGTAAATGAGTTGCATATTACATAACGTTATAAACATTATCATTTAGTCATAATCGAAATATAAAATAGAATATTTGGATATATTAGCCCA
This sequence comes from Ontholestes murinus, assembly GCA_963969525.1. Taxonomy (NCBI): domain Eukaryota; kingdom Metazoa; phylum Arthropoda; class Insecta; order Coleoptera; family Staphylinidae; genus Ontholestes; species Ontholestes murinus. The sequence continues at coordinate 35,271,936 of OZ018389.1, read as the reverse complement.
TTAAAATAATTTTAATATAAAATAACGGCTTCCTCTGCTGCTTTTAGAATAGACAATGCAATGACAAATTATCCATTAAAATCTCAATCGTCCTGGCTTGTGTTGTGTTGTGTGTCTTATCATTTTACATCTTCAAATATAATTATGGAAAACCACAGTTTTAGTAATTATAAACGCATGTATAATTCCTTTTCATCCCCATATGGTGCATCAACGGTATATTTATTATATATTATAGGTTTGCCACTTATCATTTAACTCATCTTGGCACTAAATTTTGACAAAAGCACAAAGCTTTACTCAGTGAAAATATGAATTGCAGGATTATGTTTTTTTTTGTTTTACTCAGAATATTTAAATTTATTATAGTGACGGCATTTCAGAGTTATGGCGAACTCGGTTTTATTTTTTTTATATATACATAAGATTATTTCATGAAGTTCAATTTCCCCTGCGTCGAGTTGTGTAAACAACCTCGTTTTTCTTATAAAAATGATGTCAAGTGTGTAGACATCTCATATTCTTATGTAAAAGGTTTGATTTTTGTACGATTTTTATTGCATACGGCATCTTATTGAGCATTTCCTATGTGCTTGAAATATGTACTATAGATTTATGGAACGACCGATATTTCTAAACGGATTAAAATAGCCAGGATAAATATTAGCAAATCAGGAATGTGTTGATTACAATTATTATGTTACATCAAGTATAACAAAACAATAAATAAAATAATTTTATTAAATAAGTTTTACACGTCTCAAGTATATTAAGTAAGCTGGCTATATCTGATAGTTTGAAGTAGAATGATTGTTTATTGCTATTGTCTTCAATTAAATATATACCTGATATAAATTATATTACAAATATTTCATAAAAGCAATCATTTGTTATATTAAATAATCTTAATGTAGTTACTTGAGTACGTGAAGGTTAAATATCACTTAATTAAAAACACAGTTATATTCCTTTCATAACTTTATATTTTTTCACAGTATATTTAGCTGTGAAAAAATAAAGAGTGAAGAAAGATATATAACTGTGTTTTTAATTAAGTGATAATAAATAATAATTAAAAAAGTGTTCAACGACATAATATTTGCAATTTTCAGTTTTTTAGTTGTAAAGAATGAATGGATTATTATATTATATCATTGCTTAATTTGTAATAATTCAATTTAATAAATTAATAATTTTACGAAAATTAATTAGAATAATGTAGATATTATATTCAAATATAGCCTTTTATAAATTAGTTATACATATTAGTTTACGGTAGTTTTGCGTCCAACTCAATTTTAGTCAAATAGTGTTGACATATTTTTTACAATTTATATTTGTTTTTACAGAAAGAATTTATATTCATAACTTGTTATATTTTTCAGCACGTATATCCTTATATACCAGAAGGAATATAAACGTAATATCTACAACATACGCCCCTATAGATAAGTTCCATTCCATCTTGAATTTACTATTGTCTTTCATGTCATTAAAGTTAATTGTAGAATGTCTTCATTGTGCGTACATAAACCCTTGTATATGGCGCGTTACGATTAAGACTTTATTCAGTGAGAAATTAAGAATTTATATGTCTTTTATTGTTGTATATAATTTGAAAATTTGAATGATAATGATAAACACAATTCATTAAACTGCCTTATTTTACATAGTGGTAGATATTAAATTGCCCAGAACTGTATTAATCTGAGCTTAGAAATTAATGTGTAAATATGGCATATATTTTATCTAATCATAAAATTGTACGGAAGTTGTTGTAATAGTGTTTTAAATACAGAAGTTAATTATGTAATTATATTTTATAATATAATTTAATTTGTATTAATAATAACAAATCAGTACTAAAACTTGCCTTCTGTGTCTATATTTTCAGAAATATTTATATTAAAGATTGTCTTATATTTATATTTTATTATCATTTCATATAAAATAATTTTAAGTACGATAGTACCAATATAGTTTTAATTCACCTGTATAACTGTGTTATTAAAGTAACTTTATTTTGATAGCGTACACCGTTCTAATATAGTCTTGTTTGTTTCAGGTATTTTTATCTTCTATATCTATGTACGGAGTAAGTAAGAATTTATTTCATAAACTTTAAATTAACAAAAATTATAGCATAATTTCTTATGTTATTACTTTATAATTTAAGTCCTCTATAAAATAGGCACGTACATATTTAGTGCCGCTTTATTATATATACAGGAACAACGCAAAAATATATGTGTATACTTAAATAGTTTTTTAAATGTAGTTATAGATCATATCCAAGAAAAATTCTCTAGTTATAGTTAGCTTTTATACACAATCTCGATTTTAATTTAACTCTCAATCTAGAAAAACATTGAGATATTAGTGATGCAGGTAATTTACTAAAACAATTAAGTATCAAAATAATTCGTATATTCCAGGTTTAATTAATATCAGTATACTGTAACATCTGAAGGTGTTCTAGTATTGTAAGTAAATTTATTTGTGTTTATTTAATTATCAGACGCTATAAGATGCGGTTAAAATAACACCCATCCAAAAGACCTCAGTCAGTTTATTTTGCTAGATATTAATTTTTTGAAATCTTTATGCAAACCTGAATGATTTCATCTAACCAAATCAATCCCATATTAACCTACTCCGTTAAAGGACTTCCCGCCGAAAGTGTGCATATTGTGCACACTTTGGAAGTAAAGGGATTTTTCTTCAAAATAATATACTTATAATATCTAAACAAGCTATAAATTTATTTAATGGGTAAAAAAATCTCATTAATAATTGAAAAAAGTGAAGAAATTATAAATAATATTGAGTAATAAAATAAAATATAATATTTAATATATAGTGATTAATAATTTAATTCCTAACGGTATATTATAAAACAAATTAATAATTTATCTCTTATATTTTACTTTACTCTATCTATCTATCTCCTATATGTTGCTCTACTCTCTCCTCTCTTTTCCATCTCTTTCTAACTACTAAGTTTACTCGTTCTACTGTCAACCTCTTATTTGCTGTATGTTTCTAAATATAAACATACAAATATTGTGTAACTTGAATATTGATTTACAGGTGTAGTATTATGAAAATAATAATTAGAACTAATTATTCTAAGCTTTCTGCACCGTAGCTTTTTACATTTTAATAATGTAAAATTATTATATCCAAATATTGCTGTCCCTTTACCATCTTTCTCTAACTTCTATGTTTCCTTTTTACACTGCCTATCTCTTACATTTTTGTCCCTTTAAACATGAACATCCAAAACATATGGAAATAATATTTTAATTAATGTATTATTTCTCTCCCTTTCTCAGTTTACCTTATATTTTTATAGTTCTTTCTCATAATCTCGTTATGTAGTTAGAAATTATAAGTATGTATATTTCTCGTTTTAACGTTTAACGTTTCATGAAACGGTTAAACATTTCAATACACCTTGCAGCATTTAAAGAAAAGACAACATAACTGTCATCCAACAAAACGTAATGGGGCTTTTGAACTCCATCCCAAACGAAGCCTTCTTCAAAAGTTTCCAAGTCATGAATAGCAAATGTCAGTGGTGCATCGTTATAGAAGGTGACTATTTTAAAGGATGGTAAGGTAACTTAATGTTATGAGACTATTCACAAACTTTATTGACAAAGGTTGTATTATCCTATTCAGTAGATCGTTGATAAATATTAAGAATTACAAAGGTCCAAACACTGATCCTTGTGGAACACTACTTGTATATATTGTTTGTTTCAAATGCATCGATAATGTATCAGTTAGATCAATAATTGCATCGCTAGTTAATTTACCTATTCTGAATCCAAATTGAGAATGTGTGAGTTTTCTAAATATTCTTGGAGTTGGTTTTTGAGAATAACTTCAAAAATTTTGGTAATAATTGAAATAATTGAAATTGGCCAAAAAATATTGGGCTATCGATATTTTTATATAGAGGAAAAACTTTGAGATTTTAAGTGAATTGGGAAATCCATCTTCCCGAATGCATTGTTTAATCATGTTTGTTGAAAATCAATAATAACGTTTAAAATTTTACCATTATTTCTTTACTCATTTACCTTTGCTTTTTTTAATTTTTAAGCTTATGATTATATATCATACATTTTAAATGTAATTTAAGTCACAAGAACTTAGCATGTCTTTTAATGATGTTGACTGATGTACACTTTCTTTCTGGCAAAATAAAAATTTAAGTCATCTCATTTTTTAATTTAAAACTAATTTATTATTGCGACTAGGATGCGTTTTGTACTAATCATTTAAGAAGTGGAGGTGTTTTCTCATATGTCTTAATTCATTGTCAAACAAAGTTTGTATTAAGTTGTTGCTAGTTTTAGTTTGTCTAGATTTGTATCTTAGTGATAATTTCATTACATGTATTATTAATAAAATATTGACATTTTTTTGCTCTGCGTAAACGTTTCATAAAACGGTTAAAAATTTCAATATACCTTGCAGCATTTAAAGAATAGACAACATAACTGTCATTCAACAAAACGTAATGAGGCTTTTGAACTCCATCCCAAAAGAAGCCCTCTTCAAAAGTTTCCAAGTCATGAATAAGGTAAGGTAAGGTAACTTAATGTTATGAGACTATTCACGAACTTTATTGACAGAGGTTGTATTATCCCATTCAGTAGATCGTTGATAAATATTAAGAATAACAAAGGGCCAAACACTGATCTTTGTGGAACACCACTTCTATATATTGTTTGTTTCAAATGCATCGATAATGTATCAGTTAGATCAATAATTGCATCGCTAGTTAATTTACCTATTCTGAATCCAAATTGGGAATGTGTCAGTTCAGCTAATTCTAATTTAACTGTACAAGAACAAGATTCTATTTTGAGAGCGGAGATTATTGAGGAAATTAATAATATGTTTAAGAGCTATTTTAAACTATTCTTTCCTGAAATTAAACAAGAGGTTGATACCTGTACGCAGGCAGTGACAGCTCTTACTAAGCAAGTGTCTTAATTAAAAACTTAAAATACATTTCTGAAATCAGAAATGGCATCTCCAACTCGCAATTATCCACAGAAAGCATTAATCATGAGATTGAAGACAGGGAAAATAGATTAAGGAATTGCATGGTTTAAATCTTCCCGAACCACTGAACAGTGATTTTTTGGTTAGGCGACAATATGATTTAATCTTACAACATGCATAACCAATACTTTTATCAATGTAAAGGCTGTTAATTTACTAATTTACTCTCAAAAAATACCTGCTTTAAGCTTTGTTTTTATTTAGAACCCAATTCCAGTAATTTTCAAAAATGTGTAAGAGTGTTGACTTAGGCAAGATTCGAGTGGAACCTGAGCGTACTCCTAAACAACTGAAATTACTTAATGCTGCACGAACTGAATTGAAACTAAGAAACAACGCGGCCAGACCAATCTAACCATTAAATTCATAAGGGGATATTCTCGTGTCATCACCAACTCTCCACGAGAAACGTTACCCTCAGAGAAAATTTCAGTTTTTTATCAAAATGTTCGAACATTAAACACAAAAATCGATACTTTCTTCTGTAATGTTACTGATTGTGATGATGATGCAATGCTTCTTATTGAAACTTGGTTAACTCCTATTGTTAGCAGCAGTGAATTATTTAATGACTCTTATTTAATTTTTAGAACTGATCTTGATCATACAGCTAGTGGTAATTCGAAGGGTGGTGAAGTGGAGTGTTAATAGTGATTCGTATTTTTAAGGTTGAAATTATATCTACTGATTTTGTGAAATTACACGCGCCAATATTTGACATAACATGTTTTATGTAAATTGAAACTAAAATCATGCTTCTTATTTATAATTCTTATATACTAGACACTTCTTTCTACTGATGAAGTTAAATTATTAAAAAATAAAAAATTTGTTACCTCAAATAAATTTTGATAGTGATAAAGTTATTTTTGTTGATGATTTTAACTGTCCGTCAATTTTACATACTCGTAATAATTTTGCTAATACAGCGTCCATAATTTCGAATTTTTGTTCTTTCTTAGATCTTCAGAAAAATAACATAATAAGAAACTCTTCAAATAATGTTTTAAACTTAATATACTCTAAGGTAGGCTGTCATGTTGAAAGGGAAATATTTCAGATTGTTTTGTTTGTTGTTAAATTTATTTTGCAATGCTCGCCGACTATGTATCCAGTGATGTTATTAAATTAAATTACAAGAAAGGAAATTATCCAGTATTATATGAATATCTATGAGGTATTGAATGAGATCCACTATCAAGTTTTTTTTGATGTAAACCCAACCTTTTCAGAATTTTATAATATTTTGACTTATGCATCTAATCAAAAAAGAACACTATTAGAAAAAACTCTCTTGAAAATTGAGTTACTTTTAATCGAAGTCAATTTTGGACCTACATAAACTCAATAGATGAAAAACTTGACAACCCTAAAAAGATTGTACGTGGCTTTCGTATTATTTTTAAATCTGTTCATGTTTCCTCATCTAATAATACTCCTTTATCTAATTTCAACTATATACATAGTTTTTTTCCTTTCTCCTGTTTTGGACAATGTTGTTTATTACATTCTGCAGAAACTTCCTAATAAATGTTTTTCTGGTGACGACAATATACCTGTTTTTCTTTTGAAAGATTGCTCTCCTATTCTTTGCTATCCGCTTTCAATTCGTTTCAACTTATCAATTAAAACTTCTACCTTTTCTAATTATTTGAAAATAACAACAGTCTGTCCAGTACCTAATCGCTCGATAGAAAAAAAATATGCGCTCATAGCATTCTTGACTCTGCTGGTCAAATTGATGTTATATATTATAATTTTATATGCGGATGATATCAAAATATACGCAACAATTACAATGATTACTTATAATTGCAGGTTGAGCTTTGTAAGGTTACTTCTTAGTGTGTAAATGAGCTGGAGTTAAATATTAAGAAGTGCAAGTTCATGTTATTTACTATAGAAGTAAATCTTGTGTCGTTTTTTAATTAAATTAAATGAATGGCACTATTGAAATTCTTCAAATTTTTAGAATTTTGACTCCAAATTAACTTTTAACTGTCACTTTAATAAGGTAATTGTAATGTTCGAATATATTTCCGACTATATTTTTGTATATGTAATCCCATATGTGTGCATACGCATACTTGATGTGCACAAAAGTTCAACTGTCAGTAATAAAATAGACATTATTCATATATCAATGTGTCTAATTGAAATCAATATAAAAAACCCCATCCCGCCTAACAAGAAACACTACATTGTCGACGAGGATTAGTACGAAGTTCGTGGGAGAAATCGCGATAAAAACCAACCCGATTAAACAGTGTGTTTGCTATTTTTTCGATTAAAAGTGAACTCGGACACGTGCGTTGGTTAAGAAAATGGCGGCGAAAACAACAATGGGAATTCAAGTGGAATTCGACCCAAAACTGCACAACTGGAAAATATTTAAAGGTCGTATCAATTAGTTTTTCATCGCTAACGATATTAAAGTAAACGACTTCAAGAGATGCGTACAAACTTTTAGAAAATCTCGCAATACCGGAAACACCCGAAAATTTAACAGTGGAGGAAATAACAGAAATATTGGATGGATTTTATGCGCATAAGAAAGCCGTTTTCGCAGAAAGATTAAAATTTTATTCTGCGTAAAAGTCAAATGAAGAAACAGTGATGGAATGGTGCGCAAGATTAAAAGCAGTAGCCATCGATTGCAAATTCGGGAATTATCTCGAAACAGTCCTTCGAGATAAATTCATCATCGGTATGAAGAGCGGTAAAGTGAGAGATAAATTATTCCTGGAAGATGAAACTTTAACGTGGAAGAAGGCGTTGGAAATCGCACAATCAATCGAGTCTGCCGCATCGCAGTTTGGCATAATGGAAAACAACAGTTTTTCGAGGATTAAATTCGAGCCGACGGAAGCAACCGTACACCGGCTGTATAAGACAATAATAATAATAATAATCTTTTTCATTACATTTCAAGTTTTCATTGAAATTAATATTGTTACTTAAAGTTACCTTCCCTTTTATTGTTGATGAATCTTTATCTTCAATTACGTTATTAACTACTGGTGAAGTATCAACTTTTTTTGTAGACGCATTTCTAATTACGTTAACGTTTTCTGATGCTAATGAACATTCAACTTCATTTTTTCTTTAATTACATTTATACCTTCTGATGTTAATAACCTTTTGTTTTGTTCTTCAACTAAAGCTTTAGCGATCCGTTCCTCGGAAGTTACGTTATTATTATGAATTTCCTGCTCTAGAGCTTCAAGAATTTTTGCGCGATTATTTTTATCATTTTCTTGATTAACTTTTCTGCTTGATGGGTTTTCTTCAAAGGTGGTCATTGTTTGTTTGTTCAAAAGAACATCTTCTTTTTTAGCAGATTTAGCCTTCTTTCCCTTAGATTTCTTCTTTTCTGTTTGTTTGTGGTCATTCTTATTTGATCCAAGTAAGTTGATATTTTTTTGCATCGTGTTAAACGTGATTTTTTCTGGAGTTTGTTTAGTGGTTTGTGTAATAGTTTTAGCAGAAATAGAGGTGGGGATTTTAGATTTAAATTTGTTTTCTTCAACTTTTTGAGTTGATAAGATTGGTTGATTTGTTCTAGATTCAATGGCACTATCTTCAACTTTTAGATAAGGCTCGATTGAATGATTTTCTTTTAATTCAGAGTAATTTTCTTTTACATTTGTAGATAAAGAAATTGGTTTATTGGCGATTTATGTACTCCGTCTTTGTCAATGATAAATTCTAAATATGATAAAGAATTTTGAACAAATGAACATTTATTTGTTTTAATGGTTAAACCCTGTTCTTTCAAAATATGCAAAATGTGATATAATCTGCTAATGTGTTCCTTTTTGCTTGATGTTGTAATAAGGATGTCGTCCAAGAATACACACACTCCCTCTAAATGACCGAATAGCCTATCCATGATATGCTGGAATTGAGCTGGGGCGCAATTAATACCAAAAGGTAGTCTGTTGTAGACAAATGTCCCAAGATGTGTTGAGATTGCTGTTAACTTGCGGGAATTGTCATCCAGCAAAACCTATTTATAAGCGCTAGATAAGTCAATTTTTGAAAATTGCTGCCCCCCTTGCAATTTTGAAAACAAATCATCTATTCTAGGTAGAGGATACCGCTCAATTTCAACATGAGGGTTTAACGTGACTTTGTAGTCTCCACATATACGAATTGTGTTGTCACTTTTCATAATGGTTACGATAGGAGTTCCCCATTCCGCGTATTTTACGGGTGATATAATTCCTTCTTTTTTACTTTCCCTATATACGAAGTATATATAGGGGAAGTATTGTGATCGTGATTTTTTTTTCAAAAATTTTTTTTGCGGAAATATCCGTTTTGAGGTACCCTGAGTTCATTAAACTAATTTCTGGAAAAAAAATTTTTGTGTCTGTGTGTGTGTCTGTCTGTCTGTCTGTCTGTCTGTCTGTCTGTCCGTGGGTGCTGTATCTCAAAAACGACTGATCCGATTGAGATGAAACTTTAAACGTAAGGTTTTATCGTTAAAAACTGGAACTGAAAAGCTTTTGGTAAACATTCATAAACCGGAAGTGGGTGTTTACTCGAAGCGTTTTTTGTTTTTTTCCGATATTTTTTTTAATATGAAAAATATTACAAAACTTTTCAAACAAAAGTTAAAGAGAATAAGAAACTGAACAAATTTTGTTGAAATATATTTTTCATAAAATTCTTAACTTTCGAGAAAAAAAATAAAAATTGAAATTTTTGACATTTTTTGCCAATTGCTAATAAACTATTGAAGCAACATGAAAGTTATATAACAAATAATTGTAGAGAATTCAAAATTGAATAAATTATTAAGAATAACCGTTTTGCATAAACTGCATAGTTTTCGAGTAAAATATAGGGAAAGTACTATGATGGCCACATCACCATTTTTTAATCTATTAAGTTCTGCTTCAACTTTACCTTTTATGGCATACGGCAATGCCCTTGGTTTATGAAAATTAAGATTTGATTTTTCTTTTAATTTAATTTTTAGTTTAAAATGTTTAAGTGTGCCTATATTCTTTGAGAAAACCTGTGGAAATTTTTGAACTAATCTAGTTGTTATATTATCACTTTCTTTAATAAAATTTATTTCCCTAAATCCTAAATTAAATTTCTCTAAAAAGTCGCGGCCTAACAATGGAGGGCCACCGCCTTTAATGACGTAAATATCTAACAACTTTGTGCAGTGATTATAAGTTAAATTTACAGATGCCTTTCCAATTGGAAGAATTTTTCCCCTTGTATAATTTATTAAATTAATGTTGGTATCTGATAATGGAATACAATTTAAACATTTGTTCCAAAAATGTTTTGAAACTACACTTGCTGCAGCTCCCGAATCAAGCTCCATTTGACAAGCAAAATTGTTTATCAAAACATTAACTAATATTGGGTTGCCATTTTTGGCGCTTAATGTAAATAGTGAGTCAATTTTCTCTTGATTTTCAAGGAAATTAATATTTTTGTTTCTACAAAAATTACTCAGATGACCTTTTCGTTTACATACATTGCACGTATACTCCCGGTATCGGCATTTCGCGGCGATGTGATTGTTTCTTCCACAGCGATGACACAATGTAGTGCTTCCCTGTCTCTGCTGTTCGATCGGTCCGGTGTTACCGCTGCGTTTCGTCATCACACCCCGTCTCACCGATGATCCCGATGTTGATGCTAATGATGTTGATATACCTGTGTCCCTGCTCCTTCGGGTCTTATCCATACGGTGTACGGTTGCTTCCTTCGGCAAGAATTTAGATATTTTTTACAAATGAACGGAATAAAATTTTTAACGTCACCGCCCTATCACGCACCATCAAATGGGTTTGCTAAGAATAGTGTGAAGTCAATTAAACAATTCTTACTCAAGGAAGCTAAAAATGTAGATAACAACAATGTTAGTAATTTCAAACGTTCAATAAATAAATTCTTGTTAACTTACAGAAATACCGAACACTGTTCTACTGGGGAATCACCAGCCCGAATAATGTTAGGTCATCCATTACGAACAAAATTAGATTTTATAAAACCAAATGAAAATATCTACCGTCAAAATTAAACCTTAGTTGAAATAAAAAATAATTTAATTAACGCCCAAGTTCGTAATAGTCGAAATTTTAAGGGGCAACGGAACGTGATTTTCCAGATAGGACAAAGGGTGTTGGTAAAAGATTATCGACAAGCTAAGGCAAGATGGATTAGTACTATTGAAAAAAAATTAGGAGCTGTAATTTATTACGTTAAGGTAGATGATAGTGATTTACTTTGAAAACGTCATGTTAATAAAATTTTATCAAATGAAAGTGATTTTAGTGATAGTAAAAGTTTGAAGGAAAATGTTAAAAATGAGAACTCAATTCCTAATTCAAATGATGAAAATGTATGTGTAATTGGGATGGATACGGCAACTGTAAATCCTGAAAGAAATTCTGATGACAATAAAATTCATAACACGGAAACTCTTGCCGAATCTACCTCAGTTTGTTGTGAATCGGACTTGGCGGCACATCAACGTCCGAAACGGCGCCGTCGACCGCCTGAGAGATTACAAGTTAATTTCTAAGAAATGTTTGTAATTATTTCTTTTTGTAAAAATGTTGCTTTAGTTAAGTCGATCAAGTATGCGTATGCACACATATGCGATTACATATACAAAAATATAGTCGGAAATATATTCGAACATTACAGTAATTAAGAGTTCATTAAAAGCTCTAGGATTTTATATCCGAACTGTCATAGTTTTAAAAATATAAATACCTTAATCACTTCAATAAAACAAATGTGTGTTCTAAATTGGAATATGTTTCCTTAATTTGGCTTCCTCAAAGCCAACACCATAAATACATGGTATTCAACGTAAGTTCTTATTTTTTTTAAGTTGTGTGTGGTGTGCGGTTATGGATCAAACACAAAAGAGGTTTTAAGTCGGTTTATTTGCTACTTACATATGTACATACTTGACATGAATGCTAGCCGTTTCCATGTTCCTTTTTGTAACTGTTGGATTACGCCTCCTATTGCGTAATCCGATGCATCTGTGGTAACTGTGAGGATGGAATTGGGTTGTGAATGTGCTAATAATGCTGCTTTGGCAATCTCATGCTTGCATTGGTCTTTCGCAACTTCCGTCCATTGCATCGGCTGGTTGTCCTTTTTTTCCTTTCAAAGGTTTCTTTAGCTGTGCCGGGAATGAAACGTCTATAGTAATTAATCATTCCCAATACTTGTCGTAGTTTCTTCGCTGTTCGAGGTAGTGGAAAATCTTGAATTGCTTTCACTTTGTCGTCTAGTGGTTTTGTGCCTTCTCCGGATACCATGTATCCCAGAAAAGCTATTCCATGCAATCCAAATTTGTTTTAGATGTTCGTTTTATTCCTCCTCCGATTTGGATGCTACCATAATATCATCAATGTATACGTATAAGAAATGTAAATCGCGCAATGTTTGTGCTGCGTTTCATAGTCCAAATTACTTGTATGCGAATTCGAGAAGTCCAAATGGTGTTGCGATTGCTGTTTTTGGTATATAGTTTTTCGCTATCGGGATCTGGTGGGAAGCTCGAACTAGATCGATTGTTGAAAAGACTTTGCATCCATCCAGCCGTTGTGCGAAATCCTCCATATGTGGGACGGGGTATTTGTTGGGAATCGTTGCCGCGTTGTGGGCTCTACAGTCTCCGCAGTGTCGCCATTCTGCATTTATTTTCGCAACCAAATGCAGTGGTGAGGACCAGGTACTCTTCGAAGGTCGTGCGATTTCCATCGGGCACAAGGTCCTGAATTCGTTTTTCGCGCCTGCTATTTTATCCGGTGTGAATCGTTATGTCCTGATGCACACTAGTGGACCGTTGGTGGTGTGTTTGATGGGCTCTGCGCCATGTCGTGTAAAAATCGGTAAACAGGATGGCTTGCAAATCCGTGGGAATTCTTGCAGAATCGGGTGTTGGTTTTCGCCTTTGCCGAGAGTGCTTATTCCTGCTTCTTCCGTTGGTTTAATCTAGCCTGTTGCTGTGAGATTTGTAACAAAAAACTCCGTCTCGGAGTTTGATTGATCGTGCCATACGTGTGTATGACGGCTCCGTTTGCATACAGGTTGTAATCGGATCGGTGTACTTCTGTAGAACCAAACAGCGCGGGAAAACACATACGTCTGCTCGTGTATCGACTAGATATAGTGGTTTTGATTGTTGAGTGGTGATGTACAGACGGTGCGATGCGTTCGGCGAATAGTCAGTTGCCACCTCTACTGACTGCCTTGGCCGTTCTCGATTTTTTGAACTTGCAGGGGGGTCGACAGTTGCGTGCTGCCTTGCCGAACTTGAAATAAAACCAACGCGTTTCGAATGTTGGTCCCTTTGAGTGGCTTCGGGCACGTTCGCGGTTTCGGTTGTGCGGATGAGATTGTGATCAAAATTGTTGTGAAGATCTGGCGTTTTCTTGCTTTCGGGGCTGGGCTTTTAATTGTTCTACCTCGGCTATCACAGTCCTTAAGTCTTCGCTTAGGTTGATTTCGTTAATCGGCGGAGCTTCCTCGGTCATCAGAGGTTCGCCTTGAGGTGGATCCGGTCGGGCAAACTATGGTGAGCCTGCCGAGACTGTGCGCTGGAACCGAACAGGCAAACTATGGTGAGCCTGCCAATTTTCTTACCAGTTGAGATAACTCATACCAGCCTTTTTAACTGCTGCCTGTGACCATTCCGTCGGCTTTATGATTAGGGCGTCCTCTGTTAGCATTCTCATTCCAACATTTTTTTTCTAGTTTACTAGAACTTTGTACCATTTTTAAATAATAGCTTTAAGCTAAGACTAGTTGAAAATAAAGCTAAGTAAAACAGACGAAGTGAATTTTAATATATATATATATACTAGTAATTATTCCGAATTTTAGCAATTAAATCTCTTAATTTATAACAATATGTGTAATGTATAAACAGCTTTTATATACATTATTATATTTTTTTTTTATTTTTTACTTCCTTGCGATTAACATTTAAATAAGTTTTAACAAAAATTCAGATTTATTTTATAATATGTATTATTTTAAAAACTATACTTTTACAGCTACAAGTCATAGCTTAGAATATTTTGTGGTAAAAGTGGTTTTAAGAAACCCTATTTATGGTAATATGGTTGCTATGTGAAGTAGAATAAATTATTATTATTTTGATGATGATTAAATTGTTTCTCAAATTAATAAATTAATTTTTTAATTTGAAATGAAACAATTTTAATATATGATATCAAGAATGTCAGAAATTATAATTTTGGTTGCAGTAAGGTAATTTCTTTTAGTTGCATATTTTAATGTTTCTATTAACTTTATTTAGAGGCATCATGCTATAAAAACTGAAACCTACAATTTTATTCTTTTTTATAAATTTTGGAGGCACTTATACGTCATGTTATGTTATTTATGAGAATATTCACAATTAATCAGAACACTTTCGCCCAATCACCGATTCAATTAAAACAATCGCGAACCATTACTCAGTCATATTGATCACCATCTAATGGAAACTTGACACGCATCGCTTTTCGTAATAAATTTAAACCTCTCGGCTGATTTATAAGTGGGCTAAATTGAATTTATTAGCTTCATCCTATTTGCGATGCTGCAGGTGCTAAATTCTGAATTGAATTATGGACGTTTCCCTATTTGAAAAGGACATTGGAAGCTGTAAAATATCAAATCGCTTTTAAAACGGTTGATGTACAAATGTACACATTAATACATTTTATGCTATATGATTTATATTCATATTTATCTGACAATGGAAAATAGTTTATAGCCGAATAGGCAGATAAGCAATTAACACGCTGAATGATTTTGATAAATGTGTTTATATTTTTCTGCTAAATGTGATTTGGATGCAAATATAAATTTTCTGTATTTGTAATTAGTGTGCGATAAAATATGCAAGCCATTTTCTCTATAATATATTACATCTACAGTGCATACATATGATGGCCAATTAGTGATTGTATACAAAAAGTACTAATTATTCTGTAACCGCATATTTCAAGGACAATTTCCTTCTTACTCAAGGCTATACAAATAAAAGAAAAAGCTAAGCAGTTTTTTTTAGGTTTTACAAGGTGTGGATATATAAAAATATACGTTATAATACTATTAATATTAAATAATGCGAGGTTAGTACACAATCTTGTCAATTGTAGATACATACGAAAAAAAATATATACTCTAGCGCCACAGCAACATTATTATATGTCATTGGAATATTTTACAAAAATTTTAAAAAAAGCTTGTGTTAATTCTAGATGTGTTGATGAACGAAATAACTACCTATCATGTTATTATTATATACTATAACAGTGCAATTACTATTATTAATCGACCTATGGGCCGATTTTCCGTTAACCATTGATTAAGTTTTTAATCATGATTAAGTAGCTGCGGTGCAAGTGGGCACTAATGTTTTATCAGACCACAAATCATTTTACCAACAACAAGGACATTACAGGACAGAAAATCTGGACCTCAAAAATTCAATCTTTAAAGTTAATAAGAAATAAGCCGTGCATAAAACATTATTCTGTACAATTAAGTAGAACAAATGTTACCAAGATATCGTTCAGCAACTTCATCGGAAATAGTATTTAGCTTTTGTAATGCAAAACATGTAAAATGAGACGCATAAACGTCACTAAATACTTCATCAATCTTTAAAGAAGAAATTCTTATTCAAAACTTTTCCAAGAAAATTCTCAAAATTTAGAAAATGTCGCCTTTTTCTTATTCATTTACTATTACATTCTCAATCATATGGCATGATGGGAAGGGTACTTGTATATATTCAAATTTTCCAAAATAGTTATCTCAGACAGTATTTTTATTTGTTTTGCTTGCCTACCGATAATCATAAGGAATAAATTATGCCGATTCTCAAATATTATATGTTTTTGACTTTTTATAAAATGTCTTTTCGGAAAGTTGTTAAATAGTTACAAATAATAGTAAACAAAATTATAAAATAATAAATTTGAAAATTATATAAGCCATGGATGTAAAAATAAATAAAACATACAAATGTATTTATTCAGTATATTTATATACTAAAAAGACTCCATTGATTGATACTTAAAGGTTACACAGCAGAGAATAGGGATCTGATTTCCACGTTTCATTGAAATTCTTTAATGGATATTGCATTGTAATGTAATGCTTCATATAGTCAATTGAACATGAGGAATTCGTATGAAACGAACAATAAAACCCTTTTATATGATTGATGTTTTGCGAGTAAAAAATACGTGAAATGAATAATGCAAATTACATCTCATATTGAGCTATGATAGATATCACAATGCTTTTATATGACGCGTTTAATTAAAAAACTGTAATCTAGCTCACCTTTTAAAAAGACAAAATTATATTTTTTTTTCCGTTCTCCATACCTATTGCAAATAAACTTTTTCATTTATTATCAAATAGAGACAATTATTGCTTGTGTTTTGTGATTTATTAATTGATGGTACTAATTAAGCTACTTCAAATGAAATATAAATATTTGGATATTACAAATACATAAGCAACGATGTTTAATTAATAACGAATTTCTGCAGACAATTCTATTTGCTTAGCTTTATTAAAGCTTTTTATTGTATGTGTACGTTATGGAGATATATTACAGAAATTAGTAAAGAATTTTCTTTCTAATAGGAAAATTGAAACAAACTGATTCGGCACAAAAAATGTCAATTTAATTTAATAAAATAAATTATTATGGCAGCTACTCTAAATTATGGAATTCATTTAAAATATAATTTATATAGTGAAGCTCAAAAGTAATGCAATACTCCTTATATGTGGTTTAACCCTTCTTGGCCCTACTAAATTCTATAAGCTCATACCCTAGATCCTATTTATTTTTCACAAATAAAACAAATTTGACTTTCGTATTTATAATTTATTTATAACAAAATGTTTTTTTTTTTAAATTCTATTTCACAAATGCACAAAAAAACTAATCTAAGCGATAAAAACAATCTAAAATAAATTAGTACTCATAAAAAACAGTAACAAATAAGTAATTAGTAAAAAGTCTATACCACCTTACAGAGATCAAACGACTAATCGTATGCCTTTCTTAAGGTGTTCACGTGATGATTATGCGTAGAAGATTATCTTGAAACCGAACCTACTATAGATAATATATAGGTCGTATGAATGAAAAGAAAAACTTGCTTTTATTTCAAGTAGTATTTACTCCATGTTTATTTCATATGAAGCAAAACAAAATACTAAATGTCATGAAGTAAATATTTCTATTCGTTCATTCAATTTGATATGAATTTTATTTTTCTCACATTGTCTCTATTATTTCTATATATTCGCCGTATGATATTTTTTGAAACATTCGCCAGGATGGTGGCCGGGCTTACGTGTGCAAGTGTCGCCATAAAATACAGTTTCTCTTCTTCCACAATGCCCCTTTCGGTTACTACAAACTGCAAAATCCTTAGAATTACTTTTTTCGTTTGCAAAAATAAAATGAGGTTTCTTATTTAGCCGTTCTTAAAAAACTCCGATGTTGGTGGACGATCTATTTTGCCAGATTTGGGATTCCTAATATCTCCTACAAGTTGTTGCAATAACACTTTCTATACTGGAGGTGAATTTTCCGTTGTAATACATCTTCTTGTCTTTGCTTACAAACCAAAATGTAACTGTTTAATATTGCTACCTCTAGAAGCCAAAAAACATTTTTCTCTACCACTTAAGTGACTTTCTTGTAAAGCCATAACTTTCTATGTATTGGTCGGTACGATTAACTGTTCGCATATTTTTCGTATAATCGCTATAGGTTTTCTTATTTCTTCCACAGCTCCGGTCCTTATTCTTTTCGTCACCAACTCAGTTTCTGTATTATGAAAAGTGGAAAGTATATGCATATTTCTTTTATCTTTTCACGATAATACCATTATTTTATTACCCTTCCTATATGTTTTCGTCGAGTACATTTGCAGTCTATAATTTTTTATAATTTCTTCCGGCAAATCGTTCTTATTAGGTATAATTGTACCAGTTGTGTGAATGCGCAGGGTTATTAGTTCATCGGCTAAGTCTGTGCCTGTATATAAGTGAAATCCGGTCGGTAAGATTTTTTTTTCACTTTGAATATGATTGACCCTTTGAATCAAATAGTATTAACATCTACTGCAATATTTTCTGTAGAAATATAGTATTCTCTGCATTTATTGTCAATGTAATCTACGACATAATTAACGTTTGCGCCTCGAGAAGATATATGAGCTACGGGTTGTTCTGGTGGTGGGTTCAAATGATATGACCAATATATTTGGAGGAACCGTTTTCTAAAAAAAACGTCCTTGAAAAAAGGATGCTTATCTATTCATTCCTCACTAAAATACTCTTTTAAGGATGATTTTTCTTATAGTTCCATGTTCATAATGACCCCAAAGAATGCTTTAATTTCTGTGAGTGTAACGTCCACCCAATGTATGTTTTCTTTACATACCTATTAGTTTATCTCACAATATCTTTAATTATTTCATTAGTGAAAAATAATTTTAAGAATTCTACTTCAATGGCTGGACTGTTTCTTGGACTTATAACCGTTCTTAGCAGTATATAATAATTTTACAAAACCTTCGTCATTTGTACCCCATAATTTCCATCTGCTCTCGTAAAGACATCTGTTTTTTTCTTCCTCACAATTAATTTCATGATCGGATTCAGAATCATCTACTTCAAAATTATATTCAGAAGCAACATTCTCGTAATCAATTTCTGAAATAAATTGGATCTCATCAATAGCAGAGATTTGTAGACGTTTTCGTGAAGCGTTTGGCATTTTCTACTACGAATGAAAAAATAATAAATTACAAAAAAGTAAATATCATATTGTAATATAAAATGTAGAAACATACAAATAATACTACTTACCAGCAAAATCAAACTAGCAAAAGTGATTTCAAATAAGTAAAAGTTTCACAAATTATTTTTTGTAATTTATTATCTTTGGATTATCATTTTAAGTGACTACTATATTCATTCAACTTAGCTCTTATAGTAGTACTTTACATCTATATACTTTACATCTATATACGAAGACCAAATTCTAAAAAAAAATTAATAATTTCCCTAAATTATTTAAAAATATATTGACTAGATATGAGGGAAGATATTACCCATAGATGTAGAAAATTATTTTTCTTCTTCTTCTTCTTCTTTTTATTATCTATCGCCGTCGATTAGTTAGAGGTGCAAATTGTAGTTTATTAATTAACATTTGATGTAAGATCATTATATGCAATCGGCACAAGCAAGATAGTACCTATTCAAAATCAGAAAGGTTTTCATGGACGTCCTAACACATATTGGAACATGTATTGGATAAAGACTGGCACAGAACAAAATACCTACAATTTTTATGAAAATTTAAGAAAATGGAGTATTTACTGTGTATTTATTTATTAAAATTGTCAGTATATTATTTAGAGCAAAAAAGTGGAGATAAACGCGAACTTTAAATCTTCTAATTAAAGCCCTTCGCCACCCAAGGTTACGAGCAAAGGACAGCATAACGCTTGGAGGGGTATCTCTAATGTTGGCCATGTTCGGCCAGAGCTCCCTTAGCATGGACTCTCTAAGGTGGGTGGAGCTGGGCAAGTGGTTAACACATGTTATACTGTCTCGTTATTTTCTTCATATGCTCTACATATGGGGGTTTCCACCAGACACATAGTAAATAAATGTTTCCTTAGTTGATAGTGACCCGTAAGGATACCTGTGATAAAACGCAGATTCCCCCGGGACAGTCGCATAAGTATTCAGCTGTTTTCAGATTGGGTGAGCGCATTGCTTCCTAGGCCTGTCTGCTGCCTGAGGTGTTGTCGCAACGTTGTTTTAGCGTCTTGAGAGTGTTCTGTTTGAGGATGTCCGTGAGGCATTTCGGTGATGGCGCGATCGGGGGCCCGTCCGTGGTATCACTGAGAGCCGATCCAGCCCGCGCCAGCTCGTCTGCCTTGCTGTTGCCTTCTTCATGATTGTGTCCCTTGACCCAGTGGAGCTTAATGCTATCTGATTGTGCTGTTTGTTTCAGGGTGTCGCTGCTAGTATTGCTGCCTACTATATGTAAGGATTTGGATGTTCCTATCAGGGATATCACGGTGTTGGATTTTATTTGCCCCATGGACAATGCCAACGATCTCGGCTTGCAGAGTAGTTGTGTGCTTCTCTAGGGGTATAGCTAGTGATAGGTTCATTTGTTGCGAGTAAATACCCGCCTCGGATCCTCTTTTGGTTTTAGAACCATCGGTGTAAATTCGAAAGGTTCCTCTTTTTGTCGATACATTATAGGGTCTGTTGAAGACCTAGCAGGGTGGCAGATTGTCCGTCTTCCTTCCACAGCCCTCCGCCATTGTCAGAGGAAGACACATGCTTTTTTACATTTCATTTTAAAATGTGCTTCCCACGTCAGCTTGCCCTCGAGGATCTCTCCCAGGTATTTGAATTCCGATGACAATGTCAACCGGGCGATGAGGAGCTTAAGAAGTTTTAGCTTACCTAGTTTCCTTTTCCTTGTAAAGAGGACCATTTCAGCTTTGACGTTTATGGTTAGAGACTGGCCATTACACCAGTGTTCAATTATTTTGAGGGCTTCCTGCATTAAGTCTAGTACGTAATGTATATCATATGGAACGCTTTACCACGGTAGTTGGGCTAAGAGGGTGAAGTTGTGTTGTGGAGTTAACATCATCACCAAACTTGTGGCGGACCAACCAAGGAATGCTATTAGCTTCGAGATTAAGGCCCATTCTCATCTCAAAGATTTAATAATAGAATTCAAATCCAATAATGCGCTCTTACGCTAGAAATTTCAATGGTTAGTGGAAGAAAATAAAAACTTCCCAGCGGGGTTACTCTTTTCTCAGCCAATCCAATTAACAATGCTGAAGTTAGCAATGCAATAAAACCAAAGCGTAAACCAACAAAAATATCTGAACAAATTACTTTTAATTCAAGATAGCAAACTAAGTCATTTAACGACGTAAGTACATCCTTAATTGCTAACAAATCTGGTGTACATGATGTATCACCGGCACCATCTTCCGGCTTGGCTAATAATAAACTTGAAGTTGTTTCCGTTGACTGGCGATACTGCAAACACAAAATCAAAATCCTTGATCAAATCTAATGCACCCGCTCAACGTCTCATTGTAAACATTGACAAAAAAATCAGTAAAGAAACATTGAGTTTAATGACCCAAAGTGTACAGACAAGTAATGAACTCTAGTAACAAATAAACGTCAAAAAAAAAATACGTAACAAAAATATCTTAGGAATAGGCCACATGAATAGTATAAAAATCCAGGTGCAACCCAAAAGAGCGTAGATTCTAGGAAACGAATCCAAAATCGTTTCACTGAAAATGATATCCGCTATCACATTAGTGTTATCGCTGGCCACAAATTAAATTCGGAATTGATTTTAAATTTTACAATAAAATAACAGATACAAAAAATTGGCCTAACGGAGTCATCCTAACTCGTTATATTTTTAAATGAGCCCCTCGAATTCCAAACAAAACATAATAATATACAGAGCATTTGCAGCAAAATAAATGCATTTGAATGATATTTGGATAATATTTTTTCTAATTTAAAAGGCAATCAAATATGTATAATGCATTGGATTCAGAATTATCTGATCACATTTGTTTATATAAAAATCTAAATATAAAACCAGTTTTAACTGATGTAATATAAATACCAATAACAGAGGAAGGAAAAATGAGATTCTGCAACGACTTTAGCTTTATTATTTTTTTAAACAATAATAATATAGATTACATATTTCATAAATCCTATGATATTCTTAAAGACTACATTCTTGAATGTTTTCCAGAAAAAAAAAACTATAAAATGTAAATATAATAGTAAAATAAATTGGTTTAATAACACCCTAAAACAAATAAGAACTACTCTTGCTTTTATGAAAGATGCAAGTAGTAGACTACCTAATTTAAAAACAGCAATATCATATTCCTTTAAAAATGCTTTTTTGCAAAACATTTCCCATTTAACCGTTGCTCTATCTCTTCTAATAACCAATGGTGAGCATCGAAATTGGGACATCCTGTATGTGTGTGTGAACTAATAATAATAATAATCTTATTATTTTATTTAATTATTTGTTTTAATTCACCTGATTATTCACCAAATAAAAGTATTATGAGTATATAACCGTCAAGTCCCGAATCGTGTATTATGAGTAATTTATCATAGGGTTAATCCTGATATATATTTTCTAATATTTCCTCTTAATTAAATATTATCTGAAATTATTATCATCGAATTATTGCAATACATTAAGTTCTTAACGTTTATTACATATTAACTTACTTTATCTCCCATAAACGAATCTCTTAGTATTTTAATTATACAAATCGGTGAAAATTTATCTAAGCGCCTAATTTCAAGTAGAAGCAACGGTTACCAATTACGTTGAGGTAATCTCGGCAAGATGTTAACTAATCGGTCCCATCTTAATCCGGGCACAACATTTCCAGGATTATCCGCACACACCATCCAATAACTCATCCGTTCAAGTTTATCTCTAGAAGCGCAGTAATATATAGAAACAGAAAATTTATACGACCATAAGAAATAATCTTCCGCACGGCCTCGAGTAATAAAAGCATTAATAGCATACTCGAGCATCATGTTGTGAACATAAGCTAAACACTGATATTTGGTGACGTTCATGTTGCCTTTTACGCGCTATAGCACTTTATGTGTGTCCATAAAATACAACAGAGGTGAGTATTATTGAGTGCTAGTGATACATTTTATGTTTACATACGAGGAGAAAATTCTACGCGTAAAAGTCACGCATCTTGAAAAACATTCAGGTGATTGAAAACTGAAGTCACTCGAAAAAATTGAAATTTTACGCTTGCATAAAAGATACCTTAAGTAATTTTTCTGGGCAGAATTATTTTTTTATCGAATATTAAAATTTTATCTATGGATCCATTAGCCACTCTTTGCATACTTATTACAAAGATTTACGAAATATATCAACGGACATAAAACCTCTTAAATCACGTCTTACTAGATAAAATATTTTCTGAGGCATATTTTAATGCTATATATTAACTAGTGTAGTTTATGTTGTCACTGCATATACCTATAATGTACAAACTGCCTTATTGTTCATTTTGTGAAAGTCTAATATAGAACCTAAACTTGATAACTTGATTAGGACACTAACGAACAATAGCACTCAATTTAAAGCCACACTGCTATTGAATAACGAACATAAAATTACTAGCACGTTCGTGCTTAATGGCAGAATTAACACGAATCCCAGAAAACACCACACCGTCCCACAATAACAAACACAGGAATACATCACAAAGGACTAGCCCGCCGTAAATTTCCAACAATATAAAGTAGGTGTCTAATTAACTGGCTAGTTAAATAATCGCATTGAATGTTTGCCCACAAATATATAGTATACCATGAAATTAATCGAACTTACTATTAGAAAATAATTATTAAATGTAAAAATTTATAAAAATATTCATTTATATAAATGTTGTAAGAAATAATCTCTTTAAAAATACATTAATGTGTATAATTTATTCTTATTTTATGATCGCAATAAAATTTAATAGTCAATTGTTACTATGGATACCAAAGTTTAATTGTTAATAATCTTTTTTTAAATTTTTGACTTAGGCAAGTGCCATTCAGTCACATCAGTTATGTTATTGTAGTTATTATGTTATGAATAATGCAATATCAACAGGGATACATTTATGGATAAAGACTGTCGATGAGGGATGTCATGACATACATTGGAAAGACGTACAGGAGTGAGCCCATGGTAACATATAACAGTAGAGATTGGAAGGTGTTCAAATAAAATGAGCTTAGAACTAAAGATTAACATACCAATGTTAAGTTTATTTGGGCGAACTATATTTTTATGTTAGTGTTTTTTAAGAACTTGAAGATTGCCGAATAAATAGATCTTTCATTTAATGCTAATAAATGTACCAAATTGACCGGTAGGCTGGTACTTTGATTAATATCCCTTAGTAATTCTTTTGTTTAGATTATATTGGAAGTGCACTCAAAAAATATATGATTAATATCACTAACAAATCCACAATGACAGTATGGGTCTTCTTTAACGTTTAATCTAAATAGATGTTTTAGGAACATCCCATGATTTATTTTGAATCTAGTTACTGTAGATGTAAGCTGGCGAGGTAGGTGTTATTGGGATACTTGCGGGATTGATTTAGGATAGGTCGGGTGGAGTATTTTGTACTGAGTATCTTTAGTATTTGTCCAGTAATTTTCCACTTCTTCTCTGGAGAGTTTCGCTATTAGTTGGTAGGTATCTGGGCGATGTTTACTTGAATTTGCTGCGCATTTTGTCAGTAGGTCGGCCTTTTCGTTTCCACTAATATTACAATGACCCTTTACCCATATTAAGCTTACTTTTTGATTATCTACTTTTAAGTCCGCAATGATCTTCTTTATATCCATTATAATATGATTAGTGCGTTTTTAAATTGGAGCGGGAAGGAATTGCAGTGCTGACTGAGAGTCACTGATTATTACAATGTTTTCGGTTATGTGTAATTTAGCCCATTCTAATGCTTTGAATATTGCTACACATTGAGCTGTGTAAATAGATGCGTTTTTATCGTTGTTTTCAAATTTCGCTTCAGGGACAACAAAAGCCAACGCCATTGGTTGTTTTGGAGCCGTCAGTATAATTTTTTATGGTTGATAAATTTATTATTTAAAAGCTCTCTTAGGATGTTATAATTAACTGTACTAATTTCTGTAAATTAGGGAAATATTGGTTTTATTTGAGATATAATATGGTTGTAGGTATGAAAAAATATAGTTGCGTTGGGGCTAGTATGATATATTGGCATTTCACTGGTATCCACGAATTTTCTTTTTACTCCAGTAATCTTCGGTTAACACTCGGTATTCAAATTACAGATAATACTTAAAATATGCTCTTTCTGTAAAGAGTTATACTTGATTATTACTTTTATACCTATTGATTTTCGCCTAAGAGCCATTGGTATTTCCTGACATTCGGCTAAAATTGCATGAGATGGGGATGAGTTCATGGCACATAGCGCAATTTTTAATGATTTGTGTTGCACGGTATCAATTTTGTTCAATGCTGAGTTGCTTGTCGATCCATAGAGAGTACATCCGTAATCCAGAATTGCTCTAATGTAGGCCCTATAGAAGAGAATTCCTATGTACGGGTCTGCACCCCACCAAGTTTTGCACACAGTTTTCATTATATTAATTCCTTTTTCACATTTGTTGGAAATATGTTGTATATGTGAATTCCATTGAAATTTTATTACTAAAATAACTCTCAAATATTTTATCTCTCTGACAACTGGAAATATTGATTTAAATACCTTGAGTTGAGTCTTTGATGGCGGATGATGTCTTGAGAAGAATATGAATTGTGATTTTTCTTCAGATATTGTAAATCCATTCTGTACGGAATCTTATGAACTCTTAATATCCACGAAAAAACATGGGTGGTAATGATTTTTAGAAAAAGAGCATTGTATATTAGTTTCCAAATCGTGCAAGGCATCAAGAGTGTCAAGTCCACGTCTGAAACCATATTTTCTAATTGGCAACTTGTTCAAATTAAAATTCAAATTCTTTATTAGTGTATTAACATCAATGTTTTACGTCATACAATAGAAAAATAAAATAATAACTAGTTAAGTAACATCGATAATAAACAGAAATAAATTAAGACAAAATTGTAGAAATTAGATTATTAAACCCTAAATAGAAACATATATCAGATAATATACATACAAGTACAATATAAAATCACTTAACAAATAAAAATTTTAGTATAATATTAAAATAAAAATTACAAGTAAACTTAAAATTAAAAATAACCGACTTAAAAATAATAATTGAAGTCAAGTTAAAGGTATAATTTAAGATCGAAGTTACAATAAGTTAAAAAATTAGATTACGAATTAAAATTGTCAATAAACACGTGGGGGTATACACAAATTAAACCAGAACATACAAGAGCTAAAATCAAATTCAAGGAACTCCTCCCAACTGTAAAAGGCATGCATACTAAGGAATTTTTTAATACTGTTTTATGCCTTGTATTGTAAGAGTGAATGTCGTCGGTATTCTGATAGAGCAAAAAATAATTTTTTATATATATAAGGCAGCCAAAGATATACAGACAGGGCAAGGTTAATATCTGCATCTTTGAATGCCTGGCGACAATCCTCAGTGTAGTCAATGCCAGACATAACTCGGATAACTCTGCGTTGCAATCCAAAGATTCGGTGCCTAATCGTGGAGTGACCCCATATAATAAGCCCACATGATATGTGACTTCATAGTCACATATCATATGGGCTTATCAGTGCAAAATACGCAACTCGCAGTGTTTCTCTTGAGACTATCGATGGCAAGTTACGAATAAGGTAGATGTTAGAGCACAGTTTACTAGCCAAAGCATCTGAATGTGTGGCCCATATCAAGTGACTGTCGATATTTAGACCTAAAAATTTAATAGATTAATTCTCGTTTTTCCCTTTACGAAGAGAAAATGTAAGGGTTGCCGTTTTAGTATCATTTAACTTGAGGCGATTGCTTACAAACCAGCAGGATACCATTTTTTGTGATATGGTATGTAATTCATTTAGCACCTCTAATTGTTTGGCTTTATTTATCATTTCGCGCTTATTGTAGAGTCAGGTAGGTCACATATATTAAAAAAGTAAGGGTCCTAAAATGGAGCCCTGCGGGACACCGTGCATAATAGGCAAGGGATCAGATAATTTCCCATTAGTTAATGTACTGTGTAACTGTCAGGGTGTACGTTGTAGAAATAAAGTTTGCGTAGTAGAGTTTCATGCGAGACACAGTCAAAGGCTTTTGACAGGTCAAGGAAGCTTGACATTGAGACTGATCCCTCTTCAAAACAATCAATGGTCATGTCGACGAATTGTAGGACTGCGTCTGTTGTGGATCGCCCTTTCGTAAATCCAATTGTTCGTTTCGTAAGAGTTTCATGTTTTCAAGATATTCACTAATTGCATTTGCATGACTTTTTCCAAAAAAATTCCAAAAATTGGAAGTAACGAAATAGGACGGAAATTATCAGGATCGTCACAATCACCTTTTTTGTGAACTGAGATAATTAAAGCTTCTTTTAGTACCTCTGGAAAAATAACGTTTAGTACAGCTTTTACTGCATCACTGCGGAGTCCATAAATATCTTTACTTTTATTGTTTTTAAGTTACCTATAATATCTCTAACGGTAACAGCAGAAACTAGCATTTACAGTTTGGAGGATTGTTACACATTAAAATTATTGGGTCAACAGTTGGTTTAGGTAAGGAGTTTACAATTTTGTTAGCTATTTCAGAGAAAAGTGTATTAAATTCTTCTGGTGATAAGCTTGGAGCTTTATTATTATAATTAGTTAATGCTATTTTTGAATTAATGATGGTTCACATTGCTTTCGGTTTGAAACTATTGTCTTTTATATATGAATTATTAGCGTCCCGCTTACACGACTCAATAGCACGCTTATAATTCTTTCTATGACGATTTCTTAAGTAAATTTAACGTGTCTCTCATCTTAGCTAAGGTATTGTTAAACCATTTAATTTGGAGAGTATTATTTGAGATCTTTACTCGTTTTTCTGGAAAAGCTATATGGTAGTGAGAGAGAAAAATTGATAGAAATTGATCAAATATATCATTTACATTGTAAGCTTCATTAATAAAACTCGAATCTTGGGAATCTAAAAGTTGAAGTAAAGTGGATTTGCCTATAGTAGTAATCGGTCGTGTGATTATAGATTTCGTTTTACTGCTAGTCAATTCCTTAGGAGCGATATTAAATAAGATTCCTCTATGATCAGAGATTCCTGTTTTCAATGGTTGTACAACTGTGTCGAAATAATTGGTGCCTATATTATCGATACAATTATTTAAGCGTGTCGAAAAATTAACTAGAAACCTCAAACCAAAGCTATGTGCGAAGTCTACAAGGGCTGTTTTGTTCTGATAATCATCATTGAATCTTACGTTGAAGTCCGCCGCTAAGAACACATATCTATTTCTAAAATTTATGGTATCTAATATTTTAGAGAGGATATTTAAAAAATTGTTGATATTTTCTAACCACCACTCCAGTCTTAATTTAATAATTCTTTCTAAATTTTTTATTGATATTGGTCTGTAAAATATAAGGCTTGTTTTGTTTTTGTTAACTTTTAATATGGGAATTAGGATAACGTTTTTAAACTCTTCAAAATGTTCCATGTTCATCCACCATTGATTGCAGATACCTAGGAAGTACTCTTTGGCAATTTCCGGTAAGTAAGAAATCATACTGTAGATAATTCCATCCAAACCACTGTGGAATTGACGTTCTTGAGGACCATGGACAGTTCCAACATGGTAAAGGGGAAGAAAGTAAATGTATTTCATTAAAAATATGTAGGGTTTCTGAAGGAGGAACAAATTGAGGGACGAATAATTCTAGGATGGATGCTGGAATATCTTGAGGTATTATTTGATTTCTAATAGTGTCGTAGGCAACATTAATAAGAATTTAGTACTTTTGTGTTTGTAATATTATTATTATGTAATTATAGTAAATTATAACTTATAATAGTATCCTATTATTAGTTCTAATTGTAACTGTTGGATAATAAATAAATAAATAAATATAGTATCCCCATCCTGCAGATTGATGTGAAATAATACATTTTCTGCTTTTATCAGTAAATTATTATTTTGTGTAAATTTTAAAAATAGAATTGCATATTTTTTGGTTTTTAATTTAGTTAGAAAAAATAGAAGCTGTAATAATTAGTTCATAAGCGAGTTGGAATAGAAGAAATATTACCCAAAGTAAATAGTTTTCATAAATATATTTTTTTTCTTAAATAACGTCTAAGAAATCACAATTAAAAAATTCTAAAAATGAACTTATTTGAAAATAGACGATGGCCTAAGTTCTTACTTAGAAAATAAAGAAATGTGAAATCGTATATTAAGCTTCCAATCCCTCAAGTTTAATATAACACCAAGTTCATGAAATTCAAGTGTTGAAATAAACTAGTAGAAGGTAAACAGGCAACAACAAAAACAACTAGTGAATAAAACTTAAGAACAGAAATTGTTATACAAGACAATTTTTAATAGGAGAGCATATTAAAGTAATGCATAGCTTACAAAAGAAGTAAATAACATTTTGCTAGATTGTTTGCTTTTCACAACTTTCAAATATGTAAAAAAATATCTCATCAACATATTACTTTAGCCATCGTCAAGAAAAAATACAGAAATTTGAAAAATTTGAAATTGAAATAACCCTAAACAAATGAAAAAAATGAAGAAAATATAAATTTCAATCAAAACTAGGAACTAAACGCAAGCCAAGAACAAATAATGAAGATCTAGAAAAAAATTATTTTCTTTTAATAACAGATTTTACCTGCGGAAACATGGTGATCTAATGGATTCCCTGAGGTTACCTATACTCGCACAAATCTTCATATAATCGTTCGAAGAGAATTCCGAATCCCGAATAACATTATGTGTGCCGATACGTGGATGATGTTTCTGTATATGTGAAGGTTCGAATAGATTACTGGATATGCTTTTTTCAGGCACTAAATAACATACACAAATATATATATTAATTTGCAATATAAAGAGAATTGAATAGTAAAAGTAACTTCCTCTAGGCCTCACAATAAACATTTACCATAACAACCAGATACCATAATAATAATAATAAAAATAATAATTATTATTTCAATCGTTATAACTATGATGGCGGCAGCTAGTTTAAATCGCTCCGCTTCTGAAGAAAATTTAACTCTCTTTTCACGTATGGATACTTTAAAGTGTTACATATGTGATAAATCTACAAGTGAAGTAACAATTAAGTGTAGCATTTGTGAATTATATTTTCACCGAAGCTGCAATAAATGTGATGACAAACTTGGAATAGCGGCATGTGCAAAAAGTGATAAAAACGGTGTTCAAAAGTGTACTCTGCAAGTTCTAGTATCGCTAAAAATCACTGTCGATATGTTGGAAAATAAAGTAAGTCAACAGAATATAATCAATAACGCGCAGAATTCCAAAATATCGGAATTAACCTCAATTATTAATAAATTAAGTCAAGAACAAAAAAATGTAAACACGGGACACACGGCTGCTGATAGCCCAGACTCAAACCAAATAAATGTACAACCTGCAAAGTTCTCACCAGGGAACAAAGTTAAATAATAATATAATAAATCAAAATCTAAATATTAACACGCCGGTGGTGGCGCATCGGTTACGGCCCCGAACTGACGTGCAGCAACGTTGTTTCGGGTCAGTAGTCGGATGGGTGACCGGTACCATTCACCATTGAGATACAATTAATGGTGTTTTAGAGAGACGGGGGCGATCCTTTAAAGTAACAAGCTCATTTACACACACACACAAATACACAAAATGACACATGGCGGAAGGACCACGTGGTCGATAGCCTAACACTACTACTACTCTAAATATTAATTCAACCGAACTCAGCACGTGCTGCGCGGCTCCACCTCTGCATGCGCGGCGAATCTCAACTCACCGGTGTCAATCGTCGGAGGAACCCCACCGCGTACGGTTGATAAAACCTATTCTGCTGCATTATCGAACAAAAACAACGAGGGTGATTCATCTGCATTAGATATCGATAAAAATTCTAATCAATGGAAGGAAGTTGGATATGGGAAGAATAAAAAAATTGTAAAAACTCAAGTACAATCACGTAAACGTTATTCTTTTACCGGGCAGTCTACAAGCACGGATCTACCCGTCGCTGAAAAGAAAATGGATTTTTGTATCCAGATTAAATAAGGATCTAACTGATGAGGACATCAAGGCGTATCTATTGAAAGCAGGTCGACTAACATATGTTGTGCAAAAGCTAAAACCCAAATATGATGATGCCACATACTCATCATTCAAAATTGGTATTCCCGAGCAAGTCATGCTGACATAAACAGCCAAAACGTCTCCCCTAAAAAGAGATCAAAATGTAAATACAAGTATTTAAAAAAAGAATAAAGGTGTCTAAAAGGATATTTGCACCCTCATCATCATGGACCAATACAAGGGTTAGAGTGGAAGAACGTCGCAGCTGCACGAACTCCGCCCAGCTTCATCCAGTCAAAATTTTTGTACGTTTTGTTTTATATTTGTGTATATTCATATGTATTTATTTTTTTGGAATGAAAGCTAAAGATTAATAAACATAAACATAAACATAAACAAGTAGATCATGTTATTAATAATCCTGATTTTTGGCCAACTCATGCATTTGTAAACAGATTTTTCTTCTCAAATCGTCGGCGCGAAATTCCAACTTTTCAGTCGAGTCCACGCAACAGCGTTCAAACATAGCTATACATTTTAAACTATTTCACCAGAACATTCAATGTTTAAGTAACAGTATCACCCCTTTAACTGACGTACTTAATACTGAAGATGAAATCACTGTTCTATGCATAACCAAACACTGGTAGTCAGAAGATGAATGAACACTTTGTCATCTTCCCAACTACACATTGGCAGCATTCTCTTGTCGGAAAACCAAGGAGTATGGTGGCGTCGCTATCTATTGCAAAAGTGAAACAAATGCGTCTCCATTAAAATGTGTTGGTCAGTCCAATTTTGTTCCAATAACATTTTCATTGTTTGTATTTATAAACCACCCCAATGTGATTTTACAATATTTTTAAATAAACTGGAAAAAATATTGGATTTTGTAACGACTAGGTATTCGTATTATTACATCGCGGGAGATTATAAAATAACATTTGTTAACTTCATATAACGCTATGTTGAGCATCAAAGATCAACCTACGCGCATACATTACAATGGTACCTCAACGTGCATAGATAACATTATATTAAATAGTAACTCGTACAATTACAAAGTCAAAGTAATCGATACGTTCCTATCAGATCATAAGGCACAGATAATATCACATCTAGAAACACACTTAAAACCATCTCAATCCTACTCCAATGTAAGATTATACACCGACCATGCGTTGGGTGCTTTTCTAGTAGATTTACAGAATGAACTATTTCAGTCTGTTTTTGAGTCTACAGGTACCAACATTAAATACACACAATTAATTCATATATTTCTAATGTATACAAATAAACACTTTCCATTCAAGAAAATTAAGAATCAAAAGATAAAACCCAAATATAACTCGATAGAAATTATTAATTGTAAAAATCAAATGCATGTTTATGAAATTGCCCCCCAATGCATGCCCGAATATAAATTATTACTAAAAAAAGAAATCGCAAAGTATAAAGAACTACTACACAAGGAACGTTGTGCACATTACGAAAATAAGCTATCTAGCTCACAAAATAAATCAAAAGCTGCGTGGTCTATCATTCGCGATGTAGTCGGTACTCACAATAAAAAAACAAGAGTATTACCAAAAACTAATAATGAAAGACAACTGACAAACGACTTTAATTATTATTTTAAAGAAACCTCATTAAATATATTAAAGAGTAAATTGCCAGTACAAGACGCAACCTATGTATGTAATATACCTATACATAATAATACCATGTTCCTAGAATCAATCACCAGCACAGAATTAATAAACATAATCGCTAATATAGAAAATTAAAAAAACGTTCGGTCACGATGGCACTCCAATTTATTTAATAAAACATTCGATCCATATTATTGCTGAGCCACTTATTAATATTTTTAATAGCTCATTTTCTACAGGTACCTATCCTGATAAATTAACGGTCCATTGTAACACCCATATATAAAAGGAGCAACGCCGATAACTACGAAAACTATAGGCCCATATCAATATTAAGCACATTTTCTAAAATACTAGAATCAATCATGGCAAAACGTCTCACAGCATTTTTTCAAAAGAATAAATTGTTCACAAATAATCAGCATGGGTATACTCATGGTAGAAGTATTGATACTGCTCTTTTTCAATACCTCAACTCCATTCTATTTTCCTTGGATAAAAAGGAATGTGTGCGTCGTGTGCTATTGGATCTGTCTAAAGCCTTCGACACCATAGACCATTCAATACTACTTATCAAATTAGACCACTATGGAGTATGGGGTATTGTAGGGGAGTGGTTCAAATCATATCTAGAAAATCGCTCACAAACGGTAAAAATAAGTAGCAGTAACCATGTAACCATTTCTGATATGTTGGAGATTAACACAGGCGTCCCGCAGGGGAGTATTCTGGGGCCGCTGCTATTTATTATATACTTAAATGACATATCTCACGTTACCAACGATAACTGTAAACTCACCTGTTATGCAGACGATAGCAACCTTCTGCTATTTGGAAAAACATATCACCAAATGACTGATATAGGCAATTCTGTTATGGAGAAACTCAATGAGTGGTTTATCAACAATAAATTAATCCTTAATACAGAAAACACACCTTTTGAATTCACAAACACAGCGAAATTTCTTGGAATCACGATCGATGAAACTCTCAGCTATAAAAAACATATTAATAATCTTGCCTCTAAACTTTACAAAAGTTGTTACAGATTAAAAATACTAACAAAAAACACGAACATGGCGATATCTAAAACATTTTATTTTGCAAACTTACTCACATTTAAAATATGGAATCATATTTTGGGGTAGCAGTATTCACAATGATATTATCTTTAAAGCTCAAAAGCGTGCGATACGAACAATCTGTAAAATGAGACAGCGTGACAGTTGTATAGGGATTTTCAAAAATGCATAAAATTTATAAGCAAAAATAAACATTTATTTTCTAAATATACGTTAAACAGTCGTCACAATACGAGGCACGGTGATGCATATGTATACCCATCTCACCGACTTACAATGTTATAAAGAGGACCCCTATACAACTGTATTAAATTTTATAACCATCTACCAGAATACATAAAAAAAGAAAATAATTATAACAAGATCAAAAGAATGTCGTATGAATTACTATGCGTTGGAGCCATATAATGTGGACGTGTATCTAAACAACACATGTAACATTTAATCTAAGTTTTCTCTTATGTTGACGTATTTCCATGCCTTTGTTGTATATATAAATTATATTTGTATATGTAATCTCTTGCACTGGAAATAAACATTATTATTATTATTATTATTATTATTATTATTATTATTATTAATATCTTATGATTCGTTCGAATCAGAACACATCAAGCATTCAACACTTAATTAATAGATTAATCGTTTTTTAACCATTTTAACATCATAATTAAAATCTTCCATAACATCGGATATGAATACAACCTGTTTATCAAAATATTCAAGACAGTAACGTTTGTTAATGAACAACAACTGTATAGCCCAGGACATATATACATAAGTATATTTGTAGCTGTACCATTATTGTTTAATACCAGTTCAAAAATCAAAAGAATAGTTGAGATAAATTATAATTAATAACAATAGAAAAAAGGGCCAATTATATAAATTATGAAGGTTTCTATATAGGACAAACAGAAAGAAATTTTTATATTGAATACAACATTGCAACTACTCGCAATTATGTATAACTAATTCGTTTATTATATATTTAAAATGTTTATTCAATTTGAATGTAAATTATAAATAGTTTAATCTACATTTATTAATATTAAAAATATTGTTAATAAAGGTATTTAAAAACCACGTATTAGATTAAATTTAAATAATTAATTATAGTTAAAACAAAATTGAAGTTTTCAATTCAGTATAACACCATTACAAGGGGTCGCCACAATCCTTTTCGTTAACTACGTATTAATTTTAATAAAACCAGATAATTAGTATATTATGAATTCAATTTAAATTTAGTTTTTTAGTTTTATAAATTATTTATTACATTACTTTATTTTACATATTACTTCTGAAAATATATATACCTTACAGATAATGTAATAATTTTTATTAATAATAATATCTGGTTTTTGGCAGATATTTTATATATCTGATTTTAAAGGCAAAAACACAATATACAAAATATTTTCCATTATAAAGTAATTAACTTATGTTAATCGTAACGACATTATAAACAAGTTAACGTGACAGCGCAATTTTTTACCCTTTGTATACAGTAAGCTTTTAAACTTCTCGGAGCCATTCTGCATATTTTCCATTAACAATATTATCTCCCAAAATAAGAGACCCTAATCATTGGCTTTCTATAGAAAAATGTGACGTTGATTTTGTATGCTTTGAATTAATAGGTTCCACCGTATTGATGGATATAATATTAGTAGATAATCCATAAATTAATAATAGGAAGAGTTTAAGATAAGATATTAAGTAATATGAACAACAATAAAATTAATGGCCATAATCTTCCACGTCTTAAAAATTGCTCGAATTGCAACAATAATACCCTTGCAGAAAGTATTAAATTTTATTGCTGGAACTTAAATGAATAGCGCATAAAAGGCAAATGGTCCCGGCTGACGTTTTGAACATATTCAGAAGTGAAATTTACACCCAAATTTAAAATAATACAGACCTCGCTTTTTTTGTTTTCGCCTGCTTCAAAATTTAACGAGACACCTTTTGCATGTTTTAGTTCCGTTTGTCCATCACATCGGCGTTTAACTGCGAATTCGTATACATTCATTCGTTCATTTCCATGTTCGTGAAAATTAGAGCATTGATACTGTTACCAAAAATTTATTAGTAGTATTACTTACTAGTATAGATTTCGAACTTAGAGTTATAACCTTATTATCTGGTTTGAGGGTAATTATTAAATGATCAAATATTAATTAATATTTTAAGAATTATTTGTTAGTTTATTATGCTATTTATGATTTATAATTAAATATGTGACTATAAAATATATTAAGGTATTATAATTTAAATTATTGTTTCTATCTTTTACCGACGTTGCCTAAATAATAGCAATTCTTTCTTATTTTCTAAATCTCACATTACGCAAGTGAAAAATTCGTTTGGTAGGAGGAAAGATTCTTTCTATAATTTCATAAAGTTAGTTTAGTATATTTTCGATTTGCGTACCTTTTCTTTTTAATTTTTGTTTTATCCTGTCATTTGCTACTTTCGTTATCATATGACAATTAACCATAACGGCTATCAAAGCCTTTAAGCCTAAATTTAAAAATTATTTTATTTAGTTTATTAAATAAAACGATTTATAAATTATAACATATGTTAAAAAAAATAAGATTTCATTTCATTTCCTTATGTAAAATGGCTCTATGCTAATCAGCTAATATTATGGTTTTAGTTTATTTACAGAATAATTTGATACGATGGAATATATGCATGAAAATTTCCATTAGCTCGTTTAGTTCTGATTTTCTGACATTATTATTTTTATCCTGGATTTGCTTAATAATTTATTCAGTTAGACCATAAAATAATCCAGTTTAAAAACTCAGTCCAATAGTATCTAATAAAAATTCACCTACATACAAATTAGAAATGTGGCTTATCAATAAATTCAAAGCATAAAAATAATAATAATTTTTGATCGGTGAAAAATGCAATAGATTGAAGAAACAAATTAAAACACTTTAAATTAAAGCCAGCAATAAATTAATCTCTTTTGACGTGGAATCTTTGTTCTTAAGCATAAATGAAACATTGGATATACTCAAAACATTATTAACATATAATCAATATAATCAAATTTCAGACGATGATATAGCTCAATACCCCAAACTTATAGGAATGGTCATCAACTGCAACGTAGTAAATAGTAATCTGGGATGGCCCCAGCTAGGTTTCGCAAATGGAAAATAATATGTACTCTTTTGAACACTATTTATTTTGATTACAAAGACGTGGTCGCAGGCGTAATGTCTGCCCGTATCCGGTGCTCATGCATCCCCTTATCTCTATACTGCAGATAGCATCCATGTAATGCAAGTAACATACCATAATACCCCCTTTACTTAAAAGGAACATCATTTCTCAACATTTAAACATTTTTAACACAAATAAATTTACAAATCTAATTTTATTACAGGCTTCTTAATTCTACTTGATTTTCTAATACTAGATAGCTCAGAGTTTTCTAAACAAATGTTATCATTTATTTTTTGATTCGTTATTTACATCGGCTCTTGGAGTATGTACGGGTAGTAGGTTTCTATACATGCTTTGAATATTTGATGGTGGAGGTATTAAACTGTTTGATGTATACTGATCCTCTTTTGTGTTTTTCCCAATTTTTGTTATTTGATCAATATGATGTTTCACGATATTTTTATTGTCTAGTTCTATTAGTTAGTGTAATATAACTAATATTTTATTTACTTTACTAAATAGCCATTTATCACCACTGTAATTTCTGGCAGCAACTCGCATTCCTACTTCAAGTTTTCTAGGACATGTATTGTTGTTATTTATTCCTATTTGATTGTCATATTTCATTTGATTTAGGTTAAATTCTATCTACTTTGGATTTTATTTTCGACCTACTAACATCATCGAAAGTGGTTTCCTTATAATTGCTTGAGGCATTTTGCTGTACTGAATTAAAAATAAATTAATTTTTTGGGTAATTGTTAAGTCAGAGTTTTTATAAGACATTGCACGCAACGCATTTTTAATTGTTTGTACATACCGTACATACTGCCTGCCCCTTTTTAGCCGAATGGTATGGAGCCGTAAATTTAAAGACTATACCGTATGATTTAAAAAAAGTTTGAAACTCTACTGATTTGAATTGAGTTCCACAATCAGTAACAAAAAAAATCTGGTACTCCAAATCACGAAAATTTGATAAACAAATCTCTATAATTGATTTGGCTGTGATATTGTTCATTGTAAAGATTTCAGGGCACTTGGTTAAAGAGTCTACTAAAATTAAAAAATAATGCCCCTGAAAAAGTCCAGCAAAATCACAATGAATTCTCTCAAAAAGTTCAGTAGAAGGTATCCACGGATGGTGGATACCTTCTTTGTTTTGATACAGCTAGAGCAGTTTTCAATTGAGGAGTTGGATGGAAGAAGGGCACTTCTACAAAATTGGCATTTTGAATTAGAACTTCTAATTATTGAATTAGAAAGTATTTGAGAGCATCAGAAGTTTGTTATTCTAAGGTAACCTCTATTTCTTTCAATTATATTTATACAACACATGTTGGTTTTATTGAAAACTTTTTTTGAAAACATTTTATTTTTTGCCTAACATACCTAAAATCGTTAAAAATAACAGCTAAAATAGTGCCCTTTTTCCATATATATTAATAAATACTTCAAAAAGCTTAATTGTATTATTGAACATAACTCTTGTTTAACATAAACGTAAAAAAATATTAAACACTACCATTCTAAATCACTGTCACTGTTTTGTTGGTCGTTTTCTTCAGTAGATGTAGATGGCAGGTTCACCTGTTCCTTGAACACATTTTTGTTATACCACTTTGATTCATCTAACTCCAAAAATTTCATTAAATCTTTTAAGTTCTGCATTTTTTCAGATTTAATAAAAACTGGTGGAACCGACTCCAAATTTACTTCCAAGTCATCTTCTTTTCTTGTAATCCAAAAATCAAATGAAGTATAAAAGCCGTTATATGACTCTGCTGCACTCAGAATACCTGAAGCATTATATTTTATCTGACAATACCTTCTTAAAGTAAAACTTTGTTTTTTAGTATTTACAGATTTCTTGAAAAAATCTTTTAAGCCCTTGTCCCAGTCTTTAATTAGCGGCGCGCCTTCAATAACCTGAAAGTGCGTCGGTTTTTCTCTACACTGTTGCATAATTTGCAAATAAAAGTTTGGAGTTTTGACCGTTTCTAGTCGTTTCAGTAACTTTCCGTAAACACCAAAATTTCTATCGCAAGCGCAATGTCCACGAACTGGAAAAAGGTGCCGAATATTAATATTTTTTGGTTTTGCAAGACATAAACAGTAGTGTAGCATATTCATATTCTTATTTTGTCACCCTGCGGCGTCTAAAAAAAGTACGATATTTTTTATATTCGGTTCATGTCCCACCGCAGTTTGCAAAAAATGATCAACAAAAGAAATCACCGAATTTGAATTTTTCTTTGCTTCATTTTCTGTAAATCAATAAAACGAACTTGTATCATCATTGTGACAGTGTACATTAAACACGTACAACCATTAAATGCGTTTGTAAAACTGTTGAGAGACAATGAGTTTTGGCAAAGGCAAATTTTGCGCGTAATCAAACTCGACAACTAAAGTTGATTTATCGTACATTCAATCATTTTTAGTTCATTTTACAGAAGGAAATACGTTCAAACTAGTGTTGCTTTGATAGCCTTGCTATTTTGTAACACGCAAATTACTTTTGTATTATTCAATGTCTGTCGGAGTATTAGCTAGAGAAGTAGTTGTTTCAAAAGTGGTTTGTTTTTGTAGTCTTAATAAGACTCATTTGTTGTAGATTTTACGAAATATTTTCGTGTTTTTTCTAATTATTAGTTGATTTATCATGTCTAAAATTTTCTATTATTTCTTTTTTAATGTCTTTGTATGCTTGCACTTTTTTGTCGTGTACTGATTATATTACTTCTTTACTGAAAGAATACTCGGAGTTTTCGCGAAACCATCGATGGAAAGTACAGTACATCAGTTTTTAAAAAAAAATACTGCTGGAATCCTGTAAACAAAATCTTTAAATTTAGAGCATAATTTCGGCCGATTATAATGAGATTCTTTGTTTGGAATTTGTGCCAAAAATTCATTTACCAAATACCAAGTTTATGGAATTATTTTGTGGGGCCTGTTTTCATGTTGGCCTCTTTTTGTCGCTAATAGAAATATTTCCGTCTTTTAACTACTTCGTGTGGATTGTCCGTATACGTTTGTACCCAATTTGAAAAATATTCAAGAAAAAGTTTTTACACACCTCAATCGAGGTACTATTTATTTTGAGAACATATTTCCAATTAGTCCTTGCTTGACATTTAGGAGCTGTAACCCTTGTTTTGGTTAAAACGGAGACAAGCAACCAAGAAGAAAATTATCCTGTTCGTTCTTATCTGCCAAGATCAAAAATTTTTCAAACTATTCTTGTTGTAGTCTGCCTAGCATAACCTCATAACACTTCTTCTTACAGCACACAAGAACTGCAGCAAAAGTTTTTGCATGCACTGTCACACCTGAAAATTTAAAATCTCTGAGTATAAAAATTATTGACCACTAATAAAATATATTACCTTTGGTAGTAGTGTACTTTTTTTCCGCTATTTCTTGCTATTTATTTCCTATTCTTTGTCCACTGCTCCTTGTTTATTTTTCGTTTTCGACCCAAGTTTTTTCATTCAAGATGATCAGATTCCAAATCTCAGCTACTTTCTGTTTCTTCATAACTACTGTCCTCGGCGCTATTTGAGTAATTTTCAGAGCTCATTGTGCCCTTTTAATTTAGCAATAAAATATGCATACAAATTAGGTTAGGCACATGTGAAATTTGACGTTCTATGAAAGAAGGGCACTTGTAGCGATTTACAGATTGGCTCACAGTGCCACCAATATGCGAAGTATGAAAACAACAGAACCAAAGGCCGATAAAGGAAGGTTTCTTTTGTGATATAAACCAATTTACGGAAAAAATTGCATTTCCATGGAAGTGTCCTTTTTCCATCCAACTCCTCAATTATTTCTGAAATATCTTTATCCAGACCTGGCCATGAACAATAACTTCTTGCTAATTGTTTTATTTTTGTCATCCAAAATGACCTACATGTAATTTATTTAGAACATACTTTCTAAGTGATTGTGAGATATACAAACGTAAACGTAATGCGTGGATTATACAAATGTCTTGAGAAAGAAAAATCTGAAGAGAAAATTTGTTAATATATTTATATTTCTGCTTCTTCTAAATTGTTTTTAATAACAGAGTTTGATCTAGCGATTAGTCTTAACAACGCGTCAACCCTCAAATGACTCTTCGTGTTTTGTATTTAATGTTATAGTTAAATGCTTGTAAAAATATTGCATAATGTTGCATTCTGTTGAAAATATACGAAGGTTTTTGTGTGGGTTAAATATTTGGACTAAAGCATTACAGTCTGTAATTAAAGTGAACTTCGTACCATACAGGTACTGATAGAATTTTTTTTTACCAAAAATGATAGCATAAGCTTCTCTGTCTACTTGAGAATAACGGTTTTGTGTGTCTGATAAGGTCTGTGAAGCGAATAGTTTAGGTTTTTCACTTAATATATATTAATAAATAGATGCGACAATATTGCTCCTACCCCAACTAAACTGCTATTTATAGCAAGTATTAATGAACGTTTTGGGTTTAAATGTGTAATAATAAATGACTTTTCACAATTTCAGTTCAGTATCTTTATGTAACCGATTATTTAATGAACTTAAATTTTTAAAGAATCTCCCGTAATAGCTAACAAGTCCCAAGAATGTACGTAGCTCATCTGGATTAGAGGGTCGTGGGATGTTTTGTAATGCTTCTTTTGAGATTTTTGTATACCGTCTTTTTTAATTTTATGTTATATCCACAAGATTCAATTTGATTAGCCAAATTATATACATTTGCATGTTTATCAAGATTTACTCTAAAATTGCATTCGTGAAATCTATTTGAAATTTGCTGTAGTATTTTAAGATGTATTTCATCATTTGGTGCCGTAATCCTAACATCATCAAAAAATATTGCTACTCCCTCAATGCCTTGTAATATTATTTTAATAGTAATTTATTGCTGGTACAGAAACTACTTCGTACATTAAACGAGTAGGTTTCAAATTTACAGTATTTAAATTAAGTACTTCCCTATTGTCTGGGCGTATTTCTAAATGTAAATAAGCTTGTGTAATGTCTAATTTTGAAAAATGTTCTCCTCCGACCATATTTGTGATTTTTTTCTTGTTGTTTATCTTTCCAACTTATTTTATGTGCCTCTGTTGTGTTTGTCAGGTTCCCCATCACGCTCATTTATATTTCCGTGGCTTCATAAGCCTTCGCAATTTTTTTTCCAAGAATTTCCGGCGTAGTTCAGATGATAAAAAATTTCAATAACTTGATCACGTATTTGTTCGTCTATGTTTGTGTAGTTGCAATTTTTTCCTTGCTCCTCCAATTTTCTAATGAACCGCTCAATAGTTTCACCTTGTTGTTACTTGAAACTCTTAAAAACGTACCTTTCGCATATTGTGTTTGAG
The DNA here is from genome assembly GCA_963969525.1 of Ontholestes murinus. Lineage (NCBI taxonomy): Eukaryota > Metazoa > Arthropoda > Insecta > Coleoptera > Staphylinidae > Ontholestes > Ontholestes murinus. The sequence continues at coordinate 35,229,593 of OZ018389.1, read as the reverse complement.
TTAGGTGAGAAGTATGCATCGAGAGCCGCCATTATTGTCCCGTGGTGGTCTTTTGATGCAGTGTTTTCTGACGCCGGTAATGTGAAACAAATGTCTTGCACATCCTGTCCTGCACAATGTAATAATAAGTTCTTCTTACTCGTATCGTCAGTCACTCCCCTTACACTTATATATATTTCGACGCTCCATTTCCACTGTATCCATTTTAATCCTAATGATGCACTTTCCTTGTGGCGATTGAACTAGGTAATTTACAAATTTTCCATTTTGTTTCCGATCTTGTTGCCACTGTTGTATTTTGTAGTTTGTAGATATAATTTGGGATTGCCCCAGGTAGCTTTCACAAATGGAAAATAATATCTAATCTATTGAACACTATTTATTCTGAGTACAACTTTCGTACAAAGACGTGGTCGCAGCAGTAATGGCTGTGTGCATATGCATCCCCTTATCTCTATACTACCAAGATAGCATCCATGTAATGCAAGTAACATACCATACAAGTATTTCAATTCAATAATAAACTCTATAAACAAACTTTTGGCACTGCAATAGGAAACCCTTTATCACCATATATCTTTTTAAACCACCTAGAAAATAAAGCAGCAAATTCAATTCCATGTTTTCCAAAATGCTGGTTCTATTACTCCTTCTTGTCAACTTTGAATAATTTATATCCGAGGATATAAATTCAATTCAAAAGCTAATCAATCCCTTTCAACTCCCTTTCCTAGACAACTTAATTACTAGAGAAAGTAAAAATTAGATTCCAACATTTTTGGAAAACCTACACCTAGCTGCAATTATATCCATGCAGATTGAGCCAGCCCGATAAAACATAATTTCGCTGTCTTCAACATGTTTTTCAGAGCAGTCAATCTACCGCTATCTGAATCCAATTAAAAACTGAGTTCAATCTCAATTTTACAATTGCCAAGTCTTTAAAACAGAACGGACACGACTAACACATATCAAAGAAATTACAGAGAAAAATTAGGTCAAATTATTATATTCACATGAGTCAGATCAACAACTTAACAAACTTTTCGGACAAATGCTTCAATTGTGGTTAAATGTATATTGATCATAAGCAAAGAAATATATTAACTCGTTTCAAGGAACATTCATATGATACGAGTAGGTATAATTTGCCGGTGCAAGCAAAATTGTCCCATGTTATTCTTATGGACTTCCGTTTAATGCTTTTTCATCGCGAAAACCACCCTTCGGTGTGAATTTTTGATTAATTGCGATTAGGGGGATGTTCAGGGGGAAGTAAAGAATGTGTAGGTACGAAAAAAGTACAAAAAAAATGATCGTAGGGGGTAGTTATCATCCCTCAAATTTTAAGTGTATCTTGTGTTGCATACGACGTAGGGGTACCGTGTTTGGTATTGAACGAAAGGGAATTTTTCGGGGATTCCAATGGTGAAATCAGAAAAAAACTATCTCGTCTATGATTGGTGCAGAGAGTCTTTAAAAGTCTTGTGGTTGATAACAATGATAAGAAGAATGAGCCCGCTCTTGTTATGCGTGACGACAGAGATAGGTGATATGTTTTCCTTTTCAGACAGAAGTGCGCATGCGCCTTAGGCACGCGGCACGCGCGCTGGCGTCTACCGTTTGGATTCTGTGCATGGGCGGTAAATTTTTGAATTTTGAGGCTGACCGTTTGCTGTCTGAATTCAATAGCTGATTGCACGATATTAATTAATATAGTGGATGTTAAATTAAGTTATCGTTTCGTGATAAGATGCCGTTGTCTCGAATTGAAATAAAAAGCTAATTGCGAAGTATTATTTAATATATAATTAATAATAATGTCAATATTCAGTGAAAATAGTGAGATCCACCCTCCCTTATTTTGTACACGTGAAATTTATGCTAAGTGGGAAGGTAAATATTATTGTGAAAATTGTGTTATCAAACCCTACGTTACGGTGACAAAAACTCATGCCTTAAAATCGTTGTATAGTGTAAATTTAAATAAGTGTGTTATTTGTGAAGTAGATTTGTTCTTTCTCAAATTACCAGAAAACTGTGATAACTGTGAAGAAATAATGGTGAACAAATTACAACAAGGTATAATAAAGCACAAGTTTAGTCAGAAAAATTTTGTACAAGAAGAGTTTATGTGGTATAACTGCAGGAATAATCAATCGATACGAAATTTAATGAAAAAGAAAATAGTGCAACTCGATGCAAGGGTCAGAGACTTAAATTTGTTTTCGTTTCTATGAAAATATCTTACTAAGAATTTTCTTCCAGGAAGTTAAAAGGTAAACCGTAATCAACATGTATATTTTTTTACGAAATCAGGAAATAAGCGGTTTACCTTACTAACACCCGTTTAAAATATCTAATCTCAAAAAAATACCACCTATGGTGTGATAACCCATATCATACTTAATCGTTGATTCTCAACATGTTTTAATATATGTACAGTTATCGATAAGGTCTTTGTTGGATAGTTGTTTAGAGATCCTGCTTAAAACCATACGTTTCCGATAGATTAATTATATATTGAACATAGCGTTGATATCATCACCAGTTGACTTATATTAGTTGCACGATTAACATTACAAAAAAAAAAAAACATATCAACAAACATGTGTTCAATTATCGAAAAGTTGAACAACTCAATGGCTATTGAAAATGTGAGAATTAAAAAATTGTGCGAGTTAACAATTAACAGAAAATATAAACTTCTAGACATTAAAGTCGTGAATACGCGTCATGGTAAAGCCTTGTTGTCTACCATTGAAGACTCAGACGGTGAAAAAACAAAAGTGTTTCTACCAAAACGATTGTGCGACGAAGTTTCCAACAAAGACCTTCGACTGCTGTTGGACACACCCTCTGCAATTGTTTACAAGGGACAGCACTCATTTCCGGGCAAACCCAACCCTGCCAATATTGTAGAGTTTGCGCTTGTAAGTATAATACAATTATCCATATATTATTTTACTGATTGTATATTTTTGTTTTTTAGATGGAATAATTTTTAATCATAATGCAAAATAAAATAATTAGATTAATAGAAACGCTTAAAAATAATCAACATAATTTAAATAATGTATATAAATTTAGAACCTTAACTAAAATAGAAATACGAAAATTAAACAAATCATTAAAACTCGTAAAAAATGTTCACGAAAAACAAAAAATATTGTCAGAATTATCTCACCTAATAACTTTACAATCAAAAATTGATGAGATAATTTCGAACAAACAAGATGATGCACCCTATCATGGATATGGACTTAGAAGAAGGAAACAAACAGGATTGGTCAATAGAACAAAAAAGAAAAAAATTCAATGGAAAGATGTAAGTTACTTTTTAATTTATTAATATATTAAAATTTAATTGTTAAATGTTTCAATTATATATTATTTTTTAGATACAATCAGCATTTGAAAGTAGAATTAGAACCGGAGTAATAATTAATATCGGGCATAAAATTCCAGAAGAATTTTTTCAAGATTGCAAAACCCTTTTATCGTCTAGAATGAATAATGCATTATTAAAACATGGTCCGTTTAAAATTAATATGGTTTTTAGTGGAGAATTTATTAAACCAAGTACAGAAGAGAAGGATGTCAAATTCATCAATACCAAGAATATCAGCACCTTGTCCGCTGAAGAAATAGATAAAGTGTTAAATGACTTAATCGCAGAAATTATAAAAAACGTAAGTAATTGATTGTTACCAACATATAAAATAATGAAAAATAATTTGCGATATCTATAAATTACAGCTTGAAGAGTTCCAAGAAATGCACAGTGGTTGGGCTCTTTTGTCAATTCTCCAAGTGGTTGTTGCGTTTTGTAACTACGTTCCCCTTCGCGGAGGATATAGCACGTACATGGATTTACCGACAGAAATTAAAAGAAAGCATGCAGTCTTAAATATACGTAATAATGATCGTCGATGTTTTGCGTGGAGTATCATAGCTCATCTATTTCCTGCCCGCAATAACCCCGAAGATACGAATTCTTATCCACAAGATATTCATCATCACTTAAATTTATCAGGTATCGAATTTCCCGTAAAAATATCAGATATTTCTATATTCGAACGACAAAATCAATTTCTGTCTATAAATGTTTATGGTTTAAATGAATTTAACGAAGTTATCGGTCCATACTATCACTCAAAAAGTATTAAAGACGTGCATATAAATTTGTTATATTTAAATTTGCATAAAAACGGTCATTATTGTTTAATACATAATCTTTCGGCACTTTGTAGTAAACAACTATCAAAAAATGATCATCAAAAATTTATTTGTGATAGATGTTTATGTTATTTTGATTTAGCTGATAAACTGCAAAGACACATCGAAGATTGTTCAAAATTTGAGTGCGTGAAAATAGAATTGCCTAGAAGTGACAAAAATATATTAAAATTTAATAATTATTCAGCCACATTAAAAAATCCATTTGTAATATATGCAGACTTTGAAGCATTTACTGTCCCTATTAACACTTACAACAATGAAAGTAGTAAATCGTATACAAATGCATACCAAAAACATGAGCCTTTTAGTGTTGCGTATTTAACAACATGTTCTTATGATACTTCCCTGTGTAAATTTAATTTGTATCGTGGAGAAAATCCAACTAAATGGTTTATTGATAAAATTTTAAAAGAAGCAGATAAAATAATTCGATATTTAAAAAATTATCAAACGGTTCCACTTATTATGAATGATGATGATTTAGACATATTTAATCAGTCAACAAACTGTTTTTTGTGTGGTTGTATATTCAATGAAATTAATTATAAAGTCAAACATCATGATCATTTTAATGGAAATTTTATTTCAGCTTTATGTAATAATTGTAATTTAAAATGTAAGGTGAGGCCAATCATTCCAATTATTTTACATAATTTATCTCATTATGATGCACACTTTATAATTGAAGAGTTAGCTAAAGTTGATAATAATCCGATACAAATAATACCTGTCACGTCGGAAACATATATTGCATTTTCTAAATTCTACAATGGATATACATTAAGATTTATTGATTCTTTACGATTTATGCCTTCCAGCTTAGATGAGTTGTCAAAAAATTTATTAGACTCCCAAAAAATGTTCACAAAATTATATTTTCCAAACGTTCCAGATTTCAACTTAGCTTGTAAAAAGGGTATTTTCCCATATGATTATGTTAATTCTCCAACTAAATTAGAAGAAAACAAATTACCTGATATAAAACAATTTTATAGTCTCTTGAAGGAAGAAAATATCAGTGTGGAAAATTATAAACATGCAAAATTAGTATGGAATCATTTTAAATGTCAAAATCTAGGTGAATATTCTGATCTATATCTAAAAATCGATGTGTTATTATTAGCTGACGTATTTGAAAATTTTCGTAGTATAACATTAAAAACGTACGGGTTGGATCCGTCCTCATTTTTTACTTGTCCAGGACTAGCATTTTCAGCAGCTTTAAAAATAACACAAGTTCAACTACCTCTCCTTGAAGACATAGATATGATCATGATGTTTGAAAAAGCAATTCGTGGAGGTATTACTCAAGTTAGCTGTAGACATGCTCGAGCAAACTCAATTTATATGGGTAGCAAATTTGATGAAACCAAAGACATTTCTGAAATTTTATATTTAGACGCGAACGGTCTATATGCTTTCACAATGCAATTCAATTTACCTTGTGGAGATTTTCGATGGCTCAATACTCAAGAAATACACACTGTTCAAAATATTCTGACAACTAGTGCTAAACAAATAGAATCTTTTTTTGGAGAAAGTAAATCTTGTATTTTGGAAGTTGATATTAATTACCCGAGTGAGATTCACGATAAGCATATATTTTTTCCATTCTGTCCGGAACATCATAAAATCGATTCGAAAAATAGCTATATGAAATTGATGCTAACGCTTAATGATAAAAATAAATATGTAATACATTTAAAAAATTTATTACAATGTTTAGAACATGGATTAAAAATTAAAAAAATACATCGAATAATAGAATTTAAACAATCAATGTGGTTAAAGAAATATATCGATATTAATACCGAATTAAGGATTCAATCAAACAGTGAATTTGAAAAAAGCTACTATAAAGGTATGAACAATATGGTCTTTGGAAAATTAATGGAATCGATAAGAAAACGTCGAAATGTAATATTATGTAACAAATGGAAAGCTGCAGAAAAATATATATCGAAACCTAATTTTAAATCAGTCAAAATTTTTAATGCTAATCTTGTTGCCATCGAAATGTATAAAACTGTTGTTAAATACGATAAACCACTGTATATAGGTATGGCTGTTTTGGATCTGTCAAAAACTGTTATGTACAACTTTTTCTATAATTACATAATGAAAAGAATTGCAAATAAATTTACTGTTATTTTATGTTATTGTGACACCGACAGTTTTATATTAAAATTTAGTCCTATAGATTCAAATCGAAATAAAAGTATATATGAAATTATAAAAGAGGATGCAAAATTATACTTTGATACGTCTGATTATAAGCAAGATAATGTTTATAAAATACCTTGTGCTAATAAGAAAAAACCAGGTTATTTTAAGGATGAATTAAAAGGTGCTATTATTGAAGAATATATTGGAATAAGAGCTAAAGCATACGCAATTAAAATTTTTAATTTAGATAACGGTACAATTAAAAAACTAAAAGGAATATCTCGATGTGCAGTGGAAAGATTGAGTTTTGATGATTATAAAAATTGCGTTTTCAATAATGAAACTACTATGTGTCAATTTAACACAATTCGTTCATTTAACCATAACATTTATTCTACTAAAATTAATAAAGTAGGTTTGAAAAATCTAGATGACAAAAGATATATTTTATGTGATGGAATTAATTCCGTTCCTTGGGGTTATTACAAGATACAAAAATAAAATTTTAATTAGCGAACAAAATTATGTTGATTATATTGTAGTTTAGGTTTATTGCTTTTGCTTTACCTTACTTTTGTACTTTTATTTTATTTTAAGCATATAAATAAATACATATATATTTACTAATGTTTTCATAAATGTACTTACCTAACCCTTTTTTTTCTCGTTCTCGGGAAAGTTAAAAAATAAAAATAAAAATTCATTTAAATACTGATAACTTTTTATTTTTAAAAAAGAAATTTATTATAATTTTTTTACATATTCTTTTAATTTTTTTACATTATTTAAACTACAAATACTATTGTTCTTACAATGAATCTTGCAATTATTAATTGTTTTTTTAAATTAGGGGAATTACTATCTAAACCTAAATCTATTACATTCCTATAAAAGTTTCTTAAATAACTAGTTTTTTGATTTCCTTTTACATAAACAATATCTGCAGGAAACATTTTAAAAATTGAATACAAGTCATTTGGGTTAGTATCACCATCACTGTATCTCAAACAATGATAATTATTTTCTAACCAAATAACTTGTTTTTTTAAATCATTAGAAAGTTGCAAAAACGGCTTAGACGGTTTAAGGTGAAACATCCAGGTTGGGGTGTCGTCGTCAACATATGCGAACACTAATTCTTTTGGGGAAAATTCAGGTAAGTTGAATCCTTGAATGTCAATAACCAATATTTTTTGAGGCTTAATCCTTTTCAAAAGAACGGCATTCAGGGGTTGTTCGACCTTCTTCACGCGATCGGTAAATCTAGCTCGGTCCGCTGCAACTTGCATCCAATTTACATCCACTTCTGTATCGGTATCATCTTCATAGATAAATGTAATCGGTGGTAAATTAAACACTACACTCTTTCTTTTTATTACGTCCATATTTTATCTACACAATTTTTCGAACAATTCCTGATAAAGGAGTGTACTCGACAACTGCATCGCAAAGAATGAGGCAGTAGGCGCGCGTGTTCTCATTAAATGGATCATCCGCTTCCAATTCAATTTTCAAATCAACTGTTGAAGATTTCAACCTCTCATTTTGTTTCGAGAGATCAAACACGTACAGCATTCTATGTTTGAACTCGTTGAAATCTAAATATGGATCTTGACCTTGACCATTGTAATTTGATCCGTAATAACTGTCTCGAAATCTTGTATACATCTGATATGCAAGTAAATAATCTCCACCTCTGATATCTAGATTCAAATTATCGTAAGGGTATGATTCAGAATTTAAATGCACCTTAATGTTTCGAATTAGACAATGATCGAAATTGGTTGCATCTTTAAGATGGTTATTTTTTCTGTCCTGATGAAAAGCGATGATTACGTAACGGGGTTTCTCTAGATTTGTTGACGTTTTAACGCTCCATATATCTTTAGTGGTTTGTCTTAGACCGGGTAATTCGTGAATTTCCCACTTGCGAAAAGGCATTACAATCGGTTTGTCGGCTTGTAAACGTTCCAGCATATTCAAGCGTATTTCATCGTTTACATGAACGTGGGGCATTCGCCATTCCACTTTTAGGATTTTCAATTTGGCGCTTTCGGGTCCTACATAACAGTTTTTATCCGTACTGGATCGCAAAAGAATTAACTCCTGTTTTGCATTCACAATTACTTTGTGATAATCCTCAGCGAATCCTAGGAGATATTTCAAGGGAATCGAAACGTAGAATTTATTGTTGCCATCGTAATAGATCTTATGTTTTCCAGTAGACGCCCATCCCGAGATTTCGAGTCCGTTAGCATAAGATTTTTGAAATGATAGCAAACCCTTTATCGTGCTCGTAACCCCAACGTCGCGACATTTGTCAATTTCCACACCATTTAATTCATATCGAATTTCTTCAAACAAAAAACTGAATGCATTGGTTACAAATTCAAATTTTTTGTCATTCGGTTTTGCATCTGGCAAATCCACTTTGCCACAGATGTAAATGTAGCTATCACAAGGTGCCGTATAAATATCCTGATTCTGAATAACAACTCGAATTTCATCATTTTTCTCGAAATTCGTTGAAGATGGCTGATACGTGTGAAATTGATACTTGGCTAATGTTTCATCAAACACGATGTCACTAAATATATCTAATTTAACCATGATGATTTTTGTTGTTGTTGGGAGAAAGCTTATATCCCATAGACTGCAATCTTGCACGATTAGCCAATGTTATCTTGGGAGACGTCTTCACAGGACTGATGGATAATTTGTTTTGTAATGTCAATTTATATGTACTTTGATTCTCGGTGCTGCTTTTAAATTGAATGCCCATACTACTTAGGTACTCGTTTTAATTCTAGGCGAATGATAATTTTCTCTCCTCTAAAATTAACCGGATCACCGTCTTGATCTAGAATTCGAATTGTTATATTACTGATTGATTTTGTATTTATAGGTAAATAAAGAATATTTTTCGGTTCTATAATAATTGCATATCCCGGATCGACTGTCGGCGTGAATTCAAATAAAGTATGAGATAATTTGCTATTGTAATACGCACCCGTTACAATATTACATTCAACACGTATGCTAGTTACTTTTACAATTTCCACAGGTAAATCTGATATGTGAAGAATACCCGCTTTTAAAATTTCCTTACCTGAAAATCCTAATAATTTGCCAATCGTGCCTTTTTCAGGTGAAAAATCTATATCGAATTTACTTTTAATTTCGCATTTTAATGTATTATTATTCGGTTTCAGCGATAACAGTTTATCAGCGAGGGTTTCCTTGACGACCCTGTCAACGCCGAATAGTTTTAACAGCTGCTTTTGCAAATACTTTTCAATGTTCGCGATTTCGTACGAACCGGATGGTATTATAATTTCTTTTTTATTGTAAATAAATTTATTGTTTACTCCCTCTTCAATATTCGGTATTGTATGATATGAATGAAAACCAATCAGTCCTAAACAATAAGATTCTTCAGAATCAAGTTCGATGGGTGGATAATAACTATCGGAGAGTACACTCGTCGAACTTTGCAGTGTAAATGTCTGAGACATGACTAAACTTATTTCCACATGACATTTCTATTTATCATGTAAGAAATGCAGACATAAATGGCCGCAATTGAAAGTATCAAATTTTTGATATCTATCATGATTGTATTTAATTACAAGACCGCGAAAGTATCGTCTCAACTCTAACGGCGGTGGTAAATTTCCGAAACTGTCAAAATAATGAACAACACCTCCACGCTTTTTATATGCCACCCAATGCGTGCCCATACCTCGTATCGAATCTAAATTGATTATTGCGGATTCATTACGATACGGTTTCGAAGGTAGATTATCTCGCATGAACACACCTCTAAAATCCTTGATATTTTTGGCGAATTTTCTTAAATCTACATCGGTAAGTGCACGCTTGGGTAGGCTGTTTATAAGTTTTTTGGATGTTGTTTCATGTACAAACCGAGACCGCGTTTATACGGTTTCAAGTAAAGACCCTGTCCACCTTTCTTGCCGAGCGCAATTGATTCCATCGTTTTGTTGTGCCGTTGAGCTTCTTCGAGTTTTTGTCGAGCACTTTTCGCACTGTTTACTGCTTTTGCAATTCCTGCAGCGCCTCCGGCTAATGATCCAAGAGCACTTAATCCGGCAAATATGGGAATAAGTGGTAGTATTCCGCCTCGTTTTGGAACTGGTATAACTCGAGGTGTTCGAATTTTTCTTTTGCCCCCAATTTCTCGAACGGCTGCTTTAGCCACTGATAGTGCAACACTACTGCCCTCTTTAATACCTCCAGGTTTTTTGATTTTATTCTTAAACGATTTCAATCCTTTTCGAGCCTTTGCCACTACACCTTTGTGCATGGAAATTTTTCCATCATTTCTCTTTTTAATGCCCATTCCTAATTTCCTTTTCATTTTCATTGCTGTGGTCACTGCCCAAGCAGTAGCCTTTTCACTCAACTTGGAATCCTTTGCTTTCACCCGATTCCAGGCAGCTTCTTCAAGTTCTTTATCTGCTTTGTGGCGATCTTCCAAACGGTTACTGTTGGAATAAGCGATGTCGTGTTTTTTACACGCCGAGTCTAAAGGGTTAATACCGAGATCTCCGCGTTTTAATCGTTTTTCCAGTTTTGTGCCTGGACCGCAATACTGATAACCTGGTACGTGCGCCTCGAACGGGAGTTTATTGATCAGTGAATTGATCACGCCCTCTCCGCTGTAGGTAATCATTTAAAATATATATATGGTCCGGTGGTATTTATATACTGCTGCAGCGTATCAAGTTTAATCAGTACGATGAAGGTTGTTAAGCAGAAGCAGACTCTTTCTGTGTCCAATTTAGACCAGTGGGTTGGCGAGGGACTCGGAAAAAAACAAAATCGAAGGCATAGCAGCTTGTTACCAAATTCTGTTCGCTCGATAATCTGTGGACCATCCAACTGTGGAAAATCTAATGTTATGTTATCACTTCTGTTCAACGATAATGGGCTGAAATTTCAAAATGTTTATGTGTTTTCCAAATCACTTTATCAACCGAAATATACTTTCTTGGAAACGGTCTTGAATGGTGTTCCGAGTGTAAAATATTATCCGTTTAAAGAAAACGATGAGATAATGAGTCCGAGTGAAGCGAATCGGAATTCAATATTCATATTTGATGATGTTGCGTGCGACAAGCAGGATAAAATCAGAGAGTTTTTCAGCATGGGTCGACACAAAGAAGTTGATTCATTTTACCTCTGCCAAACTTATACGCGTATACCTAAACATCTAATTCGCGACAATGCGAATTTTATAATTTTGTTTAAACAAGATGAACTTAATCTTAGACATGTGTATAATGATCATGTTAGTAGTGATATGCAGTTTGATCAGTTCAGGAATCTATGTTCGGAATGTTGGAAAGAAAAATATGGTTTTCTAGTAATCGATAAAGATTCAGACATATCGAAAGGGAGATACAGAAGAGGGCTCGATGAGTATATAATACTGGAGTAATCAATATTTATATCAGTTTGAAAACAGGTGTGTAAAACATAACAGCTACCTGTATTGGAATAACAGCTACCTGTTTCTGTATAACTGCTACCTGTTTTTGAAATAACTGCTATCTGTTTTAAAATAACCGCTACCTGTTTTTAAAATAACTGCTACCTGTTTCGGAATAACAGCTACCTGTTTTAGGATAACTGCTACCTGTTTTTTTTAAATAACAGCTATCTGTTTCCGAATATCTGCTACTTGTATTGGAATAACTGCTGCTCGTACAGAATATGACTGATATCAAAAGAAGAATAATATCTGTTCAAAAAGCTATTAGAAAAAAATCGTTAGCTCTAAAATTAAATCGGCATGAAAAAGATGACATTTTGGAGAAATTATACAAGCCAATCACGGAACCATTGAAATCAATCATTAAAACTGAGGGTGCATCAGACATGCATATGGTAAAGTCGGAGTTTTTTCCGAAAAAACTATCTGCTTCTACGCCCAAGATAAATTATACTGATGACAATAAGGAGACCATTACCAGAATAGAGCAGGTACCAAGACAATTGGATTTTCTGCAAGATGAAGATGTATTTGAAAGTAGTTTACCAAGATCAGATCCCTCCATTAATATTACACCCGTTCAAGAACCGGATCCTACTGTGATAGAAGAATATTTATCAAGATTTGCGCCTTATCCTAGACAATATATTGAAGAATTAATTCGAGCGGGTAGTGATGATTTTGATACGGTTTTTGGTGTAACATTCAATCCAGAAAATGATAAATTTCGAATTGGAAAGTCTGATATAGATTTGGATGGAAACGATTTAATAATTGAAAAAGTTCGTTATACAGGAACGGTGGGTTTATATGAATTACTATTCAGAAAGGATCCTATGGCATATACAGAAGATGATAAGAGAAATTATATCGATATTCTCAGGAGGACAAATACTTTACATCGCGATTGCGATCCTTCGAAACAGATAAGAGGAAATCCATCCTTTAAATACAGATCAATTATAAAACCTCTGCTAAAGCCGTTATCGGACGATTCACCTCAATCAGTAACAACGATTTCGCGCCCGGTGTCTTCATCACGCCCCAATACTCGTAAGAAATTTACCCGTGGGCAAGGATTCGATTCTAAAATGCGTGTTGAAGAAAAACTCTATAGAAACGTTTATTGGGACGATCCAAATGAACTGATTGATCGCTTGTGGTTACTTCATGCATCAAGAAAGGCTGGAAATAATTCTCATGAAAATGAGATTGCATCCATTGAAGAGGAATTAAAAGAAGCTGGTATTATTATTATGTAATCAGTTGCATAATGAGTGTCGACAAATTCGGACGATTTTCTTCAGGAGAGCGGATAAGTTTGCCCAGAGGACCTCCTGGAGTAGGATTTTCTTTAACACATGACGGGCATTTCGATTTAGAGAATAAACGTTTAAAACGTGTTCTAGATCCACTAGATTCAAACGATGTTGCAACAAAAAAATTCGTTCAAAGTGTCAATAAAGAAGCGAGTGATTCAAGGGATCATCTATTTAATATACTCAAGAATGAGATCACCAAAATACGAACAAAATTTGACGATGAATTTAAACAGACTGAAAATAAATTAGAGACAATTAAAACGAATTTCTCAGATGCGCAAAAAAAAATATCAGATATGGGTGAACTTATAAAAACAAATTCAGAGTCCATTGAAACTGTAGCAAAATCCACTGAATTAGTAGCAAGAAATCTTAGCGAGTATAAAAAGACAATACAATTACGCATTCCTCAAATGCTAGATAGTCGATTCTATCCATATAAGGATATGACAGATGTTATTAATAGTTTCCAGAAACAAATTGATTTTCTAAAACAGGATCGTGTGGAGACGAGTCCAAAACCTATAGCGGAACCATTAACAACGCATACGATTTTTACACCGACACTACCAAAATTGGATTTTCCAGGTGCAATTGATTTTGTTAAAAGAGAATTAGGAGGTAGACATTCAGTGGACGAAGAACCCCGGCACAATGAGTAAATTTAAAGAGGATGTAGTTAAGGAATTACACAAGCCAGCTAGAGTAAATTTTCCCCGTAGGCGTACAATTATTAAAGGATTAGACGATTTATGGCAAGCTGATTTAGCCGAATTTGGTCTTTATGCTCGAGAAAATAAAGGTTATAAATTCATACTAGTAGTTATCGATTGCTTTTCCAAGTATCTATGGACGGTGCCGTTAAAAAATAAAAGCGGTGTTAACGTGAGTGCTGCATTCAAAGAGGTATTTCTAAAGGATAGTCGAATTCCCAAAAATTTGCAGACAGATCAAGGCAAAGAATTCTACAACAGCCATTGTAGTGCTTTAATGAAAAAACATAATGTAAATCATTATTCCACATACACTGTTATTAAAGCATCTATGGCGGAACGTGTGATTAGAACATTAAAGGAAAAGATTTATCAGGGATTTAGTCTGCGTGGGAAGTATCGCTGGATAGATGTTCTGAAAGACATTACCGACGCCTACAATAAACGGAAACATAGCACAACTGGAATGCGACCTTGTGACGTCACCAAAGATAAAGAGCGTAATTTATTAAACACTGTTTACTCCCATATCAAAATCGCAGGAAAGAAGCTATTTAGCGTGGGCGACATTGTTCGCATTAGTAAACAAAAGACCATATTTGATAAGGGATATACAGCAAACTGGTCGACGGAGTTATTTAAAATAAAATCAATTAAAATAAGTAGCCCAACAGTGTATTTCTTAGAAGATACTGCAGGACAACCCATATCTGGAACATTTTATGCTGAGGAACTTCAGAAGGTTAAGCATCCCGATGTTTATCTAGTGGAGAAGATTTTAAGAAAAAAGGGAAACAAAGTTTATGTCAAGTGGCTTGGACTGGATAAATCACAAAATAGTTGGATAGAGAATTCAAATGTTTTGTAATATATTGTATAAATATATGGCTATTAAAAAATATATTCAGTAGTTTAATTGACTCCCCCGCGAGACTGTCGTTATGCTTATTATTTTTCCTGAAATCCTTTTGCTATCGGTACTAACTGTAATTGTCCATTCAATCGAATTGCAAGATGCCGTGAAATATCTCTACAGATATGGGTACATCAACGGTACAACGGACTTGATTGAAGAAATTACCGAAGAGCAAAATCCAATATTTAAGAACGCGATTGAAAAATTTCAAGAAAACTATGATCTTGAAATAGATGGAAGACTAAACAATGAAACTATAACTGTCATGAAAAAAAGACGATGTGGTGTATCAGATAATATTGATAGTTACACCCTCGGTGCATCATGGATGAAATGGAATTTTACGAGGATTTCTTGGCATTTCATAAGAGGAACTAAGCAAGAAATTGAAATAGCAAGTGAAGCATTCAAAGTTTGGGAAAAACATTCCAATTTGGAATTTGTACATGATAAATATAATCCCAATTTAATTATATCATTTCAACTAAGACAACATAAATATGTGAAGTGTAATAATCGAGAATACTGTCGCTTTGATTTTGACGGTCCTGGATTTATTTTAGGACATGCTTATTTTCCATCAATTTCACAAGGACATGTTGAGATACATTTAGATAAAGAAGAATCGTGGTGCTACAAAACAATTTGTCCTGACTCTGAAACAAGTTTGTTTGCTGTTTTACTTCATGAAATTGGACATTCTTTGGGGCTTCATCATTCCCTTCGAGATGATGCGATAATGTATGCTTTGTATTCACCAAGAAATTTTACAAGCAGTTTATCAGATGACGATATTATAGGGATTCAAAAATTGTATGGACCTAAAATTATTAAAACTACCACAACAACAACAACCACAACAGCAACGACAGTAACTGCACAAATAGATGGAACCGCGAATAGTGCATCATCCCCACCACCTAAATTATGCAACTTTCATAATGTAGATGCCTACTTGGTTGCAAAAGATCATTTATACATATTTTATCAGAAATGGGTGTGGTATAAAGTTCTTAATGAAGACACAATTAATTCTCCTTTATTAGTAACACAATGGCTGAAGTTTTTATCTTCAAAGTTTACAAAAATTGATGCTATTTATCAGAGACTTGACCAAAATTTTGTGATTTTTGCAAACAAATACATCTATATTATTGATTCAAATTCGTTAACACTTAGAACTCCACCTATGACTCATGCTCACGTGCAAATACCATTAGGATGTGATGTAAAAGGGGCTGTTAATACATATACAGGTCAAACTTATGTATTTTGCAATGACAATATGTTCGTTCAATTAAATGAATGTAATTTTAAGGTTAAACGAAACGGATTTATTTCACGCGAATTTCCCGGAATTCCTCCAAACATAAGTGGAGTTTTTCGTTATACAAATGGTAAACTTTATTTCTTTGATGATACGTATACTTATGAATATGATGAATTTTCAAAAATACTATCAAGCGCAACTAAGAGGGATAATGCATTATTCGATATATCGTGCCCTCGAAAAGATATTTTAACTGAAATAAAGTCCTTATTATCTAAAATACTTTTAAGTCAATAGTTTTGTATGTACTTTTTCTCAAATAAATATTTTTCAATATAATTTTACCGATTTTTATTTTTTAACCTGAAAATGAATAAAACTTAGGAAAATAAAAATGTATCACATAAAATTCATATTTTATTGGACAATATATATTATAATATCGTACAGCTGCTAAAATAATTGCTAAACCTATTGTTACAAATATAAAAGTTAATAATAATGTATTAATAATTTTGTGAGTCCATAATTCATCATAGACATCAGGGAATATCCTTGCAGCGTTATCGTTGTACAAGATGGTCTTCCATTGCTCGGTGAACACTTTAACACCTGTGATCTCGGATATTGTTGTACTGTATCGAATCTTGTATCGAAGAACATCCACATCGGTTGGTTTCTTTTCCAATACAATACTGCATGTATGCGGTCTTGATTGGTTGTTTGTCATCATACGGGACCATGATTCATCAAGGGTGTAGTCGAAATCAATTGCGATGTAGCAGTGTTCTACATTTTTTGGGCGTGTCACGAACAACGTACCGTTGAAAATATTTGCGAGCACTAAAAAGTTTGCGATATTCATTTCTGCAGGTCAGTTTACCACTAAATAAAATATTGTCACTTGTTGGAATTTATACACTCGCGACACTTGTACTTTGGTGATGGCGGTCCGTCAATTTGAGTTCTTCCCGTATTATAATGCACGAAACATGGAAGTCTTCTTTGAAAATCTTTATCGTTTTTCCATTTTGAGCATAATAAATGCCAAATTTTAAATAATTCCAATCCTTCAATCTTGCTCGTGTAATACTCTGGTAGATATTTTAAATGGTCACTTGTTAAACGTCCCTCGTAATAAGCATCGATTGCATTATTTATTTTTTGTAGTAATGCAACTTCCTTATTATCACCAGTCATATTGATGAATATCAACTACAGACAATGTTCTAGAGGACAGTAAATCTTTTTTCACCTTATCTGTGTTATATATTAAGGCCTCCAGTAAACACTCGACGTTTTCAATGTTTTCTGCTTTATCTCGTAGAGCACACGCAAGAACTTTCAAGGCATTGATGTCATTATTTTCGTTTTCCAAACGAACCACTTCTTCCAGACAATGGTTGTAAAATTTTAAGAAGGAAATGTTTTCAATTTGTTTGATACGGCACTCTATTATATCTATCAGTTCGTAAAGTCGATCAAATAATTTTTTGTTGAGAATTATGCTGGATTTGTTTTTATCAATGCGAATTCGTTTCTTACCATTGCAAGTTGTCACGAAAAGAATTTCACATTCTGCGAAAATCTTTAAAATGGGCTTCTTTTCAATTTCCATTTGAATTTGATAATTTTCATTGTTGTCATCATCATGGCTTAATTTCCGTTTTCGAGATGATGATTTAATAGGATTGAAAAATGTTTGAATTTTTCCCATGTGTTTTACAATTTGATTCCATTCGATGTGTAAAAATGAAACATTCATATTTTTTCGTCCGGACAGTCTTATTGCTGGAAAAAATCCTCTTGCTGGACTTAGACCAACAGCAACATACACACTTTTATTTAAATTATATTTTGCCTCGTGAATAAATTTATTTTCATTACGAACCTCAGTATCAAAATCGGATAGCATGCTGTCTAGAAATTTATTGATTCCTTCATCGTTATCATCATCATCATCATCACTGCATTCATCACACAAGTCGATAATTTCCGTTTTCTGCTGCTTATCTTGTTTGATGTACTTCTGATACAGTTCTTCTTTTTCTTGATTGTTTTTCCATGCGTTGTAATTATACTCATACAAACACACCTTATCCAGTTCAAAACCGGCCTCAACAAATTCGCTGGCCTGTTGATCGGATAAATAATAATTGGTATCCGGATTTACGTAGTAATAACCCTCCCGATTCCATCGTGAAGACCAGTCCGAATCTATTGATTGCTGTAAATTCAAAATTAAATTTATCTATGCTGTTCAAGATGAGAAAATAAATAAATATCTTACCATATTGATATTGCTTCAAATTTTGCAATTAAATCTCGATATTCCTTTAATTTAGCACTCTTTACTTTTATTTCACTTTTTAATAGTTCCAATTTATTTAACCACACTTTCAATTCCCTATCAAGTCGAACCTTTTTTTTACGTAACAAACTTTGTCTTAAATCACCAGACATCTCAGTACTAAATATTATTCTTAATAAATTTTCATTATATATTATCGGATCGATTTCTATCAACCAATCAGCATTGAGATACAAGTCTGAACACGATGTTTCTTAAGACATTATCATCTAACCACATCCTCATTTATTCTCATTTTATGATTTTAAAAATCAATTCGTTTAATATTTTTACGTGAAAAAAAATAACGAACGTGCATGCCACATCCGGTTGATCTTTGCCGCAATTTTACCTTGGGCCATTCCTTATCATCATCATTAACATGAGCAGCAGCAGGCGAAATAAATTTAACAATAATTATTTATTCTCGAACTCCTCCTCGAGCTGCAGAAATCTGCAACCCTTTTTTTTTTCTTGATAAAAGGTGGCGCACAAAAAAAAAATCTACTTTTGTTATTATTTCAGTTGGCAACACCACACACACACACACAATTGAATTTGTGTTAGTGCGATAAGATTTAATTTGGTACACTCGTCACTACATTATCTCCTTCTCACTCTTTCATTGACCACAACACTATATTCGCACTCATGGCCCAGCCTCAAAATTCAAAAATTTACCGCCCATGCACAGAATCCAAACGGTAGACGCCAGCGCGCGTGCCGCGTGCCTAAGGCGCATGCGCACTTCTGTCTGAAAAGGAAAACATATCACCTATCTCTGTCGTCACGCATAACAAGAGCGGGCTCATTCTTCTTATCATTGTTATCAACCACAAGACTTTTAAAGACTCTCTGCACCAATCATAGACGAGATAGTTTTTTTCTGATTTCACCATTGGAATCCCCGAAAAATTCCCTTTCGTTCAATACCAAACACGGTACCCCTACGTCGTATGCAACACAAGATACACTTAAAATTTGAGGGATGATAACTACCCCCTACGATCATTTTTTTTGTACTTTTTTCGTACCTACACATTCTTTACTTCCCCCTGAACATCCCCCTAATCGCAATTAATCAAAAATTCACACCGAAGGGTGGTTTTCGCGATGAAAAAGCATTAAACGGAAGTCCATAAGAATAACATGGGACAATTTTGCTTGCACCGGCAAATTATACCTACTGATACGTACAATCAAAAGCAGAACAATCAGCAGTTGCAAACCACACGATTACTACGGGACATACATTTTTAATAGAGAATATGAAATTATTAAAACACTCGACGGATTATAGATTAAATATGTTAGAAGTCATTGAAATGAATAAGCACAAAAGTAGCTTGTTAAAGCTATTGATAATGAGCATTTAGTGTTCGAAATGTTCATCTAGTAAGTACAAAATAAATTGTGAATAAAGTGAATTCTAAGTCTTATTGATCGAAATTTCTCTTCACGTAAAAATATGAACCAATAATATAACAACCATGTTTGTGTTTTTTTTTCAAATTAAATTGCAAGGTCGATCTATATATTTTGTTTGGTATTTATTAAGTTCATATTCATTCCTATGATTAATGTTGATCTGCAAACGTTAACTTCATTGTATCTCCTGTCTCCTGTACTTTAAATCATGACCTTGCTAGCTTATGGCTTATTACAACTTTATTGCGATGCTAACTATACAGACAAATGTAGTGTTGTGTAGCCATTTACAATTCCATTCGGAAATAGAAGTAAAATAATAGAGACGTATACAAAAAATAATGGTTTACTTCCAATACTGGTCAAACATACGCTGTAATATGTAACCTCTTTAGAAGAATCTCCAAAAAGATTACAAATGCAAGATATAATGCACAAGATGTATGGGCATCATTCAGTGACACATTTTTGTTTTAAAATCAGTGACGGAAACTTCATCAATCAATTTGCAGTATATATTAGAATTGACCTTTACACTTCGAAACAGATCACCGTTGGTGGTTATATGTACTCTACATATTGCAGTAAAGTCACAAGTAAGGAAATTTAGCAAGACTTAGCAAATCTTTTAGAGAACCATACAACTTACATCACATACCCAATATTAGATTTGCTCACCTTGAAGAATTCCAAATGGGAATAATTATTAAAATAGTTTTAGGCTTAATCTGAAGATTTCAAGATATTCCAACCAATTGGCCCAAAATTGTAACGCCTATGATAAACGATACAAATTATTATCGGATAAGTAAATTACAGTAAGAGATGAAATCTCTATATTATTATATTAAAAATGGTTTAAATTTTACATAAAGACCCTTTCTCCTGCTACAAACTCTATAATAAAATGTTTATTCTTAAAATAATTTTGATCTTCATAATTTTTAAATAGTTAATAGACTATAGTAAAAAAAACCTTTTAGATCATAACTTTATTTCAGATTTTATTTGATAATTCTAAATGTTTGAAAATGTAATATCATCCTATAAAATGTTAATTGTTGTTTCCTGTTAACAACAGCCACGGACAAGTTTCGATCTATTTTGGATCTCGTCAACGTAGCTCAGTTGGAGACTAGAATAGAATATCTTTAAATACAAACTTTATACAATTTAAGATATATTTTAACTGTTAATGGTGGAGGCTTCTACTTCGTTATACATAATTCTTCACAAATAAAATAAAAAACTTTTTAACTTTGTATAACACGGACTTTATTTAGTGACCATAGTTTCGACAATTTTAACTTGTCATTATTAAACTAGAAGTTTGATAATAACAAGTTAAAATTGTCGAAACTATAGTCACTAAATAAAGTCCGTGTTTTACAAACAAAGTTAAAAAATGAATTACGCAGTCTAATTCATTCTCCAGAGCCTGTAGCTATTAATACTGAAGTAATTCTCAAACCCCAAAGCATAAACAATATTATATTTTATTAAACTCAAGAGATCTTATGAACATTATTTCGAGTAAACTTTTCGTATTGGTATAGTTGCAATATATTGAAAAGAAGTTTTATATTGATTATATTCGTAATAATATGATGAAAATTCCGACAATATAAAAGCAAAATAACAATTTAAGTATAGAGGCCTATTTAATACTAAAATAATCATATTTATATTCAATTATTATACATGCTAATAGTATATTAAATTTGTATTTGCAACTAAGAAAAACAAACATATATAAATAAGTTAATATAATTGCTAAAAGAGAGTAATACCTACGAATTCTTAGTGCGTGTGAACAGAATGATCGTATTGTATCTCAAAACGGCTATCTGCAATAAAAATAGAAAAAGCTATTACCACTAACGTCCATTCGATTAATTTTATATGGATAAAAGCCAGCCCCAAATAAGTGCCACTGAATCAACAAGTAGAAGTCAACCTTAATGATGCAATAAAACTTCAAGGCTATTATCGGTTTATTTATATATCTATTCAAATTGTAGGAAATTAAATATGGCCTTTAAATATTTACCAATTAATAAAACTATTTTTATGTAATAGTAGGTGTTGGTATCAAAACTTTGTCGCCAGTAAATCGACAAAACAAGGGGACTGTTAATAACGTCACTTGTTGATTGAAATTAAAATTGAAGGTAAAATCAATAAAACTTTGTTTCTATTTATTATAGAACTAGTACTAGTACTTAAAATTCATCTCCGATATTAAAAAATTTACCAACCTTT
The DNA here is from genome assembly GCA_963969525.1 of Ontholestes murinus. Lineage (NCBI taxonomy): Eukaryota > Metazoa > Arthropoda > Insecta > Coleoptera > Staphylinidae > Ontholestes > Ontholestes murinus. The sequence continues at coordinate 35,207,406 of OZ018389.1, read as the reverse complement.
ATGTTATAATTCTCTTAAACCTGGTTTAGATATAGTTGTAGCTGCTATATTAAAAAATCTCAATTATGTTATAGAAAATTAAAAAAAAAACCTTTACATAAAGTTTTTAAACTCCCTATGCTGTTATAATGTTATGCTGCATTATTCAGTAGCTATAGTTTCATACTTAATAAGATCAATAACAAACTAGAAATCCTTGTATGTGTTGAAAGTCTAGTGGAGAATACATAATATATATATTCGATCCATATTATGAAGTATACCTTAAGCCACAAGTTTGTTTATTTTATTCTTTTAAGTTGAATGAAGTACAAAAATAAGGTATTATAAAGCAATAGACCTGAAAGATAAAATGTATACACGTCTATGTTTCTAAAATAAAGCATAAATAGAATGCCCTTAGAATTTGTGAAAACTACTTATTTATCACTACTCATTTCACTTATTTGAGACAAGTTACTAAACTGAATTCGCTTAAGTATTACAACTGTAATTCACTTTCAAACGAGTGAACATTTGCTGATTTAATACTACACGAGTGTGACTGTTTTATTACAATGCTTTGCCCCGGGATGCTTTAAATAGGGGCTTGGAAAGGGTCAACCGCATTACATTTGTCACGAAAACGCTTAAAATGCGCTGGTTATAATTATGCCCCCTTTTTTCGACCTCATAAAATCTAAATTTTTTTGCTTAACGAAGTAATTAAAAACATAATGTAGGTGTGTACAGCGAATATAATTTGTATACAAGTTGCATGATATATCTGATTGTTACGTGCTGCTTCATTGAAAAATAAAATTTTAATGATAAAAGAATAATTTCATAAAATAATTAATTTAGGTGTAATATACAGGATATGCCGTTAATGTGAGAAAATGTCTTGAACATAGATTTTAAAGATTAATTAATTAACTTAAAAGTTTTTTGTCTATTAATAATGTTGTATCTTGAAAGGTTTTCCCACAGATGCCTTTATGTATGTCTGCGCCAAATTATTGTATACATGAATTATTTGTGGTTATTAATTTGCAAATAATTTATAGACCATAGGTCACCCTGTTTAGTTTTTTTTAGCCATAAATCATGATTAAATGTGCAATTTTTTAATCTCGAGTTCTCTGTTGGTGTTTGTGATGGTACTAAGGTAACTAAATATATAGTCCATCCGTTGGATCTTCCGTCCTACGTCACAAAATATCGCTTCGAGAATTGACACAAAAACATTCAGTCTGATAAAGTAAACCAAATGCGTTAGAAAAAGAACGCACTGTAAAACTTTCGTCGTTTTTTGAAGCGATAGTTTGTGACGTACGACGGAAGATCCAACGGACAGACTATAGATTATATTGCAAGAGCTTGCTCACTAACTTATTTGTAATGAATAGAAAATTTATTGGAAATGAAATCTACGATACAACTATAATAAATTTATGTGTATTAATGACAGACTGTTTTGTAGATTCTAACAACAGTTTAATAGAAATAATTTTCATAAATGAAACATCCGAAATATATTTCCTTTAGATATATTTTGGTTCTATTTAAAGATGTTCAATTCAGTTAAAAAGATTCGTTTTTGAATTCCGTTCTTGTCATTCTTGGAGGCTACTTGAAGCTAAAATAACTAAAGGGATGATATTAATATTGAAGTTGGGACTTTATGTTAAGAGTTGATGTTGCGATAGGCATTATAAGTGTTACTGTTGGTACAATAATTAGTATTAAAGCACTACTTAGCCACTTAGCATACTATTGTTTAATTTAACATCGAAGCAAATGTTTTAAATAGTAAAGATAAGAAAGAGAGATAGAACCTTGTTCGGAAATAATGACAAAATTTTTAGACTTTTGGAGAATCTTTGCAGATTAACTATTTGAAAATAAAAATTATATGCGAAACATGCTTAAGGGAGTACAATCATTATTAAAAGTAAATAAATAAGTCGATTTAAAAGCTTTACCATTTGCAAGTGCACATATTTGTGAATAGCATATTAATTAATTTGAAGTAATAAACGGCCACTGTTAGTTAATTCAAAAATAAATTAAAAAGTCGCTATATAAATATGATAGGCTTTGCAGATAATATAATCAATTCATCATATATTCATAATTTTGTACTAATTATCTATTATTTTAAGTAATAATTTAAAACACTTTTAGACCAATAAATGATAAGACTACACATTTTCGAAGTTTTTTAAAACTATATTTTTTTTTGTATAAACTAAATGATATTTATTTTTTTTTGTAGAAATTGACCTCAATGTTAAAAATTAATTACTGTTAATTCTTCTATAGATAATCCTGGACGTTCTAAGTAATTATACTAGGTTCATTATTTATTAAATAAGTATAACAAAAGGAATAATAAATGTAGCTTACTATAATAAACGTACTATTATTACCAATTTAAACAACCTAAGGACTACGTCCTTAATTATCCTCATTGTCTCAGTTGTTTAATTTGTTCTTTTTCTTCTTTATTTTCTCTTTTTCGTCTCAATTCCTTCTGATTCTTCCTGTATCTGCAGTGTCAGCCGTATAATTTAGCTACTGTAGATTGTGACTCCTTATCATCTGCCTTCTTCGTCATTTTCTTAATTTATTTTTCTTTCACTAGTGTACCATCTCGCATTGATGTTTCTCCTGTACTACATAAGCAGGTTTTACTTTTGTTTTGAGTTTCCTTTTGCTCCGCATTGCCAGCAGGTCCTTCCTTTTTAATTTTGGAAACTAAATAATTAACATAACTATTTAACCCCCCTGGTGGTGTCTTCTAATTTGATTTGCCATGCTTATCTAACATTCCCTGAGTTATAATCAATTTCTGCTTTGAAGAACGTTGTTCCAAACTTACGTGGGTTGTTAATCTTAGCGGCTACACCTAGATCACAACTAACCATAATTGATGTGGTAACTAGTACCGTGGTAAGCGTGATGGCCTCCCCCCTGTGTGGTAAAAAAAGTCCTTTTAGTGGTCGCAGCGTAGATAATGCAACTTAAAAACAGCTACATACTCTTTATCAGCGGATCGTTGTGACTTAACCAATCTTGTCACCCTATCAATGCATACGATCCAGGAGACGTCCTCATGACAGCTGTGGTTGCTGGGCTTGTCGAGGTTGTTAAATTTGGACTTGATGTACTTGTTTGTTCAACGTCGTAAAGGTGACGATTAGAACGGCAAACAGTTAACGGATCAATGTTCTTGAGAACAACGGCCATTTTGATGTGTGCAGGACATATATTTTTTAAGAGACCTTTAGCTTGATCCTTCTGCAACTCCTCGAGAGACTTCTTCGACTTTTTCTTCGTTTCCTTTAGGGGTTAGAGAAAGCTTAAGGACCTAATTAACTAAAAACTTATTACTTATTTTGTATTTATAAGATAGTTGAATTTGTTTAATAAATAAAAATATGTTGTTACTCCTTTAATGAGGAAAATTAATAAACCAAACTATATTAATAAGGGTACAATATAAGTTAAAATTAAAAAATAATAAATAAACACAGAAGTAAAAGTCCACATAAACGTGTCGTAATCATAGTATTAATAAATCAGTCCATGTTAATGATATAGTATAAGTTTATATGTACGTAAGTAAGTAATTTATTCGTGTCTTACCAAGGGGCTTACATTCGTCATAAATAGCAATAGATACATAATTGATTATAATAAAAGCTGAACGATACAAACATTTTAAAATAAACACAATAAAAGTCAATAATAACTTACTTACTTTATTACCAAGCAAGTTTACATGTTTCTTCCAGTTTAGTGTGGAATCAAGTATAGACCCAAGAAACCTAGCGGTACTATCCTCTTCATTGCCTCGTTTTAGAGCAAATGTAACTTTGATAGTTTTAGTTGTATTTAAACAAAGTGCTCCTATTCTTCTGAGTACCTTTAAATGTATCAGATGTGTTTAATGCAGTCGTATCATCGGCGGCATACATTATAATAGTTCCATCATCGATGTGAGCAGGTAGATCATTGATGTATATGAAAAAGAGTAGGGGTCCAAGAATTGAACTTTGAGAAACCCCATATGATATACTAGCTGATTCATATGACATTTCTTTAAATACAACAGTTTGACATCTATTTTGCAAATATGAATTGTGTAGACTTCAACTTTCTGATTTAAATTTATAAAAATATAATTTTCGCAGTAGAACGTCACTTGAGAAACAGTCAAATGCCTTGCTGAGGTCAAATAAAGATGTTGCACAGTATTTTCCTGTCTCAAAGCAAAGTGTAATTTCTTCTACAATGACACGGACGACGTCCCTGGTCGATCGTCCTCTGCGAAAGCCAAATTGACTGACGTCCAGTAAATTGTTATTATCTAGAAATGTGATCATTTGATTAAATAATATTTTCTCAAAAATTTTACATATAATAGGCAATAAAGAGATGGGTCTGTAATTATTAATGTCATTAAGTGACCGTTTTTTATGTAAAGGAATTACATTAGCAATCTTGAGACAATCAGGAAACACATTAACTCGTATACACCAGTTAATTAATTTAGTAACATGATTTAGATACATCTTAAACATACTGAATTATGATTCAAATGGTATAATTTATTTGCTATTATTCATAAGGTTACTAATATACACGATCCTACAATGGGGATTGAACGCATTCCACTTAGTGTTGTGCAAATATGTGAAGTAGGGAAATCAAGATCTTGAAGGATCTCTTTCCGGTAAAAAGACATTTACAAGTTATTTGCAATAAACTTATTAACTAATTTGTAAAAAAAAAACTTTAACAATACGGTATTGCTAAACTGATATGTTTCTCAGTTTTAGCCAACTATTTTATGGGACCTCGATGGCCTAGTTGGTATAGCTTACTATTTTTTAAACACGATTGTAAGATATAGAACAACATTTGTTTAGATTTAAAAATACTTTGAAGTTGATTTGATCTTTATTCGTTATTACTCTAATAAATTTTTGAATTATCAGTGAATAAAAAAAAAAAATACTTTTTGTATAAAGCTCGATCAATATCCCCAGACATAACTTCAATTTCTGAAGAGATAACATTTTCAATTTTTCAGTTACACTACCTCCCAGTCCAGAGGATTATAAATTTGATAATAAAACATTATGATCTTCGAAATATCTGTGCAAGTAGCTTCCACCTTATATCTATTTTCGAAGGAATATGTCAGATATGAATAAAACTATATCAAATTACCTGTTAAAAAGCCATGTTGCTCATGGAAATGAAATTTTTACAACTTCTTATAAACTGATCCAACAACAATAGTGCTAGTTTTGGTAGTATGGATTGGTTTAAAGAAACTTACCTTCTAACAAACTGTGAATATATCTTTAATTCTAATCACTTTGGTAATTTTTTGTAAATGAAATACGTTAAAACTTTCAAATATTTATTTTGTTGTTCGCGACAATTGTTTCTACACACTGTGTCTTCTTCAGGCGAAGAAATGATTTAAATTTTTACATTTAAAACTATTTATACTATGTGGTGAGGTCGGACCGGTGTTAGAATAAGTTCAATAATGGTGAGTTGAACAGGTCCGTTTGATCATTTAATAAATTTCCACTTCTCTTTCTTTTATTGATTTCCATCGTTTCCAGTGTATCCAATTTTCTTCCTTTTTCTGCTATATGTAGTATTCTAAAGTCGTTGTTAAATTGGTGGTTTTCTTCTATTAAATGATTAGCGTATGTTGAATTTGTTTTATTATTCTCATAGTTTTTCTTATGTTCTTTTATTCTTTCATTAAATGATCTTCCGGTTTGTCCTACGTAATTCTTAGGGCCGTCATTGCAAGTCAACAAATTTACCCCACCATATTGAGTTCTGTTTATTTTGTCTTTGTTATTTTTAATTATTTTTCCCATGGTATTGTTTGTTTTAAAGGCTGTTTTAATTTTTAGTTTATTTAACATTGTAGATCTTTAATTAGTTTACCATTAAAATTTCAAGTATGATTAATAATTCAAAACGTATAATTCAAAATTATTCAACAGCTAAATGAATACTTGCCATTTAAAATAGCATTAATAGTTTTTAAATTTAGTTTAAAAATTTAATTTTAGAACATACAAATGAGTGTAGTGTAGTTATTCCACACAAATGAATCGAGTATGACTAATTTTCAAATGGTAAGTGATTTCTGATTTAAATATATACATACCTTCAAAATTGTAACACTATTTTTGTAATGTTACCTTTATTACATATATTTATTTATATTTATTATAAATATTATATAACATTATTGCTTTTCTGTTTAAAAATCAGACACAATATAATAAAAAGTTTTCAGTTACACAAAATTAGTAATATTATATTAAAACACATCGGAGGGGTTATAAGTTATAATTCTATAACATAAAGCATTCACTAAATATTGAAATATTGATCAATCATAACACACAGTTATTATTCCTTCACAAGTTAATTTGCATAAGTCATAATATGCAAATATGATAAACTAGATAAAGGTCTTATCGATGCTAAAATATAATATAAAAGTAGGGATAATATTGCAATGTGAAAATATGTGGAGAAGAATCCATATAGAATCTAATGAGACACACACTAAAAGCAATGATATAATATAAATTTAACTATACAAGCATTTAAAAAAATACATTTAGTATTTTTCCTATACTATAATTACAAGATACAAAATTGTAGGTCTTTGAAATATCTGTCTATAAAAATTACATTGTTTGTATAAATTTATTAAAGATTATAAATATGCTTGCAAAAATCCCAATACAAAGTAACTTTGGTAGACAGTAAATTTAATTAAATACATTTTATTCATTCATGATTACAAAATCTTTCTGTAATAGTGTCTTAGTGTAAAATAAAAAAAATACAAATTTAATTGTTTCTATGAAAAAACAATGCAGGAATTTAAATATGTTGACTTTAATTAATAATTTTAATTATTACTTGTTTATTTATTTTAATTATTTAATTAATACTTTTAACTCTATCAATCGGGAAATGAATTTAATTTTGAAGCTCAAATCTATAAAAAAAGAGAAACAATTGTAAATTTTATTGTATCCATACGGAAATCTATCTGCAGGGAAATTAAAATGTTTACTTTGATTTTGAACTTTGAGCTTTTAGAATAAAAAGCCTAGCAATAAATAGAAATTTATTTTAATTTTAAATTAAATTATTCCTATGAAAAAATAATCTGTCCGAAAGTATTTTCGTTATTTAATTTTTTGGCAGAACCTTTCACTTTAGTATATATCTAACGGAAGTTCAACAGTTATTGTAGTCTCAGTGGCCATGAACATAATTAATTACATCCGCCTAAATTCATTTCTTGTTCCAAATTTATTATACCATATTCACTCATAAACTATTTAACATACATTCAACCATTTTTAGTATATTTTACAGCTATAAATACGTTCAAACTAGTGTTGCTATTTGTAACAAGCAAATTACTTTTGTATTATTCAAAATCTGTCGAGCTAATAGCCCGAGAAGTAGTTGTTTCAACAAGTGATTTATTTTTTGTAGTCTTAATAAGACTCATTTGTTATAGATTTATGAAATATTTTCGTGCTTCTTCTAATTATTATGAACGTATTTGTTTAAGTTTGACAGAAATTGTTTTTTTAATAGCAAAGGATAACACAAATTAAATATTTTATTTAAAGTTTATGAATTCATACATTACATTTGGAATTTATAGGAGCTGTTGGAAGTGATCTCTATTAACTTGTAAATAAAAAGGAACATGTTATCAAAAACATTACTTAACATAGTCTCATCCACCGCGTTCTTTTGACTTAACTAACGCAAATATTGTCTTTTAAATCCTGTAAAGAATGAACTTGTGTTTTAAAAAATGTATTCTTTAAATGAGTAAACAAAAAGAAATCTATGGAAGTTAAGTCACAATAACGCGGAGCATCCAGATCCACACTTATTAATCTATCGTCAAATAATTCTCGCAAATATTTTATGGTAGCATAATCAATTATTAAAGCTCATCTTGATGATACATTTTTGCTTGTAACATACGACTCAATAAGTGTCCGGTATAACTAGGAAAAACATTTTTTTTAAGAAATTTCACCTTATTCATCAAAATGCTCTCCACCAAGAGTGATACATTCATTCCAACACTCCTGTAACTTTTTTATACCCTTTATGTAACAAGATTTGTCTTTGCTCTCAAAATAAGTCTCAGTTTTGGCAATCACTTCTTCATTTGAGCTAAATTTCCCTGGGACATCCTTTTCATGTCTGTAAAAGTCAGTGTTCGCTGGGGGTCAAATCTAAAGTGTATGGTGGGTAAAAATCGGCTCAAAGCGTAATTCATCCAATTTAACCATTGGTGTCAATGACTTGCCCTGTTGAAACAGCAATTTTTTCTTTTGCATGTGGGGCCATATTTTTGTGATTTTTGCACTCAATCAATCCAATAATGCGATGTCATATTCACTATTGATAGTTTTGCCTTTTTCAAAATAGTCGATGGACAAAATTCCATATGGGTCCCAAAATACGGAAGCTATAATCTTGCCAGCCGACTTTTGAGTTTTTGATCTTTTTGGACGACTTTCATCGTTGCTGTCCGCTCAGCTGACGATTTTGATTTAGGTGAGTAGTGGATCCATGTTTCATCCGCTGTCACATACCGATGCGGTAAATCTTTTTTCTTACGCTTGAACACCTCAAACAGCGCTCTGAATCGTTAAGGCGTTGTTGTTTCTGGTCCGGTATGAGCAAGCGCGGCACCCTCCTCTAAAGCAACTTGCACATGCCCAAATTTTTATGAAATATTGTAAATACACTACCTTCTGATATCTTCAAGATGTCAGCTATCTAAAAAAACGATGTTTAATCAACACACGAAATTCCTTTCTATACATTTTCTTGAAAATTACAAAACCGTGGTCACTAAAATTATTGTAACTTCTTAACTAACGGCCAGAATCCCATGAAATTTTGTCACGTACTGTTTGAAGATTACATGGGTCTGTCAACAATGTTGCGATATATGCGTCAGACCGGGGACTTATTGAGTGACGTATTATAATTCCTTCAAAAAATATCGGTCAAATTAATCTCCTTAGAATTGTCGCGCACCATATTCCAGTCTTCATAGGATGCATTATTGTTTCCCTAAAATATTATTGTTTTCCCCCATATTAGCATATTCTAGGAGTTCACGTAGGCATTTAAATGAAACCACGCCTCATCTGTGAAGAAGGAACAATGTAGTATGTCATTATTGTTAAGATTTTCAAGGAAAAATCTGGAGAAATTCAATCCAAGGTTATCAATGAGAATATTGTGGTATGTTTCTCTACTTACATCCAAACGTTGTGTCAATCTCCTAACGGATATTGAAGGTATCGAAGTGATAATTGCGTTTGAATAACATTTTTATTTTTTACACAAGCTCTGCCTGCACCCTTTCTGTCTTGCACCGATCTTGTATCATAAAAACATTAAATAATAGCATCTCTAAAAGATGCACAATACGCCTAAAATAAGGCAAATATTCGTGGTAAAGAGAACACAGAATTCTTCAACTCGCACTGCCTGTCAAGAATATAGGTTAGAGTGGAAGATCATCGGACCGCATAAACTCCGGCCAGCTTCTTCTATCTAAATTTTTTGTATGTTTTGTATTTTTTTATATATTAATGTGTATTTTGTTAGGAAGAAAGCTAAAGCATAACAAATAAATAAATATATAAAAACATGTAGTATATCCAAGTAAGTTTCTCATAAGTTTGTAGATATCTAATCTAATTGTAATAAACTCGGTATAGATAAAGCGACAATAAAGGTTATAAATATTTGTTTGTAATAACCCTGGCCGTCTTTCAGTATCTCATCTATGTTCATCATTTAATATAAATCCATTACTTTTTGACCCATCACTACCTAACACTATTCCAAGTGATGTACAAAATTTTTCTTATGTTAAGTTTTCAAGTTATTCAAAGTAGATCAAAAAGTGTTCCAAAAGATTTATTTAAAAGATTGATTATCTTAAAATGACAATTTTACATTTTTGCAATAATTTATATTAAGTTTTAAATATTTAATATTTAATTCTCATATAGTTGAAAATGTTTGTCGTTGCACTATGTTTAAGACCATAGAAGAGCATTAAGTTTATCCATGATAATGGGCCACATATTTATCTCAATACTTTTGAAATTTTTAACATAAATTTCATAAATATATAAACATTACTTTATGTTTTTAAAGCTATTCATAAATGTGCAGACCTGCCTAGTGTTTTTGAATTTATATAAATTACGATTAATTTAACAAACATCAAATATATTCAACTATTGTCAAAATAAGATCTATGCTAAATTTTATATGGTTGTTCACTTATTTTTGTGTTATATTATATAATATCTGATTAGTAAATAAAATATTCTTTTAACTAAACTGACAATGTTTTGTTTAACTTCTATAAATTATGTACTTCTTCTTTTAATATAATACCTGTAATTGATTACAATACTAGATATCTTAATTTATAACATACCTCATTTCTATGAAACATATTACGATTCCTTTTATATGTCATTTCTTACTGTTATAAAATATTCGTAGATTAATGATATCAATGGGTTGTTAAAGTTAATAAATCGCTACCTTTGGTGTCACAGTAATTTATTACAGAAACCGCATTAATACTTAGATCATTTCAGAAGCAACCGCGGTCCAGTTATAAGCCTTTATAAGGATTAAAACGCCCAGCCACTGGTTGGGTCCGTTAGCTTATACAATACATCCAATGAATTTAATACCAACAAACACGAATTTATTGTGTAAATCTGTATTACGTTTAGCTCACATCTTTGCAGGCATTAATTTCGGATTTATTTATTAAACATTTTGATATACGTCAAATCTAATGCAATATATAATAGATATTATAGTTATTATTTTTCTTCAACATTTACTTATAATGAAACAATATAAGATTCAATTTCACATTTTTCAAAATTATATTATTATTAAAATATAATAGATAAAATAAGATAAAATGCTCATTTGCTGTCTTATGATCATTTTTATTTACAAAGAAATTCTATGTTATTAGTATACAAAATATTAATATACATAATTCGTAAATAAATTAAGAAACACAAAAAAGGCAATGATTGTTTGTAAATCATAAAAAATTTAATAACTATAAGTTCTGTATATATATTGTATCCTATTAGTGCATAAGGTTTATTATTAAAAAAAAGTTTTTTCCTGTTAATATTAGCTATGTGACAATAGGTAATAAAACACAAATATACAATTTTATTTTGTTTTTATTTCCGAGATTTTGACTGTCCGTTATAACTGACACTATGCAAAACAACTATAATTTTATTCGAGGAATAATACAAAGAAATATTTTTTTATGAACAAAAAGAAAGTTTAATAATAATAATAACAAAGTTGGCAACAATTTTATTATTTAGAATAATACAGTTTGAAACATTCTTTTGGGTGGAGTGCAACAAAACACTTACAACATATAAATTTATCCTTCTTCTTACAAAACGCACATCGTCTATTTGATTCTGTATAGACAATCATTTGGTTTATACTGTCATAACGAACAGGTTCAGTTGGTGCAGCAGAAATTCTGCCTCTTTTAGCTTCTGTTCCACGAGATTGCAGTAAGGTTAGAGCCAATGTACGTCTATATGACAATAAATTAGCTGCTTCTTTTGGGTTAGGACAAATGCGTCGCATCAAGAGCCAACTATTTACTACTGATACGTCCAATAAATAAACGAAAAATGGCCCCCACCATTTTCTTTGTTTAATTCTAATTCGATCCATTTTATCCACACCTCCCATTTCTTTATTATAATTTTGTAATAAAATTGGTTGAGGGACAGCAACTTTAGATTTTGTTAGCCTTGACCAACGTGTTGCAGTTATAATAACAACTTTGTTATCCTTCCACTGGACTACACTCACATCTTCGCTGGTAATTGATTTAAAACTTCCTCTTGGCTTCTTTTTCCAAAATGTTTTATCTGACAATGGACAATTTTCCACCCTCCCGTTTCGAATTGCATCGGTTGCACACTAGCCTTCATTGGCTAGGTGACGAAGAAGCTTTACACTAGTAAAATGGTTATCAAAAAATATTTTGAAACGTTTATAGGTAGGTATATGTGCAACTTTTATAAGAGAAAGTACAATCTCACCACCGAGCCCATACTCTTTTATTTCAGTCTTTTCTGCATTTTTTCCGACATATGTATCAAAAGAAATCGTGTATCTATTAGCGCTACAAAGGGTCCAATTTTTGCAACCAAATCTAATTGGCTTACCTTTGATATACTGCTTAGCGCAATATCGTCCATAATATGAAATCATGCTTTCATCTAAAGATATATTTTCATATAACCCTCCGTACTTCTGAAAAATTTCATTTCGGCTAATTATAAGAGGGCGAAATTTATAAAATTTGTCAGTATGGTCGCGTTTAGAATTATTGTTTATGTGCAAATGGTGTAAAATAAGTTCAAATCTGTTCAGCCTGATACTGTCTGATAACATTTTAAGAACGTCATCTATGTTAGATCAATACATTCTCTTATTGGGGTATTTACCATATCCTGATAATAACAGCCCTCCAATGAAAACATATAAATCATCTTCCGAAATATTTAGAATTGCATTTCTAGTGCAGTATAAATATTTATTTGTACAAGTAAATTTTGCAAAACGTTATTGTCAAAAAATAATTCGCAAAAATCTTCAGGTTTTGATAATGAAGTTACTGCTTCAGGTGAAGGAATTGGTTGATATTCAGTTAATAATTTCTTTGCAAAATTTACATTTCAAGCTGATTTTATATATTGTTTTGATTGTTGAATATTCTGACCAGAGTTAATAATTCTGGATAAAGGAATATTATCTTCTTTATCAAAAGTATCCGATTCATTTCGAACTTCGCACTCTGCTCGTAAAATACCTGCACCCAAATGATTGATTTTGGCCGAATTTTCGTCATCCGAAATGTCGTTGTCTTGTTCAGTTTCTGCTCCTTTGTCGTCTGGAGGTGTGATATACATAGTGTCAGGTAAATCACCCTCTTGTTCTTCCAAAGTAAGTAGGAGTTATTCCAAATTTAATCTAATAAAAAGTGTCCAATTAGCATAGAGTCCGTTATAACGGACGACAAACTAAATACGCATTTGGAGTTTATAATGGTATATAAAAAAATTGAGACTTTAAAACGTTAAGTAAACATTACTCATATGCAATTTATCAAAAATAATTAGGAAATAAGAAAACAAAAAATATTTATTGCATATTTACTTACAAGCTGTGAGAATCTCCATATTGTGATGGGTATATTAAAAAAACTGCAAATATTAACGCTCTTTGTGTGTATAACCGATTTTTTTCATGTATCAACAATGTGCGCACTACGATCTAAAATAAAGTCCGCATAAAAATATAGACCACGTGATACGCAAATTCACAAAATGGAGCCGTCCGTTTAAACGGACATTATGCACTAATGGGTTATTATTGACTATTTTTCACTAGATTTACAAACATACACTAATTATGTAAATAATAAATTTATTCGTTAATTACAAATTTATTATGTATAAATTAAATGCTTTTAATAATAAACATTTAATTAGTGCATTTTGTACGCACTCTCACTCATTGGATGAAAATTTTTAGAATAATTCTGATTTTAAATTTCTATGTTTTATCTATCTCCTTATATTTAACTTTCATTTGTGCTGTACGATAATCAACACAAAGGTATTTGAATGTTTTGAATTTACTTTGTAAAAAATGTAAGAAAAATTGAAATTACAGCAATATGGGTGCCTTCATTAATTAACATGTTCCAGAGATTAAATAATTGTAAATTACTTTTGGCTAGTTATCCAGCTGCTTTTAATATTCAATATATGTATCAGTAAAGATGACAAACAAAATTACAATCAGGCTTGAATTACACAAGTCAATTGGTATTAATTAATTTTAAATGTAAAAGTAGTTTTAATTTTATCTAATTTATTAGAACGACAAATTTTGGATGAATTAAATTACAAAACAGTAAATGATGCAAAATATAGAATAATATATACTAAACCTACTAATTCTTCTGTTTTAAGCACATAACTCCTAATAGAATTTCACAAATATATAACTGTGACCTGAAACAAGTCTGCTGCTTTTTTCATATTATTGTTTTCTTAAATAAAATATTTTTTATAATTTTGCAAAACTACAAAACATTTTGTTACATACTTTTAATTTTTTGAACATTTTCTCTTAAAACTTTGATTGGTTATAAATTTCATACACGAATATTTGATAACAATTACTGCTGCTTCTCTTTTTCTTGTCTTTCTTTTTTTTCATTGGTTATCAACCGGTGGTCTTTCAGTCCGTCATCATTCGTCAGTGAATGTGGTTAATTAAAGATGAAATGATTATTATATTCATTAAAATCCTTTAGTTCGTTTTAGAAAATTAAATAATAAATTTAAAAATAGGAACATATTTTGTGAATCTACAACAATGGATTAGTAGTTGTTCAAAATAAATAGTTTGCAGATTTGTTTTCTAGTCTTAGAGGAATTCATTGACAAAAATAAAAGTTTAAAAATAACAAAGACGCAAACATAAATAAATATTATTTACACATCCAATTCTAAGTTTCTATAGCTTCTCCCTAATTACCACCGACTACATAATAGTTATTGGCTGAATGGTTAACGCCTATGCCAAAAAAATATTACTTACGCTAGTATTAAAACTAATCAATAAATTCAGCAAAAATAAATTAAACGACAATGTGAAATTTCGATAAAGGACAGAAATAATGTTTTACCATACGTAGTACCAGCTAATATAACAAGAAGAATGTAGATACTATTGTTATTTTACCTTTACGTTCCTTTTTCTTACCATAATAAGTTAATTTAATTTATGAGACGTTTTTATTATTTCTCATTCCAATGCGTTAACATTTTTTATATCCTCATTTATCATTTAGTTAAACAAAATGTTAATAATGGGTAATTGATTAAACATTTAATTCATTCGGTTCACTTTATGCTTTTTATGTATGCGTGTATACATATTTTATTAATTGAAAACTACAGAGCATACTTGAATTACATATAATTAGGAAAGTTATAATTTTTGTATGTTATATGTACTAATTATATTTCTTTAATATAGTTAATTGCTTAATTATTATATTTTATTCAGTATATTACCTTACGTAGAAATTGAACGTTTAAATATAAATTCTATAATTCCTTAAATTAATTATGTCAGGCGAATAAGTACATCGAAAATATTCTAATAGGAAGTACATAATTCGGTTGATTGAGTTACTTGAAGATAATATGTATACTAATAAAATACTAGGTCATTTTGTTTACTTGACTGTAATATTGTAATTTGTTAAATACTAGCACTTAGTAAAAATATAAACATTGCCATTTTTCAACTAACGAGTCATCAAACAATTTTATGAATGCCTAAATATAATGGCAGTATAAATAATTATCTGTTAATAGAAATCTATTATATTACACTTGTTGTTCAAATAAGGCTTTAATGTAAGTACAGATATGAGACTAAATTATTTTAAATTTTTAAATAAATAGTTTGCATATTGAAAACGTTACTGTCGAAAGTAAGAACTACTCTAATGTCATAGCTGTATTAGGTAATACAGAAAAATTACAGATTCTCCCAATAATTCACATTCTTCCTCTTTAAATCAAATCAGTTTCAAACCTAACTTTATATAACAAAAAATACTACTGTACAAAGAAATACAAAGAAGTGGATTTATGGACATACATAAGGCTAATAATGCTCAATTTATGAGAAAAATCTAGTTTTCATTTAGTCCAAATAACAGAAGCGTTTTAGAAAAAAGTGCATTTACTTAGAAACCTATATAATATCTTACTGAATTTAAGAAGTATTTAAATACAATATGGTCTCTCTCCGAGTGATGAATCTACGGATTAAACCACTAAGGTTTAAGAGTTAAATTTGGCCAGCATATATGCAGTATAATTAGCTAAAATAAAAAATAAAATTAATTTCTTCCAGCATTACTGAGTTATCTTATAACAATTATGGAAATCACACTAAGTAGAAAGTAAAGTGTTTTGTGCTGTCATCGTTTTTTTAATACGTCACGAAATTATTACGCAGTAGCAATCTCAAACATGTGTTTCATTAGAGCCGAGCAATGACTTTAGTATGTAGACAGTTCCAATTAAAAGACCCACACGAGAATGAATCGATTTCAATAAAATCGAAACTTTGCCGATAAATTTATTTTCGTGGCGCATATAAAACACTATATATGCACAGGTTAAAAGTCTGCGTTCGGCCTTTTAATGTCTAAATTTAAAAAAATATATTAATTTCCAGATGCAGTTTTATTGTGAGCCGAGATTGCGACCAAACATACGTAGGTCAAACTAACAGAAGAATAGGAGTAAGAATAAAGGAACACATAAATGCAGTGAAACAAAATCAGACCACCTCAGCATTAGCTCAACACCATCTACAAATCGTCTTTATAATAGATTATCCAATACTATTTTAATACCCGCATCATTTACGAAGCAATAGAAATTGAAATCCGCCCTCAACAGAATAACCACGAAAACGAAATAGCACACAACATCTATACGCATGCGCAACCCACAACAAAATAACAATATAAGTACACTATATTATATATCGCATCATCTTCACGTAACTCATCAACTAACATTAATAAAGTACACTGTTGATTGATGAATTACCTGAAGATGATGCAATAATAAAATAACTTGTAATCAGTTTATCCACAGTTTATTTTTATTTTGCTAAATGTACATTTTGTTTACGATGCAAACTTTTTTAACAGCTGTACAAGCTTAGCAAATTAAAAATTAAAAAAACTGTGGCGAAAGTGATTATAAGTTATTTTATTTAACCAGTTAACCAGTTACACACCTACCAGCTAAACCAGAAGGAATGGGGGAACTCTAATATAAATATAGCACCAAATTAACGACAATCCAGTAATTCGTTGATCCAAACAAGCGAAGAGAGAGAGATAGAGAAAGAGAGAGAACTGTTTACACGAGGAATCGCTATTGTCTGTCACTGCACAAGTTTGTCAGAGATATTTTGAGATTGTTCCATTACAGCCCTGCAAACTTTCTAAATCATAATACTTAAAACTCCTCTAATGATTTCAACGCTAAAATTGAATTTAAAATATAATATATCTATATTTATAGTTTATGTAGAAAGTAAGTTTATGTAGAATGTAATACTATAAATTTATTGGAATAAATAATGCATAATCTTGTTATCAATAATCAATAATTTAATCATAATAATATTCTTTACTTTTCAATATAAATCGTGTAACATTGACATTGTTCATTTAGTGTAATATTATGTTCTTGCAAAAACATTACATAAAAATCTTCTATTGCATACAATGCGATATTTGATAAATACATTTTCTTTGTTTTATTGTATAATTTAATTTCAGACAACCTGGTAGTTTTGTATAGATTGTAATAAAATTTTATTTATTAGGTCTTTTCTTATACAATCTAAATATTGCTAAATAAACTTTGCTAACAGCAAGAAATATTAATGTAATTGAAAGTTATGTAGATACACTCTATTTATTCAGATATTTATTTCGATATATCCTATTAAACTTTCTCAACCAGACGATATATCAAATGCACTGACATCATTTGTTATATCGTCTGGTTGAGTAAGAATACTTCTATTTTTTTATTATCCTTTACACTTAAAATATTTTTTTATCGAAATTAAATAAATAAATAAATTTCTCGGCCTTATAATTTCTTTTATTAGCCACGGTAATATTTTTAAACAAAATTCCTTGAAAAATTTAGAATGCTAGATGAAAATTTCTTGCTCAATATAATAAGTTCCAATTGTATGTCGCATTTTTTTCTCGATTATAAATCATACCCAGTTACGCATGATCTTATGTTTTTATGTTATCAGTAATATTGTATATTTGATATTGAGCTTTATAATCGAAAATATGCAGATCAATAATATTTGCGAAAATAGTAAAATTATATCATTCTTTTCATTATTAATTGTAGACACTGTATATATATAGTTCTAGAACTTCTCTTCAATTATACTATCAACTTAATTTTAAATGCGACTTCAACTTCCCTTTTAATTTTTAACTCAGTCACTTCAAGGTAACTGATAGGATATATGTTTTTATTTTCCAGATCTATTTACCATTATCATTTATATATATTTATATTAATATTTGCCTTAATTTGGCCTTATTTTCCATCATTTTACAGATGGGATTATGACTGTAAGTCAAGGGTTTTTTTATGTTAAATAGAAGAGAAGGCAAAGTATTTGTCAGGATTTTTTATGCCAAAATGTTATCTTCTTGTAATGTTTTTCTTGCTAAATGAGAAAGTTAACATCATGTCTTTGTAAAATCGTTTTTTCTTCGCCATCAGTTGTTCGTGGCAAATGGAAATATAACTTGAAATCTCGTTTAGAGGTCTTCCTGTATGTTCATTCATTAACTGAACTCAAGTTATTTTCCTTGCATTTTGCTAAGTAAAAATTATACACTTTTCTTATGTCTAATTCAGGATTAAACAACATCCGTACTGGATTTTGGGATCGAGTCTAATGACCTTCAAATGCCGGAAAGCTTTTTATGGGTTTTATTGTATTCGTCACTAGCTCACTAGTTCTTCTGCAAGAGCCATCCATTTTTCCACGCATGTCTTTGAGAACATTGTCATGCGCTTTTAGGATACGATCAATTCGTCTAGTAGAAGTTTGGAATGTATCAATAAAAAACTTCTTACATAGTAAAATGTTTCCATCAGAAGTAACCAGGTCAAATTTATAAGCATTTGCCCTCATAGTGAATAGAAGTGGCCAAATTATTTCTATGCCTTCTTCTATTGATAGTTTCACGTTGAACATTACAATAGAGAAATATATTTTGCTTATTAAAATCACCTATATTTACATCTGATAAGGAATTTACCTTTATTATCTATCTTTATGATTCGTTAATTACTGAATAGTTGAGGCTGTTGAAAGAAATACGAAAATTTACCAAAGTGATTAGATTCGTTAATTTGTTGTTTATAGCGTAATTATCTTTATCCTTTATATTTAAGATAATTCTTCTATTTATATTCATGGGCTGTATTTCTGTATGAATTCAGTTAAAATAAAATACAATAAATATGTTCAATTATCATAAAATAATATTGATTTACCCTTTGTTCTTATCTATATCACTATCTGATGTTAATATGAAGTTATCCATTTTAGAAAAAAGTTCGAATAAGTAGCCTAAACTAGTAACTATTAACATGTAAAATAACACGTAATATAAAACAAATGTAAAATGACAGGCTACTGATCGGTAGCCTTCTGCTAAGCCACCTACCCCTGTGATTGATTATGCAATTTAATTTACCGACCGATTTTAAATTATACAAAATATAGGAATCTTTTAAAAAATTAAACACGGACTAGTTATACATAAAAAAATTACCTTAAATTAAGCATGAATTACGTGATATCTCATTTTTTTCAAAAATGGACTTACACCACTTTTAAAATAAACGGTCCATATATGTATAGTTTGTTATTTTCGCGGGTATGATATGTTGTAGCTGGTTTTTGAGTTATACTCCGCGTGGTTTGTAAATTATATTCACAACGTTTCGATGGTCTCTCTGCCATCTTTTTCGAGTATTTACTCTTGTATGCTCAAGAAAATACTGGTCTGCTGTCCTCTCCTGCGTTCCTTTTTGTTTGGCTGCACGTTATTTGCCTGAATGTAGTTGCTTGTCTGTGTGCGGTGTATATATATATATATATATATATATATATATATAAGGCACTTCGCGAAAATGATGAAATTATAATTTTACCAGCAGATAAAAGCAATCCAATAGTAATTCTTAACAAAGTTAAGGCAAAAATGAGATCTCCACTAGATAACCCAGCACCATCCAGTACAACATCAATCAGTAATCAAAACATGTATTACGTGATCAAAATGTCTTACTGAATCAACCAACAAAAAAAACAGAAATACAAACAGTAAAAGAGGGGCTAACCCAAAACGGTTTTACACCACAACATATTAATAAACTTATGATAAACAGAACACACAATAAAACAGAGGAACAATCCCTCATAAGGGTCTCACTAACATATATTAAAGGCACAAAAGATATAATTCATGAATTCTGAAAAACCGCAAAATAATAGAATAGAATAGAATAGAATTTTATTGTGTTACAAACATTAAGTTCTTACACTCGTCATACATAATAGACTTGTAAAACTAATCCTAATATAATAACTAAACATGAGAAATTATAAATATATATATACAAAAATAAAAAATAATAATACTGTAATTAATATTAATATTGTATAATATGAGTTTAACAAAAGAAAAAATAAAAGAAAAGAAATGCTACAAAGAGGTATTAGTTTACAATTCTAATGCAAAGAATTTTCACTGACTCAGGTAGTCATTCAATGTGTAAAATTCTTTGCAAATTAAATATTCCTTTAATTGTTTTTTGAACTCCTTTTCTTCAGAGATGTTTTGCAAGCTTTTAGGCAGTTTATTGAAAAGCTTCAATGCAGCATATCGTGGTGAATTTTCGTAGAGGGTTAGTCTATGAGCTGGATATACGTATTGATTAGTATTGCGTGTATCATACGAATGGCGAGTTTCACAGGTGACAAATTTGTATTTATTCTTAAAATTAAAAGTTAGCACTTCGTAAATATAAAGGCTGCAGAGGGTAAGTAGGCCTGTGTCCTTGAATTTACCTCTACAGCTGTCTTTATACGACATGTTAAGTATTACGCGCAGTGCTCTCTTTTGAACAATGAATATTTGATTGGCCCATATAGAACTACCATAATACATAATTCCATATCTTATGAGGGATTCAACATTTGATTTATAAACTGTGATTAAAGTTTTAGTATTTATTAGTTTTTTTAATATTCGAAAACTATAGCAGCACGTATTTAGTTTCTGTGATAATTGTTCACAATGAAAGTTCCAATTTAACTTAGTGTCAATAACCATTCCTAGAAAATTTGTTTTATTTTGTATTTCAAAATGTTCGTCATTTAAAATAATTGAATCTAGGTTATTTGATTTATTTTTTGTTGAGAACATAATGAGATTAGTTTTAGCTTTATTTAACAATAATTTATTTTGTACCATCCAATTTTGTGCAGTTTTAAATGTTTGATTTGATTTATTGACTAAGTCGGGTATATTAGAACTTAAAATAAGCAGGCTAGTGTCGTCAGCATATGTTGTTATAAGACTTTTTTGATCTCTGATGTTTTTGGGTAAATCATTTACATAAATGATAAATAGTATAGGGCCAAGTATACTGCCTTGCGGAACCCCAATATTAGTTATAAGTTCATCAGAATAATTTCCATTAATTTTAACTCGGTGAGCTCTATTTGTCAAGTATGATTGTAACAACTCATTGCCCACTCCTCTTATACCATAATATTCCATTTTTTCTAAAAGTATTTCATGACTCATAGTATCAAAAGCCTTGGAGAGATCAAGAAATATTCCTAAAGGCAGATCTGATCTCTCCAAAGCATTCGTGACCTCATTTAAGTAATCAAAAATTGCTGTGTTAGTTGATTTATTTGCGAGAAACCCATTTTGTGCTTCATCTAACAAATTGTTTATTTTAAAATAGTGAATTAATCGTACTGCTATAATTTTTTCTAATATCTTTGAAAAAACGGATAATAAAGTAACTGGTCTGTAATTACTGAAATTACTATAGTCTCCTTTTTTGTGAATTGGAATTATAATACCTTCTTTTAAACAGGCTGGGAAAATTCCCTTTTCAAGGCTAAGATTAATTAAGTATGACAGCGGTTCAATAAGTTCATTTACGGCTAACTTAACCACCTCAGTTATTATTTCATCATATCCCGATGATTTCTTATTTTTTAATGCAAGAATAATATTAAAAACTTCTGTGGTGGAAACAGGTTTTAAGAAAAATGATTTTGTGTGTCTTTTTAGAGTACACTTATAAGAGCACTGCGGTATTTTGTTTACTTCTGCTGTAGCTATATTATTAAAATATTTATTTATATCATTTTCTTTACCTTTTAAAATTTCCAGCTTATCAGATTGGCATTTTAGTTTTCCCAGTAAGTCATTAATAATGGCCCAAGTGGTTTTAATTTTATTGTCACTGCTTAGGATCCGTTCTGTAATTTTGTTTCTTTTATTTTCCCTCAGAAGGTTGTCGTACTCCTTCTTAACTTTACAGTACAACATTTTATCCCTACCATTATGATGTTTAGTTATAGAAAGGCAGTCTAAGATTTTCTTTTTATTAATAATCTCTGAATTGTTGCAAAATTTTGAGATTTGGTATTGATGTTTATGTTTGTAGGAGTTACTAACTATCGGACAAGAAGTATTTAATGCCGCATTGATTATGTCCATAAAATTTTGCCAAGCTTGGTCAACGTTAGATGTCCTTATCTTATCCCAGTATGGATACGTATTTAAGAATTGAACAAATTTATTTTTATTGCTGGACGTCCTTTTCCGCATTTTCCCATCGTCAACCCTTATTTTATTTACATCTTCTACCCACGATATTTTTTGAGCAAAATGATCGGACATGTGTGATTCAAACACACAGGTCCGATATTCACTTATCATATTAGTGATAATGTTGTCAATTACTGTTTCAGTGCGCTGCGTTATTCGTGTGGCACAATTAATTGCTGCCATTGCGCCAAAAGACTGAATTAAATTTTTAAATTCTAACGCTTCCGATGTTTTACAGTTGAAATCAATATTAAAATCTCCTGCGATATAATAAATTACCCCTTCAGATAATAACTTTCCTAATAGAATTTCAAATTTACTAAAAAAATCATTAATTTTTGATTGATCAGGTGGGCGGTACACTACAACACACACGATCTTCGATTTCCCTTGAGCGAACCATTCCACCGCTGCACACTCAAATGTTCCATTTACTGCCATCTCCCTTATGTCCAATCTTTCTCTACACAAGAAATCCTGGCGCGCAAAGAGAGCAACTCCTCCATAAGCTGTTGACTTATTCTTAGTAGTTGGCCTGGAATACGATGCCACCAAATTGTAATCATCTATGTGTGTCTGTTTTATATTGCTATCGGTTTGCCAGTGCTCGCTTACCGCTAATATACGACATTCTTTATGATTTTGGAGCATATCATTGATTTGTAGTATTTTATTATTTATCGATCTCACATTAAGGTGTATTAGCGAAATTATTTCTTCGCCACTAGCATGCATTATTGTTTTGGGTTTTGAGTTTTTTTGCGCTCTGCAAAAAAAGAATATTTTTGAATTTTAATATTTGCTGGCCACTTGAGTGCATCTGTAAACACTTCTTCGTATAGTTTTTCAAATTCTATTTTGAAGGCGGATTCCCTTTCATTCCTAATTTCCAATCTGGATACACTTAAGTGCCCTTTTAAGCATACTGCATTCCGTATATAATATTCTACATCAGATGCTGTTGTAGATGGGCTCGCACGTCCTATAAAATAATATGCTAGTCGCTAGTATTTCCCGTTCCTATTATCACTTTGTTTGTTCGCTTTCTTTTGTTTTGCACTGTTTTCCACTCCTCACTCGGTTCGGGTTTTTTTTTCGATTCTTGAATTGCCGGCGCAGCATCTAATTGTTTCTTGTTTTTAGTGATATTCTGAATCTCCTGTTTTTGTTGATTATTTGGTTGCTGTTTATTCACACGGTTTTTTGATTTTTGTGTGAGAGAATTAATGTTGTCCATCTCGCGTTCTTTTTCAGAATTATTTGGAATCACGTTTTCTGTCAACTTAATGTTGTCCATCTCGCGATTTTTTGCAGATTTATTTGGAATGACGTTATCTACCGTTTTACAGGATTTACAGATTTCTGCATTATGTTGATGTTTATTTAACTTATCCAACAAATATCTATTTGTATTTATCAGCGATTCATTATTTAGTTTTAATGACTGATTCATTTCTTCTAATAATTTTATGTTATTTATTAAATATTCTATTTTTTGGTTTAGTAAGGTATTTACCTCCACAATCTCATTGTCTTCACTCGCGGAGGTTATGTTCACTTCACAACCACTTTCTTTATTTTGCCCAGTACATATATGTAAATCTAAGCAGAATTTATGATAGTAATTGGAGCACTCACTACACTGTTTAGCATCCACTACTTTTTCTCTTTTACACTTCGTACATTTTTGCTTTTTAGCATTATTTTCGTCGTCAACTACTTTCGTCGTCGGCGCCATTATAATTGTATATACAGCCTATACAACACCAACGAAAATCAAAAGCCTTACAGATACTCATAAAGACCAAATTCCACACGCAAACCAAGGAGTTTATGAGATATCTTGCAAAAATTGTGACCAAGCATACATAGGACAAACAAACAGGCAAGTTTCGGCCAGAATAGATTAACATTAAATCTTTGTAAAATAGAAACAGACCACATCATTATTGATACAACTTATTACAGGTTTATTTTTTTTAATTGTACCAAGCAATGTAAGATCCTTCTTTACTAATTCCCGTGCTAGATTTTTCCAGGCCCTCAACCATTTCTAAGACGACTCATTTACCTTGATTGCCTTCACGCTGGTCGACTGTTTTTCCACTATAGACTTCTCAGTTGTAAACGTATGAAGTTTTACTGTCACAAGCTACCCAAATTTTTATACCGTACTTTCCTGGTTTAGACGGTATGTACTGCTTGAATAGACATCTATACAATATGTAAGCAGCTGTTCATTTACTGTTATATTTTCAAAAGGCATATAGGCATCTTAAGGTAACCACAATTCAAAAATTGTTCGAATTGGTGATGGTTTATTTGAATCTCGATTCCTTCGTCTAGCTTCAGAATTATCGAAACACAGACCCTGAGATATTGTTGTAAACCTTTTTCGACTCATACTTTGGTTGAAAATAGGGCCTACATCTTCAAGATTCTATAAATTTGTAATTTCTTCATTGTTCGCTGTATAAACTCTTGCCAGTATCAACAACCCAAAAAATCGTAGCAATTCCTTGTCATCTACAGTTGACCTTCTGCATTTGTTCATTTTACGATATGATTTACAATATTATCTCTAAAAAAAGAGGCAAAAAGTACTGCGGATTGTATCCGCATTTCGCTTTGCTTATCTCGTAGGTTCTCCTTCTTGATGCATAAATTCTAAATACCATGTTTCCAGTTTATTCTTTGATCTACATTATAACTAAAATAAATTATCACGTTACTTTTGAAAACTTAATCACATACATGTAAAAAATATGATGTTGGCTGCCCTGCTCTTTGTATACGGCATGACTCTGTATCAGAATAATATTATCGCCATCGACAGCGGCGTTTTCCTTAGCTTTGTCACTTTCACTTACTCTAAGCCAACTCAGTAATATTTATTCCGCACCTTTGTCACCTATACGAACCGCCCTGATAATAATTTGAAACGCAGTAAAGAAAGGGGAAGTACCGTGTACACAAGCGTAAAATGCACCGAGATAAATATGTAATTAGGTCAATTTTGAAATTTAGTTTTTTTAGAAAACTAGTAAGGGGTAAAGTTTGTTGATGAGCAAAAATATTAGTTTATATATATATATATATATATATATATATATATATATATATATATATATATATATATTGGGGTCTCAGCAGACCCCAGTGGTATTACATTTTACATTTTAAGTTTCTAGAGGCCATATTTACTAAAATTAAGCTGGAAAAAATTAAAAATATCCCCACGTCAAAAATATTTTTTTTTAAATTTTAACAATATACGTTACAAGGATATTTGATCACATACCTTATATGGGATGATCACATCTTGTACGTAGTTGTTTAAATTGACCATAATTTTCGGAAGTTTGAAATTATTTATAATGTTTATGAGTCAGTTTCTTAACAGTAATTAATTTAATAAGTTCTCTATTATACCAAAAAGGATATTGTGTGCGCTTTAAACCTTTAATTAGTGTAAAGAGATTATACAGAATATCATAAAATAATGCACTCGTAACATCAATATAATGGACATTCAAGTGATTGACAAATAAAAAACTTTTTAACTTTGTTTGTATAACACTGACTTTATTAAGTGACTATAGTTTCGACAATTTTAGCTTGTCATTATCAAACTAGAAGTGATTGACTCAATCAACTGACGCAAGGTGATGGTTGAGATGAATATTCAGTTCTTGAGAAATCAAATACATACTCATTATAACTGAAAGACATTCCTTAGTTTATGTTTCTATATATGGTTCGCTCACGTTGGCTACGTATTTCGAAAATTCACCTAACTCTCTGTCAAAAATATTGCGGCCCATCATGTTTAATGGTTTATTGGTATTAACACAGCATTATTCTATATTTTAAATATTGTTCGATGAAATCCGTATCAATGATTGTAATTGGTACAGTAAATTTCAAGACTAGTTTATTACACAGTATTAGTTGTTAAGGCTGTAACATTGTGTTGTTTTAATCTAAAAAGCTAACTAGAAATTTGTAAATACTCATTCTGATATTGAATTACGTAATTGGGTTTTGCGCTACACGGCTAATAAATTAGCACCATGGCCCGTTTTTAAACAAAATCCGGCTTTGCAATTCACCGAGTATAGCATTAATGCCATAATATAACTAGTGTAGCTATGCTGGCGCTTTCCTACCTTGTTTATTCAAGATATAATCTGATTTTAAATTAATTGAAATACTATACATGCCTAATTAAATAAAAATGTAATTAAATAAATAATCTCACGTTCCTCAGCAGAGATGTTGTAATTCGTGATGATCTTAAGTGTATTAATTTTATGTCTTATGTTGATAAGAGATAATAATATTAACATTAATTCTTTAGATGTGTATCGTTCTTATAATAATAAACTAATTTATTTATATTTCTCTACATATTTATATTTGAGTCGTTTAAACAAAATAAAAGAAACTATTTTTAAGTTATGAAACGATATTAAATATGTAGAAAAATATGTATTATAAATAAATTGGTTTCTAAAGCATTGATACATGTATTACGCATGTAAAGTTAAATCACATCAGCAAATTTTCTGTAAAATTCTTTTATTAGATTCAGAGGCGATTTTTCCTTAAGACGATTATAATAATTATGAAAATGTTATTAGGGTAGTATGAAATATTGTTTTAGAAAACACATTAATAGTATTAGTAGTAGTTATTTTATTTAAATTTACAATATACACTTATATATTTTCGTGTAACTTTAATGTGTTATTAATTTTCGACAAAAATGTAGAAAATGTAACGAAATCAACTGGATCACTTAGTTTGTGCTTTTTCCCTAATATTCAATATACCCATGTTTATAGAATTTGTTATTTTAAATCCATATTTATGAGGTTTTATAGGAGTTTACCTCGGATTCGATTTCAGTTAGTCTAGGATAACGCTGAAATAGTATAATATACATGGAAAATCATTACAGATGAACTCAGTCCATTTCATGCGCGCTTAAAATGTATTTCAATTTATGTATGTATATAAATATTTAGACAATTTTTGTTACCATATTCAATAAAACTAATAAACATTAAACATTACTATTGGCTGTTACTATGTTATAGGCACTATTATTGTGATCGAAACTATAGTCACAAAAAATAATACGTTGTAACATTAAAAATAAATAAATTTTTTATGTAATAAAATTATGACAATTAAAGATGAAATTTTACGGATTAAAATATTATATGTACTTATGGTATCAATTAATTATTTTAAAAAAGTATTCTTTCTAATTATATACAATTTTGCATTTAGGAGTAAATTTTAGTTCTTAAAATGATTAAATTTATATAGATTAATCCCATTTTTTCTCGATATATACTTAAAATACCTTTACCTCTATATGAGTACAGCTATAATATATTCACTGGAATAGCTACGGGCAATTATAACATAACTGTATTATTAACTACATATGTTTAAATGATTATATAAACCTCAACATTATTACCTAAAGCGAAATTCTGGGGTTTAATTAATATGTACATATGTTAATCACTTAATATGATTTGAATAAAATATACAAACTAGAATAGAGTAAAATTTAAATTCCGACAGAAATACCAAATTTATAAACAGGAAGATATAACTCCTAATAAACGAGCAATGGCGTGCACATGCATAATTTATATACAGCTGACCAACTTGCGGTTCCAAATCGTTAAACTAATTAATAAATTTCAAACTAATTTTACTTAGTACTGCTTTAATATGGGATGTTGGTGAGCTTATCCCCAAACAAAACTTGATACACAGCAGAAAACGGGGGGAAAACAAAGGCCCGGCCCTGACGCAGAATTTACAACTTAACTATTATATAATAGCAGTAGATGGAAACCTCTTCAAAGAATATTATGTAGTATCTTGTGCTTATAAAATAAGTATATTATAATTATTACCGTAATTATATGAGTACATACAAGTTTTTTTACTTAAGAAAATTCAAGTGAAGTCAAATATTTTAATTAAGTATATTACTTTTAGGTTTGATAACGAAAATGAGAAAAATTAAGTAAGTTATATTTGCTTTCCTTTTCTTTATAAATGTTTTAGAAACAAGTTTATACGTTTAATTATAAAAGTCTAAATATTCTATATATAGTTTATTCTTAACCATAGCAGTTCTATTTCGAATCTAATAGTTTGGTATCGCTATGAATAAATACAGGTCAAAACACAATTTTACACACTTAAAATTGCTCTTTAAATTTTATAGAAACAGTTATATTGCTCTTAGCAAAAACTCTCTATTTGGTGCGCCTTTTTGGGGTTAAAGCAACATACGGGATATATTGATTTTGAAATATTTGATATAGTCAAACTAAAGTATACCAAATATGATTATTTGATTTAGTATGTTTACTGCATATATAAGATAAATTTAAGTACCACCATATAAATAATTCGTTTTAAAAATTGTTACAAATAAGCAAAATACAATTCAACAATTGCCGAGCTACTTATGGCCAGCTATAATATTGGAGAATTATAATTGCACGTACACCTTAATTTAATAGAAGGTAAATAGTAAACCTATACGTTAATAAAAGTAACAGGTAAAGTACCCATTGCATGATAAGACATGCCAATCTTTGCTTAGTTATTAATACACCAATATGATAATAGTCTTGTGATGTTTGAGTAATAATTATTGAAATTTATACCTGGTAAAAGGTAATTAAAAGTGTTTATTCACATTTTGGCAGGAAATCATTAATTTAGCAATGTCTCCCTAAAACTAAAATTAGTCTTATAAATTTATTTAAAAGGTGAAACAAATCATTACTGACATGATGGTATTATATAATGACTCATTTACAAGATTTTTAGAAAATCCCAGTGGTGTCTACCAGATTTGAATATATTATATATCCATTATAAATATAAAATGTGCTGTGATAAAAATTCTCGGTTTAATAACGTCTAGCATTGTAGATTCCCATAGATCGATATATAAATATAAATACTTAGCGTCAAATATAACTTACCAATGTAGTAAATCATTATTAAAGATGTAGTGACAGTTACTTAAGGCTAAATATTCTAACGCTTAAAAGACAGGCAATGTAAGATTTGACCAAACCAGAACTTTTGCAATAAGGGAAAATTGACTGGATCTCCTATTACATCACGAACAAATTTAAAAAGAATTTAACTAAGCACTAAGATAGTCTCTTTCATTTTTATTTATTTAGCCCACAAAAACTGTTAATTCAAAATACTAGACTTGATCAAATTTAAAGTATATCCAAACAGGAATATCTGAATTGTTTAACTAACCTAAGCTTCAAAATACTAGACTTGATCAAATTTAAAGTATATCCAAACAGGAATATCTGAATTGTTTAACTAACCTAAGCTTAAGCTAATCTATTACATATCCAGAACCTTTATCTAAGCTAATAAAAAATATAATAATCGTGGTAGAGGAGTAAAAAGTTTTATCTCGTGATTGTTAAGGTACTTATTTTTTATAATACAAACATATTTTACAAACTAGGGGGGAGTTGTAGAGTTCTAGTTGGTCGTTCAGCAAATTTCCTGACTGAAGATTTTCATTTATATTAAACAGAATAGATTTTTGGGTAGTAAACCTGAAAGCCTAATTGTATAATTAATAATAAATAAATTAGTTTGACCGTATAAAAATGTCAAAATTACCCTTTTTAGTATAATAATGATATTTCTGGAATAATTTTCTGATTTATCTCTTGATGGAATATTGTGAAATAAACACTTGAAGCGAAATATTTATTAATTCTTTACTTATAATAATAATAATAGTATAATAATTATATGAGCAATTCTTGACGCATTGTGCTAATTATAAGGTAACTACATGTATTTCATTATTTCTTAAATACAAAAAAAAAACTAAATTCTAGGGCTTGAACAACTTCTTTCTCAATATAAATCCAAATATTCCAAAGTTATTTCTTGAAAGTTTTGCAACGGGAATTTATTCATATATCATACAACTTTATTTTATTTAAGCTCTATGTATAGAACATAGGAGGCAACTTGCGGCTCGCGAGCCACATGCTCTTTGAAGGATTATTTGTGGCTCTCGATAAATGTACTCGAGTTCCGTTTTTATTTTTGTGCTATTATATTTAAAAAAAAAATCATTCCGTATGTGTTTCAAAATGTCTATTAAATTACTGAAAACAAATGTGAAAGTTCAAGTGAAACGCATGGAGAGGGGAAGTTTATTAAAAAAAAGCTTGGCAGATGTACTTAAAGTTTTAGATCCTAACAATGCAGCATTGTACAAACTGCAATTAATACATCTCTTGAATATAATTTAAAAAATTATTTGAAGAACTGTACTTTATTCAGCTTAGCCCTTGACAAATCAACAGATATCATAGATCTTCCGCAATTGGCAGTTTTCATACGTTTTGTTTCACCTGACTTCTTTGTTAAAGAAGAATTATTAGATGTAGTGGCACTTCAAGAGTCAACCTTCGGTGTCGATAATAAAAATGCATTGGATTCCATAATAAAAACTTTTGATACGCCTCTTAATAAACTTGTAAGCATTGCAACTGACGGAGCTCCGGCATTGCTGGGTAAAAAAATCGGTCTTATTGGGTTTTAAAGTGATGATTCTCAAATTCCACAATTTATACCGATTCACTGCATAATTCACCGAGAACATCTCATTAAAATATATTTAAAATATCCTGATGTTATGAAAGACATTGATAACTACATACGCAAAAATTCATCGGCAAACTTCCAAATAATATTAATTTCTTTTTAATTCTTAGATGCTTATCTAGTTATAATGTATTAAATCGTTTTATAGATTTGTTTGATCTCATAACTGCATTTTAAAAGAAAAGGAAATAACCTATTTAGAATTAGATGAAGACGAGTGGTTAAGTCTTAATGTTTTTGTGAATAGTTGAGGCTGTTAGTTGTTGAAAGTTCATTTCTAATCATTTTTTGTGTGTCGAAACAATTGTCGCGAATGGCAAAATAAATATTTGAAAGTGTTATCGTATTTCATTTACGGAAATTTACCAAAGTAATTAATGTTTTTGACTGATTTCATGGAACATTTGCAAACACTGAATTTATAATTGCAGAGGAATTATCAAATAATATCTGACTTCTCACAGTGTGCATTTTGTTTTCAAACTAAATTACAACTTTTTCAAAAGGACATTAAAAATAAAACATTTTGTTATTTTCCTAGAATTAAAAAAAAATGTTCTAAAATTAAACAACAAAAACTCAACCAGTATATAAAAAAGCTAGAAGGAATATTGACGGAATCCAAAATGGATTTCAAGACTTGAAATATTTTAAATCATCTCTTCATTTTTTTGAATCCATTTGAAATTAACATAATTCAAGGTGCGTTTCCCATTTCCAATATAATTATGACCAAAAAAGCATCTGGAGAATTAGAATTAATAGCGATGCAAGAAGATCAAGCTCCACAATTAAAATATAAGTCGACGTCTATTACTGAATTTTGAAAATTTGTACCAGAATCGAAGTATCCTGAATTAAAAAAGGTTGCTTGTCGAATTATTTCATTATTCGGAACAACGTACTTATGTGAATCATTTTATTCCACTTTAAAATTCGTGAAATCCAAACACCGATCAGTATTAATTATCCAATATCTCAAAGAATTACTGAGAAGTGCAGTCATCAATTATACACCAAATTTTAAAGAATTATTAAGAGATGTAAGATAAATATGTTTAATTTTTAATATTTAGATTCAATGCACATATTTTGTACTTTTATTTATATGTTTTCAGTAAATATAATTTCTATAATAAAAAAATTTTAATACCTTTTTTGCATACCTTTTATATACGTATTTAATTGCGGCTCGCGTAATTTTCAAATTTTGAAAACTGGCTCGGACTATCAAGGAGCTTGGCCACCCTTAGTATAGAAGATCAATCCTAAACGATCCACCACAAACGTACACTGACCATTAGTGAAAAATTCACATCGAAACCCTTGTAATGTATTCTTTAGTAATAATTTTTTTAATATAATATTTACAAGAAATAACTCTTTGAATGCAATTAATTTATAATATATTACACTTACGCACATAATGTCAGTCACTTCTTATATTTTTCTAAATAAAATGTACATAAATGAATCCTAGAAGTATTTAATTAATTACAGTGGGTTAATTGAATGTAATGAATGGCAGACATTACCACTGCAGTTAGATTGTATACATAAAACTAGTTTATCACCTTGCGCAAACAAGCTGTTATGACGCCTGTGGTTTTTGTATACATTATTTACACTGGAACATGTAAAATGCATTAGGGAATATGACATAGGCGTGAATTTTCATCTAGAAAAGTAAACATGTAATAAACTATATTGTTCCTTTCAAGTGATCATTAAAGAGTATTATTGATTAACATATATAATATTTAGTTGTGTTAAAAACATAATAATAATTAAAATAATCCATTATTATATCAAATCATATTAGTAATATAAAACAAAAGACTATACATATTATTTTTTCACAATTGTACACATATTTATTAATAAATCTTTAAGGTTCTTAAATATAAATATTCTAGACATTACAACTCGTTACTGCGTGCAATCTATACTCACACTGAATTCATGAAAAATTCACTACGTTTTAACCACAAATAATTATTGTAAAATGCAGTTAGCATTATATAAATCTAAACAAGATAGCACGGCTCGAGTTTTTTTTGTATTTTACGCTATGATACAATTTGTATAATTTATATAACTGAGAACAGCTGTGATGAAGATAATAGAACGTCTTATATGTAAATCAATTTAAATTTCTGCTTGTATGTAAACTGATTTATACAAATACACTGTAGTGCCCATCACTAACTAAAATATAGTTAACTTAAATTCAGTTAAAAATTGAAGTAATTATTCTATCAGTTTAGTATTGTATTTAATTTAATATAAATATTTAAAAAAATAAATACATAAGGCGTATTATTGCGTAATACTCCAATGTACTACATATATAAGCATTATAAACTTATTTTAATATATCTATGAATGAAAATGATTTGGAGGTGTAGCCCATATTTTAAATAAAATATTACTATATATGGATATCTAAATAAACAATAATCAATAAACGTAAAGTACAAATTTTTATTTTACTAACGGATTAAATAATACTAGATAAAAGATCCGCTCAGTTGAAGTAACGGGGATATAATAAAGATTTATATTAATAATGGTGCGACGAGTGCACAAACTGTAGAGTTGTGTTAGATCTTCGATTTATCAAGTAGTTGAATGTTAGGGAAGGTTGTAAATAGAAGGAGGACTTAGATGAATGTAACAGGCTGTTACATGAAATTGAGCCCTGTGTGATAGGTAGGATTTCATCCAGGCCAGCACAACCCCGCGCCGATATCGTAATCGTACATTTCCTCCAACAGCACATCAACATCATTTCCTCTAACGTCCGTACAGATCGACAAATTGCTGCTAATAATGATTGCGTAAAAATTGTTGGCTCCAGAAAACCAATTTGCGGCGTATTGGGAACGCGAAAAATGCAGCCAAATATTTCAACGGTGAAATGAATGGACATAATTCAACGAGTAATTGTTTCCTCTGCATTAACTCCATAGAACAGGCAATATATTTTTCATCTAGTGTAAATAATCCGGGCGTTATCCCTGACATGAAATTGTCTTTTATAATTTCACTCAATAGTTTCGTGAGGTAATTCAACACTAATCAATAATATATTTGATATACGAGAAATTTAATGCTGAAATGAATAGTAGTGTTGGTAAATTCAACGGCACCAAAGTATTTATTATAATAATGTCCTTTTCAATTTATTTTAACTATATATCTTAATATACGTTATCATTATTAAATTGGACGGGCATATATAATTAGAATGCATATTGAATTTCTAAATCGTTCATGATGTAATGAAAAAGGTACTTTTGTCGTTATCCTGTATACTCAACCTTAGAAATAAAACATATTAATATTTAGCTACGTCCGGCGAGTTTCTGTTACTGTTAAATTCTCTTTTTTTTTGAGAACGGCAGGTCTTAGTGTTTTAGTAGATGGTAGAGAATGTTTTACTAATATCATGAAATGCTAGTAATTCTTATAGTTTTTTTAGGTGTAATGCGTTTTATAATTACTGGTTCCTAACAGTTCTAAAATAATTGAAATATGACTTACTTTTTATCTTTAGGAATAACATTTTCCAAATTACCTGTATCTTTCGGCTCTTCATTTCATTTCAAAATATATGGCAGTACAATGTGAAAGAAGGTGAGTGCAAAGTATCTAGTGCACTTAAAATTCAAAATTAATATAGTTGACGTGCTATGAAATTAAAAAATGCTATTACTACAAATAATTCAAAAGACGAGTACCTTTTTTTAAATTATCTATTACTACAAATACAAAGAAATTTGAAATTATTGTTTGGCGGCTAAATTTTTAGTTAGACAAATATCCTGACGTAATTAATATTTCATTTATTCATTACATATATTTTTTCGGTAGTTACATGCATGGGAATATTGTAAAATACTATATTTTCAGGTGTATACAGTGTTTTATAAATACCACTTAATATAATAATAATAGTAAACTATTCATGGTTTTCAGCTTTTTATTTTAACTAATCATAAATAGTCCCTATTATTATTATATTAAGTGATAATGGATTTTCAAAAAATAAGTGCCTCGACAATCAACGAGATTTTATAAATATTTTTTTAATTCAAACTTTATAACGAACAAGAAAAACTAAATATTACAGTCTGTTATTCAGAATTTGAATTTCTACTCAATTTTGCGAAATTTATCATGAAAATCACGTTTCATAGTTTCGGTTTGTTGGGATTGTTTCTGTAATAAGGTCTCCCATGTAATAGTGGAACTCCCTTTAATATATGTTACCGGCGATCTACCTTGATCGTCGATAACAATGCTTATTTATTAATTCAAACCGCGCGATATTTCAAATTCAATTTTTATTCTACTTTTTTTTATATTTCATTAATTTCATAAGCATTTTTTTTAATTAAAAATGAGTTACGTTCGTAGCACATACATTGACATATCATATTTTAGACATGTGCATATAGGATGTAGCATGTTAGATTAAGCATCATAAAATTAGGGAATTAGGAGCGTATGAGTAAGTTTCTCGTGAGGATCCGCTGCCCAAGAATAAATTATAAATCCTCATTTATCAACGCAATGTCACGGCCGTTTCGAAAGTGCAGCCCAGCCGGAAACGTGCCAAATGGTCGTTAATTGTTTAGGGTACGGTCCGGCTAAACAATGCGATGCACCGACCACCCGAAATCTGGTACCCAGACAGCCGACTCCCGAAAGTCCAGACATTAAGAACAAACAAAAAAGGAAATCGGATCCGTAAAGGAAGCCCTTTGTAAAATTACGGAGAAATGTAACAAAGGAGCCATTCGTCACGTCCATGACACGACACGTTTCCAAAAATTATACGATCAAATTGGAAAATCATTAATTACGCCGCGAATCGACTCCCGACCCCTACGAGGTCTCGAAAATCACGGAGACGACGTCGCGGCCAATAAATTGACATCCCACACGAGGTACTTTCTGAGACGGGTAGTGGATTACTACGAATCATGAGAGATGATCCTCATACGCAAATGTATATATAATTAGCTAGCATATGATAGGGTTAAGTAATACAATATTTTATTGCTCTCGGTAACTAACGAGTAAATGCTAATTATTACTCAATCCAATATCGGTACCGCCATCTAGTGAAGGGCGAGTAAACAGTACTCATCCCCTACCACTGGCTTTTTCAAAAATCAAAAAGCGCCCTCATAAGCTTTCTTGCAACGACAAAAAATTATCAATCGGCCACTTCGTGCTTATTCCTTAAATAAGTCAGTTGACTTCGGGTTTGTTCCATAAATACGTCGTTTCGGCCTTTTTGCTCGCGATCCGTGATTGGTACCGTAAATTGTTTAATTCTCTTTTGTTAATTCTTTTGTTTTGCTTTTATACTAATTTGTGCCCGTGTTTGTTAATCTTTTGTGTTCATTGCTTATTTATTATTGATTTAATACACGATCATTAATTTAATATTTTCGTTTGTTTTAATAACGGTTCTCTAAAAACCCTATAAAGTGCCACGAGACCAGTACCGCTGACCGAGGGTAAGTACACATATTTTCTTTTGCTCTACCATTGATATCTTCGCCTGCAGCTAGTCGATAGTTACTCCAAGGAGAGCCTGGTTTACCTAAGCTATTTTTATTAATTTTATCATTCGGCCTCCCTCGCGTGTAACAAGTGGCGCCCAACCTTAGTAGCTTGTTCATACCCACGCCCTGAAGTATTTCTTTACATACCGGTACTAATTTGTAATAATTTGGTCCGCACTTGTGCCGTGTAACAAGTAGCGCCCTTACGCGTTTTACAATTATACCTACTCCCTGATATATCTCTTAATTTAGTGGCCAATCAAATTCACACGTTGATTTTTTTTTTTTTGGTGTGGTCAAAGTGATCTTTTAATTTACACAAATTATTTAGTTAAAAGTGGAACACATTTAACATTAACTTCATTAGTGATTCAAAAAACACAAGTAAACCGAATACCCAGATTATTTTAAGTGTAATTCTTTCATTTTATTTTTAACATAATCAAGTCTAATCTAATTAAGTATAATTTCATTTTACTATTAGTTTTCTCTTAATAATAATACATTTTTACTTAATATTACCTATACTCAAATTTCATTTATTTTTAATAAGAGAGTTAGGTTTTGATAATAGTTATTAATTTTTTTTTTTGTCGCGTGATCAAATCTCGGTTATCCAACTAATTCGTTTTCCTCAGCTCTGCGAATTTTATTATCGCACGTTTAATAATATTGTGTATACTACACCCAGACTGGCATCATTATTTCTGCACTAATTTTTTTTTTCAGAGTAATCGACCTTATTTTGATTTAAAAATTGACCGATATTTGTGTTGGAATATTTACTTGTCTCTGTTTCAGGGCGGTATA
Organism: Ontholestes murinus; assembly: GCA_963969525.1. Lineage (NCBI taxonomy): Eukaryota > Metazoa > Arthropoda > Insecta > Coleoptera > Staphylinidae > Ontholestes > Ontholestes murinus. The sequence goes on along the minus strand of OZ018389.1, from coordinate 35,169,591 downwards.
TAATATTGTGTTGATTTGTTTTTCTATTTTTTTTTTAATTTTCTTCACTGTGTGCAGGGTCTTTCAATCGATATTTCTTTAAACGGCCAACAACGAGATTGAGATTCGATAGGGGCCGAGAACGACTACATTTTTTTTTTCTTTTTTTAACGTTTTTTTCAACAAATAACAGCAATGTCCGTGCGCAATAGCCTGCAATGCTCACGCTCCAACTCTTGCCTTGGAAATTTACCAGCAGCGACCGTAGCTAACGAGATCTACCGAATCCTGGATGACACGGAAGCTTCAATTGCGGGAGAGTGGACCGAAAGGAGGCAGACGAATCCAGATAGAGCTTCCCCGTTCGGCTCCATCATCGAGGACGAGGGCGACAGAGAAGTAAGGGAAGCAGAAATCGCTCTTGAACGTCTCCGGTCGAAACGGGACGCAAAACGAAATCTAGTACTAGACCACCAGAATCAGCTTCTTCAAGAGGGAGAATTTCGCACTCAAGAAGCCGCCCCAGCGAACCACGAGCTCACCCTAGAAATTAGACGACTCCGCGAATACCTTGTCAATCGGGAGAGGAACTCAGGGACTCAAAATCAACCGTCAAACGACAGTGACCTTGTTGGCGTAATCAATCAAATGCGTGAATACCAACAAACACAAGATAGGCGGTTAATGGAATACCTGCAGGACCGCGACAGAGAAGTTCGACGTATACTCGAGAATGAAAGACCAAATTCCCGGCACTCCTCCAGATCGTCGCAAATGTCATATCCCGAATATTTACAAGAACAGGACCAGCAGAGACACCCCCAATACACGCAGCAGCCTACCGCTCACAGGTCTTCGCCGCCGCCTCCAAACAACGAAAATGCCGATGCATTCATCGGGAGGCATATAATGGCGTATTTAAAAGACGCCAAAATAAGTGAGCCCGAAGATCGTGTAACGTTCACTGGGAAGAACCCTCAAAAGTTTATTCAACTCCTTGAGAAAGAGTTTGAAGGACTTGCGATGGAAGACTCTGCGAAAAATAGAAGAGCCCTGGCCCGCATGGACGCTCCATCTAAGGCAGAGTATGGGGGATATTTCGCCGAAGACGTGCCCTGGGATCAAGCGAAACGTTTATTCATCGCCTCCGTGGATCCCCTAATGGCCCGCTATGACGAGGTGGCAGAGATGATTAATTTGAAACAAGGACAAACGCCGCCAGGAGTATTTGCTTTGCGAAAGCAAATTTTGTTTGAGCGTCATGCTGCAGCTTGGCCTGAGGAATTTTTAACGCGGATTATGTGGCAGTTATCGTCGCAGAGTCTTCGCACGGCTCTTCATTTTAGCCACGTTCAGTTGCCGAGTTTGTGGAAAAGGCCGTCAGCATTAAAATCCCTGCTGCCACAAGTGAGAGCTCACCAAAATTGTATAAGCCTCCCCAACGACGCACTCCACCACCTCAAGCAAGAACCGGACGACCAAACGAACCCAATTATACTTATAGGTCGAAACATTCCACTGACCGGCTGTATGAAAATCGTCGTCCTTCAGGGTACCAACAACGTCGGTACAATAATTACCCCAGGACAAGCGGCCGCCCCTCCTCGCCAAATATGAACGGCCGAAAAGATCATCAGAAGTTTACTCCGGAACAACGAAAATATAAACATTCTGAGCGACCAGAACCGCGAAATCCTGATGCACCTACAGCCCCGCCGAAGAACCAGATGATGCCCGACGCGACGCAACAACAACGCCCTAGATCACCGCCGCGCTGCAGAAAATGCAATCAAGGCCGACACTGGCACAAGGAATGTCCTAATGTGCCGGGAAACGACTTGCAGCGGCAGAACTACAATTAAATCGCCTTGCCGTTCCTGCCGCTTATCAACAAAAATCGCCGCGACGACCACGGACATCTCTTAAAAACCAGCGAAACCGCCCATATGTAATTAGTGAACATAAACAATCGTCCCCCACACAGACAATTCCACGTTCAGTGCCGCCCCCCACGAACAATGTACGTGAAGTGTATTCCCCAATTGACGTTAATATACGTGCCCGCGATATAGACGCTCAGTGTAAACGAAACCCCGCGAACAATTCCGTCAAGATTGCGCTAATTACAATCCCAATTATCATCAATAATAAAACGTTCACGTGTTTGCTCGACCTCGGGGCCGGACAAAATTACATACGACCTGGCATCGCTTCTTATGTAATACCAACGAAGATGCAGGCTAATTTGGCAGATCAATATGCAACCGCAGAAATAACCGGAGTAGCGCGTCTGGATTTTACGCTGGGAACATCCGCCTTCCACGAAGAGTTCCTTGAAATGCCTAATCTACGCTACGAGGCAATATTGGGGCTGGAATTTTTCATGAAGCACGATGCCGTAATCGACTGCAGTCGGAACTGTGTACACCTTGGAACAGGACTAAGGCAAACTGTATATTGGTCGCAGGATACTGACACAGACGGTTACAAGCCGCCCCCTAATCTCGATCATGGATTCACTGACAGGACGGAAACTCAATTTAAGGAATTGGTGGAACGATTCAGTAGGATCTTCTCGCCGAAGGATCAGTTCGCCCATCGTCCACGAACAACGGAACACACGATTCGATTAACGAGCAGCAAGCCCATCCGTATTCGACCATACCGCGTCAATCCCAATAAAAAACAGGAAATTGACCTGCAGATCACCGAACTCCTTAAACAAGGCATCATTGAACCTTCGATTAGCCCCTACGCGTCTCCAATCGTTCTTGTGCAGAAAAAAGACGGTCAAAATCGCTTCTGCATCGACTATCGCAAGGTCAACGAGGTGACGACGTCAGAACCGACACCGATGCCCGTCATTCAAGAAGCACTACGTGATCTTGGTAATGCCCGCATATTTTCCACGTTAGACCTCAAAAGCGGATACTGGCAGATACCGATGGAGGCCACATCAAAACAATATACCGCTTTTAGCACTCCTGATGGCGGTCATTACCAGTTTCGAGTGATGCCGTTCGGTTTGAAAAACGCGCCGGCTACTTTCCAACGAATGATGTCGCAGGAAGTCCTCTCTGGCATTTTACATGACTTTGCCATGGTGTATCTGGACGACATCATTGTGTTTTCCAGAACGCCAGAAGAGCATCTTCGACACCTAGCACTCGTGTTTGAGAGATTAGATCGATACGATCTGCGACTGGGAGTAGAGAAATGTACATTCGGCAAGGCATCACTCGAATATTTGGGACATATGGTGGATGCAGACCAAACACGCCCATTGGAAAAACACCTTATTCAGATAAGGAACTATCCCGTACCGAAAACCCGCAGACAATTACGACGCTACCTTGGATTGTGTAATTGGGTTCGACAATATATTCATGGGTTTGCGAATATTGCTGCACCTCTCAATGAATTAACGGCGAACACAAAGCCCTTCCGATGGACACCTGAAGCCACCGCCGCCATGGAGATGCTCCGCGAGAAGACCCTGCAACCACTGCGTCTACATCGTCCATTGCCGGGACTCCCATTCACCGTGCAGACAGATGCGTCACAACTTGGAATTTCGGCCGTCTTATTCCAAACAACAGACGATGGCGAGAGGAGAATAATTAGTTTCGATTCGGCGAAACTTAATGAAACAGAGAGGCGGTACCATATAAATGAGCAAGAATGCCTGGCGCTCATTTGGGCGTTAAGACGATACCGTCCTCTGTTAGAAGGAAAACATTTCCGAATAGTGACAGATTCGCGAGCACTGACTTGGCTCGCGAATTTTAAGGATACGCGCAGCAAATTAACAAAGTGGGCTCTGCTATTACAAAGTTACGATTATACAATCGAACACTGTCCAGGAAAGGATAACGAGCTTCCGGACCTGCTGAGTCGCGACCCGGAGGAAAAGTCAGTCGGCGAAATACCGGACCTCGACACAATCCTTCCGCCAACAATAAATTTAATTGGCCCTACAGTAGCAAATGTAGTAGCAGAAGCCCAAGCCGAAGATGAGGAAATCCAGCAGAAGATCCAATGCCTCACAGATCGGGAGAATCCAGCAGGCGAAACACGTTCCCTAGAGGTAATAGACGGACTTCTGTACCATCAACCAACCGACGAATACGACAGAACACTTTACGTTCCATTTGCCCGTCCCGCCCGTCCACGGATATTACATGCCCTCCACAACGAGGCAACACATCCAGGCCGCGATGAGACAGTAAGGAGCATTCGATCGCGTTACTTTTGGCCCAACATGCAATCGGAGATCAGAAAGTACGTCTCTGATTGCCTTATATGCATCGCCACGAAGCGTGGAAAACGTCAGAAGGCCGCCCCGCTGAAAGCTCGTATTCCTACCTCCCCTTTCCATACGGTAGCAGTGGATCTTGTCGGACCTTATCCAGAGGCCCGTCCTAGAAAAAGGAACATCTTAGTGGTAACCGACCTGTTTACAAAATGGGTGGAAGCCTTCGCCATCGGTAGAGCCAGTACCGAAACCATTCTTCGAATATTAGAAGAGCAGGTTTTCCACAGATTCGGTTACCCTAAGACCATTATCAGCGACAACGGGCCTCAATTTCGTTCAAAAAAATGGAAAACGCAATGTAATGAATGGGACATTGCAACCCACTACACGCCCGTCTACCATCCACAGGCCAATCCCACTGAGCGCAGAAATCAAGAGCTAAAGAAGTGCTTGAGAATACGGCTACAAGGCCAGCCGGCGAATAAATGGGCTCAACACTTGCCATCAATCTTGTTCGAGCTCCGTTCCCGCGCTAATGCAGCTACGGGATTTGCCCCAGGACGAGCGCTCTTGGGCTACGAGCTAGCGAGACCCGGCGATCACCGAATTCCGCGAACACAACCTGCGGCCGCTCCAGGTCACGAGGATCGAGAAATACGGTTAGAGGATATCAAAGGACGTCAACTTCGATATGTTCGCCGTTACGATCAACCAGAGGAGCAGCCACAGTTTGAAGAAGGACAGCGGGTGGTTATACGTAACCATCCGATAAGCGACGCGAGAAACCCTGCTGGATTTGCGGCCAAATGGCTTGGCCCATATACAATCCGCGATCGGATTTCCAACCACGTTTATCGCGTCAATCGAGGTGGTGCTATCGTGCGCGTTCATTCTGACGACATACGGCCAGCACCGGGAAGAGCCGCTCCTGCCCGCCAAAGACGACGCCGCGTGCCGTCAACTGCTCCTTCGGAATGAGTTTGTAGGCAGCCGACGATCCTGCCCTGCCCGGCGCCTCCACCCTCAACCAGTGATCGCGTACGTTCGTTGAAACAGTGACGTTTTGTAACCGCGAAAGAGACGCTAAACCGCTAATAATATAGACACTCTCGAACCGCCGGGCCTTGTGACCCCGGATAGTGAAACTAAGACAATAGACACTCTCGAACCGCCGGGCCTTGTGACCCCGGATAGTGAAATTAAGAAATAGACACTCTCGAACCGCCGGGCCTTGTGACCCAGGATAGTGAAACTAAGGCAATAGACACTCTCGAACCGCCGGGCCTTGTGACCCCGGATAGTGAAACTAAGACAATAGACACTCTCTAACCGCCGGGCCTTGTGACCCCGGATAGTGAAATTAAGACATAGACACTCTCGAACCGCCGGGCCTTGTGACCCCGGATAGTGAAACTAAGGCATAGACGCTCTCAAACGACCAGGCTTTGCGACCCTGGATAGTGTAGTAAACATTTAGTGTAGTAACTAAACATTATCACTCTACGGGTTAAGAGTGACATCGAGGATAACCCGTGACGTCGCGACGGTGATGTTTCGTCCACCGTCTCAATAGGAGAATCCGATGCCGTTCGTCGCGTTTCTCCGACCTGGATTTCACCAAGGCAAAACGTTGCAAATTTAAATGACGTCGCAACACCTTCCAGCCATCCAGTTAGCTGACAATGGGCAGCTCAAATCAACAACCCATTGTGGCGCCCAAAAATATAATCGGTCCATGAGCCATTCTCCGGGATGCCGTTCGTCCCGTCCGGAACCGACAACGAAGGCCAGAGCTCTCGTTATGGGGAACGCCGTTCGATCCCTCGTTCTCTGAGCCAAGTATCCTGCAAATATCCAGTGCCACCGTTTGTCAGCCGCCAGTGCAGCATGATGGGCACTAAGTCGAGGCTGATCCATATAGAAGAAGCACTTCTTACAACCTCGACCCCGGATCCAGCAGATTTTCCAGCGACCAGTGCAGTCCAGTAGGACCAACAGATGATCATGCCGTTAGTATTATCCTAAGAGCCCAGTATTCCTGCGTGAGATGACCAGAAAACATCTCGCCCGCTCTGCAAACGGTTTCGACACAGCAGGTTTATGTAAATATTACTTCTACCAATCTGCATGATCGTTTATCGTGTATCATATACATATTAATATATCGTCAATGTATGTCGTTGTGTATATTCCGCGAATCTAGATGGAATGCGAACTTCACTCCTTTTTACGGGGCCGAATTGTTACCGGCGATCTACCTTGATCGTCGATAACAATGCTTATTTATTAATTCAAACCGCGCGATATTTCAAATTCAATTTTTATTCTACTTTTTTTTTATATTTCATTAATTTCATAAGCATTTTTTTTTTAATTAAAAATGAGTTACGTTCGTAGCACATACATTGACATATCATATTTTAGACATGTGCATATAGGATGTAGCATGTTAGATTAAGCATCATAAAATTAGGGAATTAGGGGCGTATGAGTAAGTTTCTCGTGAGGATCCGCTGCCCAAGAATAAATTATAAATCCTCATTTATCAACGCAATGTCACGGCCGTTTCGAAAGTGCAGCCCAGCCGGAAACGTGCCAAATGGTCGTTAATTGTTTAGGGTACGGTCCGGCTAAACAATGCGATGCACCGACCACCCGAAATCTGGTACCCAGACAGCCGACTCCCGAAAGTCCAGACATTAAGAACAAACAAAAAAGGAAATCGGATCCGTAAAGGAAGCCCTTTGTAAAATTACGGAGAAATGTAACAAAGGAGCCATTCGTCACGTCCATGACACGACACGTTTCCAAAAATTATACGATCAAATTGGAAAATCATTAATTACGCCGCGAATCGACTCCCGACCCCTACGAGGTCTCGAAAATCACGGAGACGACGTCGCGGCCAATAAATTGACATCCCACACGAGGTACTTTCTGAGACGGGTAGTGGATTACTACGAATCATGAGAGATGATCCTCATACGCAAATGTATATATAATTAGCTAGCATATGATAGGGTTAAGTAATACAATATTTTATTGCTCTCGGTAACTAACGAGTAAATGCTAATTATTACTCAATCCAATATCGGTACCGCCATCTAGTGAAGGGCGAGTAAACAGTACTCATCCCCTACCACTGGCTTTTTCAAAAATCAAAAAGCGCCCTCATAAGCTTTCTTGCAACGACAAAAAATTATCAATCGGCCACTTCGTGCTTATTCCTTAAATAAGTCAGTTGACTTCGGGTTTGTTCCATAAATACGTCGTTTCGGCCTTTTTGCTCGCGATCCGTGATTGGTACCGTAAATTGTTTAATTCTCTTTTGTTAATTCTTTTGTTTTGCTTTTATATTAATTTGTGCCCGTGTTTGTTAATCTTTTGTGTTCATTGTTCATTGCTTATTTATTATTGATTTAATACACGATCATTAATTTAATATTTTCGTTTGTTTTAATAACGGTTCTCTAAAAACCCTATAAAGTGCCACGAGACCAGTACCGCTGACCGAGGGTAAGTACACATATTTTCTTTTGCTCTACCATTGATATCTTCGCCTGCAGCTAGTCGATAGTTACTCCAAGGAGAGCCTGGTTTACCTAAGCTATTTTTATTAATTTTATCATTCGGCCTCCCTCGCGTGTAACATATATTGGGTGAATATGTCAACGAAAATATTAATTAGTTCATTTATAAAGATCTATTAATTAATCATGAGATTTAGTCAAAGAGAAATTTTAATTAATTCAAATCAAAATTATATATAATAATAATTAATAGTGCATTAAAATATTTTGCCTTTGAAATATAAAAGTTATAAAATCAAATTTAAAAAATTAGAAATTTTCTTCAAAATGAAGCCAATAAATCAAGCTCAGATAATTATTAGATCAAATAAACAATTTAATAATTAATTGAAATATATTTAAAAAATAAACTGAAACTTTTCGTCAAATTAATAAACTATGATCTAATAAAACTTATAATATAACTTTCTAATTAGGCCAATACTGAAAGATATTTCATTACTAAATTCATAGTAATTTTATTCGAATTATATATAAAAACTAAAATTTCATTCGATATTAGCAATGTTTTTTAAAGTAGTCTAGAAAATAAATTTAATAACTAAATGTATATTGGAGGAATCAATAATTAGTTAAATTGTAAAATCATAAATTGTAATACTCCCGTTTTCCAATAAAAGAGAGAGAACAATATTAAAATATTTTAAAATTTAGTTTTACACAGAGATTTTAATTTATCCTGAGAATTAAATGATGGAATTATATGATTTAATGGCATGCCACATGAACAAGATCATTATTTAATTCGTAAGATACAACAAACTGTTTAATTAAGATTAGTATAAAAACCTTAAATTTAATGCTTTAATCAATCAACTACAGTTAAAGGAAATTCTTGAATTTCAGGAAAAGTGATTTCTTTCAATGGAACAAAAGCGTGCGTCTGGCATGAATAATTACCCAAAACATGCGTCTTGTGTGGAAACATGATTTGAATCGCTACCTTACATTCGCCTTTAAAACTTGATATGAAAGAAATAGAGTTGTGAAAAAACAGTTACCATGAATCCGCAACAACAATCGAGACGCCAGAATAGAAGCAATATTTACTCAATGACATTAAAACTTAACTTGATTTTTTGCCAACTAGGTAGCCTTACATCAATAATAAAATGATCAGATTTTCAAGAAATTTGTATCACAAACAACCAAAAAAAAAATATGTGTTTTGCAATCCCTTTGCTGTATACACTCCTGTAGACGTCTGAGCATCATCAAAATGAGATGGTCGATGTCTTCTTGTGGCATCTCGTTCCAAGCAACTTGAAAATGTTGAGTGGATCAACTGTGCTAGAGTCTGTGAAGGACTGTGCAAAGAAAATAGTCTCTTTCCCATGATATCCCATACATGTTCAATGGGATTTAAATCCGGCGAACGGGGTGGCTACGGCAAAACATTAACACCAGCTTCATGAAGAAAGTTTATAGTTCGACGAACAATATGGAGACGCGTCATCTTGCTGAAAAAGTACGACTGGAAGGCCATCTAAATAAGGCAATAAAGTCGGTCGTGTGATGTCTTCAATATAACGCACAGCTGTCATACTGCCTCGAATGTTTATGTTTATGTATATGTTTATGTTTATGTTTATTATTCTTTAGCTTACAATCCAAAATTAAAAAAATACATATCAATATCTACACAAAAACTATAGGAAACGTACAAAAATTTTGACTGGACGAAGCTGGGCGGAGTTCGTGCAGCAGCGACGATCTTCCACTCTAACCCTTGTTTGACCACGATGCTTAGGGAGCAAATATCCTCTTGAACATCTGGATTCTTCTAGAAAATGCTTTAATTTTCTATTTTGTCCCATTTTTAGAGGAGACTTTTGGCTGTTAATGTCAGCATAACAGATATATAATGAAAAGAGGTGATCAACTACCATAAGCAATAGCTCCCCAAACCATTACTCCAGCAGTCCTCTGTACATGTTTCTCAGTAGCAAACCTAAGATCAGGTCGTTCTCCACTGTAGCGTCGTACCCTTCTACGTCCATTATGCGTGCCTAGACAAAATCGTGATTCATCCCTGAATAAGACATCATGCCATTCTGCCTCCTAATGCTGCCGTTCTGTGCACCGCACCGGTCTAACCTTTAGTGACAATGTCTCGCTGTCAAAGGAAGCACTAATTTCGGACGGTATGAAAGAAGCCTAAAGGACTGAATGCAGCGATATAGGGTTCTTATACTAATGAGCCTTCCTTCTTCTGTAAACCATTGTTAACGATTTGGTGCATAGTAGCGAAACGGTCTCTTAGTGCTATTTGTTTTAAGCGCCGATTTTGACGTTCTGTAATACGCCTTAGTTGGCCAATTGGTCTTCTTCTTGCTCCTCTGCCTTCTACTGTCCATACCTGATACACACGTATTACAGTTGCTGCAGTGGAATTAATATGGCGGGCAATTTTGCGATAGAACAAACCGACATCTCGATATGCAATAATTCGACCCCGGTCAAAATCGCTCAAATGGTGATATTGTGGACGTCTTCGGACTCCAGGCATTTTTTGAAGCTTAGCACAGTCATCGGAAACACGAAAACTAAAAACATCTGTACAAATCAACTCGTATAAATAGTTTTATTAAAAAATAAAAAGTGAAATAGTTTTTTGCTTGTCACAGTAAATACAGGGTTCGGCAGAGAAGTATGGCGTTTTTGAAAAAATCATAACAATTTTTAATTAAATTATTTTGTTTTGTTTTGGACTTGCCTTTTAGTATTCATATCAAAGAAAAAGGTAAAAACCATTCATGTACGCAAAATAATGTCATCTATGTAATGTACGTTCTTTCCACACCACTCCTGAAGTTTAGTACTTCCAACATGTTGGCCTGAATCGCTAGAATTTATCGGGTGATAGAATGATCAAGGTTGTTTCTCAATAAATACGCGGGCCTTTAGGTACCCCCATAAAAAAAATCGCAGGGCGTAAGGTCAGACGATCGTGGGGCCCTCGATATACCCTCATAGCAAAATGAGTCGCCCTGAAAATAATTTGGTTTAGTTTCGATACAACCATCATCTTATATCGGTGAAACTGTAAATCTAAATGCAAAATTCATTGTAGTGACCGGTCACTCATCCTCAGTGCTTCCGCAGCTGCCCTAACTCAAGCCATATTTTCAGGGGTTCAGAAACTTCTTTCTCCACCTCGAGGTACTTCAGACTTTAACGATCCTCTAGTAAATAGTTTCTGCACCCACTTTAGGATAGTGTTTCGCGTAGAAACACAACCGAGCCTTCCAACATTGAATTCTGTTCGAAATCTGCGTTGTGTTTCGATGTAAGGGTCATAAGCAAATACGTGTTGTACCAGTGGCTAAGGTTCCATAACTACTAAACCAAACAAAATGGCAAGGTCAAGTGGTCACAGATCAACCATTCCTAAAACGTAAACTGTTCTGAGTTATACGCGTTTCAAAATCATCATACTTCTCTGCCGGACCCTGTACAAAAGGCACATGGCTGAAATGGTTATCAAAGTATGTTTTAAGTATAATAAATCTGTTGCAAAAAAATGAATCTCAAAAATTCATTCCTTCTTGGTGTAGCACTTCTAATGCATTAAGCATATATATGCAGATGACGTACCCGAGAATAAAGATAAAAACAAATGCGGAAACATGAGGCATTGATTCTGTATTATTTAGAAAATATTAATCGAGAAAACTACAAAACTTCAAGGATTATATTAAGAAGTCAGATATTCCATCAAAGCGAAGCAGAATTCAGCTTCGCGTAATAGCAACCATCTTAACAGTAGCCTTATGATGAGATTGATAAATTGGATGAGAATCAATAGAAACTGATTCAGAAATAGAACCAAGTAGAAGGAGCCATGTTAACTATACTACAATTGGTAAGTGACACAGAGGAAATATTGAAATCACATCTAAGAGGGTTTCAGAACTCACATTCACGACATACAATCGGTGTAAAAGAGGACCAAGAATAATATGTTGCAAATAAATTTTATAAACTTGTGCCAATAAGGAAGTCAAGGATCAATACCGCAAATTGCAATGCACAGAGCTTTCCGTTAATGTAGGGAAACAGATTTCTGTGGTCAAAATATGATGATATAAAACATCATATCTATATCCTAAAGTTTATGGTTATGCCGGAATTTGTCTTCAAAGTTCCAAAATATTGCATTTTGTTTATAACAATTGAACGCTTTATTCGATTAGAATGAAATTTATTATTAATACCTACCATAATGTAATACATCATTTCAGTTAAGTAAAAAAAGCAGTAGTACCACCACTTAAAAAAGAAAATAATTTTTAATTGGTGCATTCAATAAAAACTAAAAAATTCAACTTAAACGGCCATTTAATTTATAAACTGTTTTTTCTCTTAATAAGATTTTATATACTGTACGGTTTTCGCACAATTATGTCTCTTCTGATTAATATAATTTGTATATTGTTTGATTTGATATTTTTTCCTACACATCGAAGTTTCTATTTATTGACTTTTTAATAATTAAATTAGGTTTTAATACACTTTGGTCTTAAACATTTTAGTTCTAAACTAATCTTCTAAACAACAAAATATGTGAATAGATATTATTATTATTATTTTCATTTAAAACACTTCACGTAAACTCAAACCACCAATAGTTATACATCTAACTTATTCATTTCCTTCACGCAACTCATAATTACTTGGAAGTTGGATGAAATAAAAACAATATTTTCTGTGTTTTTTTTACCATTGTATATTAATGATATGATTTTTACAATATTAATAAATTATATACAAGTATAGTTTCGACTCTTTCAAGTCATTATCAATATAGAAGACAAATAGTGTTTTATTTCATCCTATATTTGAAAATGAAATACCACATAGTAACGGTTACCACAATCCTGTTTCCAAGAATAGAGAAGTTTTTGTTTATTGAATTTTGCACAAAAATTAAAATTTTTACTCATATATTTTTTATATCCAGATGATAAAAGTTTCTGTTTATTAACATATATAAATATCAATTTTTATATTCATTGACTTATCCATTATTTATTGTATTGATTATTTTAAAGAAAACAATTACCTTTACTAAGAATTATAGGTTTTTATTATTATGCATTACCACGTATTATATTATATTACATATATTATATAAAAATGCAACTTTACAGGTATTGGTATTAATTAAAACACTTACCATATATTTACTACAGTGCTTTAATTTAGTGCTTATTATGAATTACCAAGTAGTAAAAGTGTATACGTTGAACTGGATTGGAGATTTTATTAAAATACTGTTCCATAGATTCGGCTTTTTATTCTTTAATTATTTTTTAAAAATTTATATGGCCATAAAAAAATATTGATTAGAAAATTCAATCAAATTGACTTTTGTTACGAAAGATCTTCTATTACATATATTTTCTACATTCCAGTGTCTCTATTAGTTGACTTTACTAAATTGATAACAAGCACTTCTTAGGTCGCGCCCGGCGCATGCACTGTTTATTTATATATTTTAAAATATAATTTATGTAATTAATATAACAATACAAACAGGTATATTACTTATCCTAATTCTAAAATTTTATTACATTAATTCTCTGATTTAAGCTCCTCTATTGCAAACGACCTTTTTAAATATACAAATTGAATATTGAAAAGTGAGTGCAGTATTAATCATGATAATTAATAATAAGAAAAATAATTTTTCTTTATGAGCGGTTCTGCACTTATGATTTACATTTTATTGTAAATACTCGAGCTAACAGTTAAAACAACTACTCCCCGTACTAAAGCACCGCCCGGCATTGAATGATATAACTGTTAGCTGTCGTTACATGTCTGAAATAGTGTTCAGCACGATGTAACAATTTTTGTGGTGTTATCATTTTCTACCCGCTCCTCTAAAAGTGTTATGCAACGACTATCTGCAGACACGTGTTTCGCTGTATCACAGATCATCAGTGCAGCTAGGCCGTTACGAGAATGAATCAGTTCCAAAAAGCATTGAGCCATTGCCGATGTTCGATTTTCGAGGCGCGTTTAAAAAAACGATATCACCACAGATAAAATACCCGCTCTCGGAATTTAAATATACAAATTAAATATTGAAAAGTAAGTGTAGTATTAATCATGATAATTAATAATAAGAAAAATAATTTTTCTTTATGAGCGTTTCTGCACTTATGATTTACATTTTATTGTAAATACTCCAGCTAACAGTTAACTGGGAGTAGTTGTTTTAACTGTTAGCTATAGTATTTACAATAAAATGTAAATCATAAGTGCAGAAACGCTCATAAAGAAAAAAAAATGTTTTTCTTATTATTAATTATGACGATTAATACTGCACTCACTTTTCAATATTTAATTTGTATATTTAAATGCCGAGAGCGGGCTTTTTATCTGTCGTGATATCGTTTTTTTAAACGCGCCTAGAAAATCGAACATCGGCAATGGCTCAATTCTTTTTGGAACTGATTCATTCTAGTGACGGCCTTTCACCAGAAAGGACGTACGTAGTTACGACATAGCTGCACTGATGAGCTGTGATATAGCGAAACACGCGTCTGCAGATAGTCGTTGCATAACACTTTTCGAGGAGCGGGTAAAAAATGATACCACCACAAAACTTGTTACATCGTGCTGAATATTATTTCAGACATGTAACGACAGCTAACAGTTATATCATTCAATGCCGGGCGGTGCTTTAGTACGGGGAGTAGTTGTTTTAATTGTTAGCTGGAGTATTTACAATAAAATAAAAATCATAAATGCAGAAACGCTCATAAAGAAAAATTATTTTTCTTATTATTAATTATTATGAACTTTTTAAATTTTTGCATTTTCAGATTTGAACCACAATTTTGAATTCATGTTGTAAATAGATGTTACTAGTGGGTTTTAAAAAGAGATCAGAGCAAAGGTAGGGGATCAAAAATTGTCAGATACTTAACGTGTTTCCCACGATATCATCTCTCTGAACTAGGATTTTGTTATCGCATTAAGCTGCTCCCAATGGGTATCTGGACGTGTATCTGGACGAACTCTTTCTGTAGGTCAGTTTATTCGGCGACAATCAATCTTCCGGTCAAGGAGTTGCAAACATCTTTGGTATTCGGTTCGAAGGACCAAAAATATTGGATTTTCGAAAACGATACTTTGTAACCACTTTCAGATAATTGTTCGAAGATACAAAATTAAATAAGAACACTTTGCCTAAATTATTATATTAACTTCTATCTTACAAGGTTCAGAAAATAATCATATAAAAACTGAGAAATATTCACTCAACGAAAATATATACAAAAAAGGGGGTTGAAATGTGTTCTTCATCCTCATTGGTGGACAGGAATGGTTCAGGTTCCAAGAGCCGGCAAACTTTAACCCTTATGGTCAAATATAGACGGCGCTGGTCATTCTCATGCATACATTAAAATGCGTTTTTTTCCAACAAAGGAAAATATTATAGCAAATAGCCCGAAGAGGAATAAGAGCAATAAGTTGCTTAAGCAATATTTAAATTATATTTAATTCTAATTAATTACAAAAAAACTAAGCATCCTTTGGTTCTTCTAAATTCTGTGCTGACTCTTTTCCTTTGGTAATCAACTTGTCAACCATTTTTTCCTCCTTGGCCTCCTTCCTTGCCTCCTTCATGGCCTTCTTCTGCTCCTCTGCTCCTTCTCCAATAGCTAAAGGTTACTCATTACCAACGCACCTAGACGCAGGTAGACAAATATTAATTGAGAAGGCGTAAGTAATCAGAAACACTATAAACGTTACCTTATAAGAATACTTTTCGATAATTAATCTCACACTGTACGAGTTGATACAGCTTACTAGCACTGAATTTAACGTCATAAAAACCCAGTATAAAATATTAGAGACCATAGAAAGAATAGTTAATTATAAAATTCAACAGTTCTTCAGATTATCGCCAGAAAAGTTACAGAAATGCAAATACTTAAAGAACAACCACCTTATGTACAACCTGTCGCCAATTGAACGACTAGATGCAAGAAAGAGCTGTGACATCAATTATGTAATTAATGATTTTATATAGACATACGACCATAGATATATTTCGCCTCGTTACTAACGATTGGAAATCAAAAAATGTTAATAAATCTGTATATCTAATGTTAAAATCCAGATAAATATACATAGCTCTGTGGTGGCAAGAATTTCTTTTGTATTTTCTCAATAGATTGAATATGGATCTGGGATGTTGGGGACCAAATCACATTTCCATATTCTAACTTTGAACGAACGTAAGAAAAGTATATAGCTTTAATTACATTGATGTTGGTAAATTCTTTGCATATTCGCTGTAAAAAACCCAGCATCTTTAAACTTTCAGTACAAATATTTTTAACATGAGGGGTGAATAAAAGCTGTGTATCATAGATTATTCCAAGATCTTTAATAGTCGTACACCGTTCGAGAGACACACCATTCAGATAATAATTTATAATTAAAGTTGTTTGTTTGCGAGTAAAACTTAAACATTTGCATTTGGATATGTTTAATTCGAGTTTATTATATTTACACCAGCTCTCTATAGAGTCAAAATACATGGATGAATATTACAATTCAAGCTCAAATGGTAGATGTTATCTAGATGATACAGATAACACATGTTATTAAAACTTCTTTGCGCACAAAGCTTTAGGATTCAGGTATTAAGACCAGAGTTCGGAGAGATCGCTCTCCGACCAATAATACAATTGGTGTCACCAACATGTTCAATTCAATTATTTACATCTATACGATGCGATGTGAGACTAGCGCATTCCTATCGGATGATAATGGCATATGAAGAAGAGAATAGGGTTGCTATCAACAAAACCCATTCATATTTTTAACATTAATAGGTTCTGACGTAGTTAATAGGTAAACAAAAACTATATAATAAATGCAAGTAGAATAAAAAATAATACAGATTCAAACCAAGTTTAACTAATGCTACATGTTACCTCAGAAAATAATCTCTCCTTCACCCTATGTGATTTTCACTGCCTTGCTCAGTATGGAGCCCCTGCCCTTCAAGTACATGTCAGTGCCTATACCGAGCAGACGAGCATATCCCGTACCGGCGCTCTTAACCGCAGCGTCCTCCAAAACATGCATTAAAAAAAAATTAACTGCTTTTTTCAAAAAACCGTGTCCTAATTCTTAAGAAAACTTCTGGCAATAAAATTGTTGTTGACAATTTATTGTGATAGTACCCCAATAAATTATCTAAAAAACAAGTGACTATTTTCTTCGAATAGCTTTTTACGTAAAGAAGTTTTGAAGTTTTGTTAGGTTTGGCTCATCTTACAAGACTTTCGGGACCATTTGCATTTTTATGACTTATCAATACTTAGATATGTTCAAAGCACCATATTCGGATTTCTTGAGCATTTCTTTAGACTAATCGATATAAGCCAATTTTGAGCGATTGTTTTTGAGATGTAATAATAAATGTATGCAATTTACGCACATTATCAATGTTTTCTAAAACAAGACGCGATTTTGGACAATCTTTATAAAAACTTCATAACTACCGCCATAATTGAATTTCATACCATCGATATATAGTGTTTTTTTCATGGTGCTTCATCGTCAATCATATTAAGTTCATTTATGCACTGTTATTAAGATAATACACGTCAAAAGTTTTAAATAATAATAATGTTCACGATCTAATTTAATTTCTTAGTCGAATATTCAATTTTTAATATCACTGTAAACAACACAAGTGGTGCATGGACATAAAAACATGCTGACTGACGTCTACTAACAAAAAGTCACAATCTAATATACAAACAAATTCATATGAAATTATTCAATCTCTTTTATGTTTTTCTAAATTTTTATTAATTTAGATATCAGTTTAAATTAGTTACAATATAAAATTAATATTTTCAGTTTAAATATTTAAATAAATTTCTCAAGTCGGCCGTTCATTATTTATTCTATGTATACATCAAAACCTGATTCCATCTATATTAATTAAAGTTTTTATTTACTTCATAATTAGCTGTTAGCTATGTCCTTCCTTGCTGAAAACCCTTTTTGATTATATTAGTGAAGGGGGATTGCTTTAAATATGTCGAGTTGATAATTTGCTTAATGCTACTTATATATCTAATGTTAACATTTCGAATTCTCGTTGAATTTTGATTTAGGGAGCGGAATTAAATTATACATTCACAATTTTCCTAGTTAGTGTGAGCCCTTGAAAGTTTCCTTTATGTCGGAGTTTGTTTAATTTATATATTTAACCATGATGAAGTGTATCTATAATTTAAATAATTCTGTTCGTGTAAATATTGTATTGTACCTAGAATTAATTTATATCAAAAATAATAGTTTCAATTTTAATATTAATATACCTTACACATAGAAACTCGAATACGATCGATAGTTATATGAGGCACGTGCCCTTTACTCGATAAATTTTCCATTTTTCCACCTATATATTTCGCTCAGGGGTAGTTTATGGGGTCCATAAATCAAAATGCACCGCCTGCATGAAAACAAATCTGAATGGTGATGTCGAATGGGCGCGATAAACTTATTTAATGTATGCTGGCTGGGCTCACCCGAAATGAAAAAAGGATGGATGTGCGGAAGGAAATGTGGATGGAAACGCAGAATTGGCGGGTTTGTTATGACCTCTATATTCCGCACAAACTTGCCCTTTATAGGTTGGTAGTAATGTAATTGAAGAATAATGACCTCTTTTTGATATATGAGGGATTTTTTTCCTTTTCCGTGTGCAAAAGCACATTTAAGCGGCGAGATATGGGTGAGTAATGTCTCCTTGTGCAACTGTAGAACAATTACATTATAATTTAAAAGGGTTTATACCTGGATTTATAATATAAGTGTTTGTTGCACTTTTGAACAACAAAAAGTAAGAAAATAAATAGATAAGCAAAAAATAGGCTTTATTTCTTTCACTGCTAAATATATTACACAATAGAATGGATGTCAATGTTTGTAATGAAATCAATTTTACATTACTTTTTTTTGAACTAAGGTTACCATATACTAATATTTTATAAATGTTTTACTGTTTTTTTTTTCAGAATAGTAGTTGCTAGTTAGATAAGAAAGCGTGATAAGAAAATATCTCCTGTGACTAATTTAATACTTTATGAAACAATTTTGTCGAATACATTGTGGATAAGAGCTAAGTTTGACGCAATATATTTTTGCATTTATTGAATTTCGTCGGCTATGGTATTAATATGGGATATATGTAAAATATATTTGAGTAATCAGGCTCACGTGTGCACATAGATATAATCTTCTCGAGTTACGTGCACATTCGATTATCGTTTGATGTACCACAGGGCTTACAAAGTGGTCGAATTTCATTTAATCTACTTAAAAGCCATACATTAAAAGCCGTTATTTTCTTTGTTATGCGGACAACCTTAACAAATGTAAATGTGTGAACTTAACTTTGAGTGCCTAATTGATTACAGGCTAGCATATTTCAAGTATTAAGAACTTAAAGTTTTACAGATCACCAGATTATTTTTATACCTCCTATTATAAATACACTATCGGATGCTAGTTTAACAACGTTTTTACACACCACTTCTGCATATTAGCAACATGCAATGATTCAAATTTAACGCGGGCTTTTCAAAGTAATGTTTATTAAAACCTGTTGGAGATGTAGCATCGTCAGACACAGTACCAACGGAATTTTATATTTAATTATAGACAGAGAGAAGAATAGAGCAAATTTCACAAACTTTTAGGAAAATTAAATGTTCACCTGCTTCCTTCGCATCATCCTAGGTATATACTTCTGCTTCAGTTAAAATTTAACTAACTAAATACAGAATATTTAAATCATGTTATGGCCTCATACGCCACGAGAACAAATACAATAATTAGTAGAATATGTGCAGTGACAACGCATATTTTATTTTGTAATAATGCTGTTTATATTTGTTTGCAAAAAGGGTACTGATGGTATATTATGATGTTGAGCTTTCTTCGAACATTACCAACTACCTACAAAATTTCCACTACAGATAGGCCTTTATTGATATTCATTTTGATCTAAATAAATTATGCAAACTGTCTGATAATAATTATTTATTATAGTAATAATTTACCCATATACTAAAATACCAGTTCATTACTACTGTTAAGAAAGGAAATAATTTAGGTGTAACTTGTGATCAAGCTTTGAAATTTAACGATATTATTATTAAGGCCATTATTAAGGCCTATATTTACTTAACCTAAATCTGATAATTAGGAAAAGGTGGCAGACTAATTTGTTACTTTGAAGGTGCTATCAATTGACTGAGATAATAGTGCAATACTTGGATAATAGATGGAAACATCCTGGCTTTATCATGCTTTACGAATTTAAAAGTTTCCATGCTTTTTTGCTAAGCTTATGTTTCTCTCTTCAAAGTGATGAACTTACTTGAGGTGGAACACACGTAATCCTAGGAAGAAGATTCCTGATCTGGTCTTATGCCTTCTCCAAGCCGCCGCTAAATTCCCTGCTGACTCTGCATGAGTCCTAGATGAAGTCTTAATTGCACTTCGCTAAAATATCACATTCTTATTGAACTATGTGTACTATTTTTTAGCTCTTTTTTGCTCTCGATATTCCTCTAGTGGTTTAATCCTTGCCTCTAGACTAGAGAGTAGTATGTGTATTTACTTCACTAATCCCACTACTATTACACAAACATGTTTCTTTCTCTCTTTTCTTGATATATATTTTGATATGTGTGAATCAAAGTTTCTCGTGTCGCAAAGTGTCAACGCTCACGAACTTTTATTTCATTAGTTAACTTAAGACAATGTAACTCCGTATGCAATGATAGAGGTAGAGTACTACGGGGTGGGCCAGATACAAGTTTCTTTTTAAAAATGCAATAAAATGCACAAAATTTATTTTTTCCATGTATTATGGCTTTATTAGTAAGAAAAAACATTCCCATTAATTATGGAATACAACTTCGTTTAAGTGGCTGCCTCGTTTGGCTTCGTAGTAGCGCATTCTGTCATTCCAATTTTCTAAGACCTTGTTGATGATTTCGGGCTATAACTCACGGATTTCTTAGATGATATTAGCCTCAAGTGAATGCATCGTTTCTGAATTGTTGGTATAATATCGGCTTTTCACGGTTCCCCACAAAAATAAATCCAAAGGGGTCAAATCGCAGCTTTGAGGCGCCCATTGACAGCGCCAAGACGGCTCACCATTGCCGAAACGTTATTCCCAGCCTCATTTTCGAAGAAAAATGGTCCAATGATGCCATCACGCCATAATTCGCAACAAACTCTCAATCTCTGTGGTTGCATTGGCTTCTCGACAATAACGTGCGGGTTTTCCGTCCCAAGATGCGTCAATTTTGTTTATTAATGTCAAAAAAAAAGATTTTTAAGCACTCATGTTGGAAATAAGTTTGGAATATTTCTTAACGTTGTTCAAGCGTAAATCGACTTATTTTATAACGCGGAGGTATGATACTGACTTTCAGTCAAGATTTCGAACGGAGAAAATCTGTCAGTATCAAAATAATCTATGATTTAAAAAGAAACCACTAGTTGGCCCACCCTATATATCTGATAAATATTCCCGAGT
Source organism: Ontholestes murinus (assembly GCA_963969525.1). Lineage (NCBI taxonomy): Eukaryota > Metazoa > Arthropoda > Insecta > Coleoptera > Staphylinidae > Ontholestes > Ontholestes murinus. The sequence continues at coordinate 35,148,161 of OZ018389.1, read as the reverse complement.
CTTTTCATTGTACCGTTGAGAAAGAGAGTGAAATATTGACTGCCGAAGATTTACATCGTCCTGAATTGACTTTAGAACTTGCTTTTCTAAATTATATTAACTTTTCGTCGCATTCTCATGCCGGTCCGCCTAAAGAATATAATTTTAAAGCAGCCCGCCTGGACTTATTATATCAGGATCTTCTAATTGTCGATTGATCTTTTTTATATGAAAAATCTAACGTGGATGATGCATGTTCTCAGATTTATAACATCTTATATTCCTTATTTGACAAACATATACCCAAAATTCTACCCAGAGCAAAACACGTTACATATCCACCTTGGTATACATCGGAAATCATTATAATGGTCAAGCAGAAAGAGAGACTTCGCCATCAATTGAAAGTAAACTCTATCAGTGACAGAAGATCTCGTTTTGAACAAATTCGGGACTCTCTCAAAAGACAAATTCGACGTGCCTATAAGAAATATATCCAGAAAACACAAGATAATATAGCTGAATGCCCTAAGAAATTCTGGTCGTTTGTTAATAAACGGAAAAAGCAAACAAGACTTCATGGATGCATGAAAAGAAATGGTGTTAGTTTAACTAACTCAGAAGATATTGTTCAAGGTTTCGCCGATCAATTTAGTCAAGTGTTTAGTGCAAATACCACCACGGCCTATGACATCAGTACAAATAGTGATGACATTTCCACTTTGTTGGGTAATCTAAAGTTCAAGGATGATTTAGTGATGTGTTACTTAAAAGCTGTGTCACCTAAATTGACTATGGGACCCGATAATGTTCCGGCTTTTATTGTGAAGGATTGTGCCAATGCGTTTTCCAAACCGCTATCATATATTTTCAATTTAATTTTAGCTCATGGTATATTTCCGTAAATATGGAAACTATCTAAAGTAAAACCTGTCTTTAAGAATGGCGATAGAAATTGTATGGAAAACTATAGACCCATTTCGCTTGTTTCTAATTTTTCTAAAATCTTTGAGGCCATACTATACGATTTAATTTATAATGCGGTAGCTCCTTTTCTTAGCCCGAAACAACATAGATTTATCAAGAAGCGATCAACTGTCTCAAACTTGCTAAATTTTACACAATATATTTCTGAAAAACTGGACCAATGTAAGCAGGTTGACGTTATCTACACTGATCTAAGCAAGGCTTCTGATCGGATGCCACATGATAAGCTAATACAGGCCTTATCTAAATATAACATTAATGGAACCATCATAAATACCATCTGCTCATACCTTTCGGATAGACGTCAATTTGTATATTATTTGGGTTTTAGTTCTAACTTATATATAGCCAAAAGTGGTGTTCCCCAGGGGTCTAAATTGGGCCCACCTTTGTTCGTTATATATTTAAATGATATTTGTAGAGTATTTAACTCTAATTATCTCTTATATGCAGATGACATCAAGCTGTATAATGAAGTAATTACTGCTAGTGACTGTGTCATTTTACAAAATAATTTGGAACGTATGTTTGATTGGTGCTCCGCTAATGGATTAGAGATTAATACTTCTAAATGCTTTGTTGTATCATATCATCGCCTGTTTCAACCCTTACATTGTAACTATATCCTTCGGGATACTCCTTTAAAGCGCGAAAATTCGATTAAAGACCTTGGTATATATTTTGACAGCAAGCTATCATTCAGTAAACATATCGATTATATCGTCTCTGAATGCAATAAATTACTCGGCTTTATCACCAGAAATTGTAAAGACTTCACTAGTATTACGCCAGCGGTTATACTTTACAAAGCATTTATCTTAAGTAAATTAAATTACTGTGCGGCTGTGTGGACCACAAGGTGTAAACTTAATGTAAATCTTTTAGAAAGAGTGCAGAAGCATTTCCTAAGATATTTGTGACTTATATAAACACATACACGGAATCACTGATAACCCTGATCTTTTGTTACAATTTTATTTCAAAATTCCTAAGTATAACAGTCGTAGCAATCAAACATTCTTTTTGGATTTTCCACGCACAACTCATCATAAGCATTCGCCATTACAAAAAATGGTGAGATATTACCACGAAGTACAATATCATGTAGATATTTTTTGCTCGAATATTAATAACTTTAGGTCGAATCTTAAACTAGCATTAATATAATTTCTAGAATTAATGCTTAATGCCTGATGTTTCTGACTTTTACTGTGTTGTTAATTTGTATTTTGCTCTAATTGTATATTATTTTTATCATTGTATAAACTGTACTTATTTTTGTAAATGTATGGCCCTGTTATATGTATATTTCTCTGTAATTGGACTCAATTGTCTGTTGAGAAATAAAGGCTTATTATTAGTATTCATTTTAATTATATTATGACGCTGTAAATAAATTAAATAATATGTAATAATATACATTTCTATACCATTAATTTTTATGTTTTAAATTTATCTACTCTTTGGCACCTATAGATAATAATTAAAACAAAACTTGTTTAACGGGGCATTCAAATTGTCCGTTTCTATGCTTTGTGTTAATTTATTTTTTCTTTAATACATTTGACGATTTTACCTACATTATAGAAATCAAGTATACAGGGTGACTGACGAAAAACCTTTGGTGCTGTATCTCGCTTATTTTTGATCCGATTTGAATAAATAAAACATCAAATTAAATGATTTTTAAAAGACTTTAATATGAACTGTACTGATATTTTTTCTTGGATCCAGTTTTTGACAAAAGACGATCAACTTTTCAAATTGCACTGTATATATATATATATAATATATACACCTCAAGTGAATATAATAGAGCCTCACGCGTAAGCATGAATTCAGTTAAAATGGCTAATGATTGGTTTATAGGTAATAAATTGACAGTTAATGTCGGAAAAACACAGACCATCACATTTTCATTAACCCGAGGTGTGAATGAAGGTAGTGGTAAATTTCTCGGAGTCTATCTGGACTCAAAGCTTACATGGCAAAGGCATAGCACTGAGCTCTCAAGTAAACTCTGTAGAAATACTTATCTTCTACGCCAACTTAGTAACTCCCTACCAGAACGTGCTTTGAGAACTGCTTACTTTCAAATTCCCAACTTATCGTCAACTATCGAGAGCGCAAAATTGAGTCAACTATTATGGCCCATTATTATATAACTCATTACTAGATGACTTAAAAATGATGCCTAGTACTAAATTTAATACCACGATTAAAAAAATCTTAATTGCACATGCCTTTTATAATATTGAAGATTTTTTAGCATATAACCATTCTCACAATATTTGATATTTTTAATGATCTTATTTATTTATAAATAGATTTTAATTTGTTAATTATGTAGTTTGTTACTAAGCACTGTATTATTTTATAACTTTGCTCTTAAGTAATTTTATATTTATAATAATTTTATCTTTTTATTTATAACTTGTTTTCGTGTAACTAATAACACAATTTAAGTAATTAATAACCCCTTTTATATCTACTAATCTTTATGTTACTTTTTAACTTCTAATATCTAGTTTATATAAATGCGTATTATGTGTCAGTAGTTTTTCCTTAATAATTTCATGTTTATTATTATACATTAGTTAATGCTTTTTGAAACCGAATTGCTAACTTATCTGTGATATGTGTAAACTTATGTAATAGCACGAATAAAGTATTATTATTATTATTATTATTATACAAAGAAGTAGGATAATCATTTATCCTTTTATTTACTTTGTTTTACCACTTTATTTAAATAAAGTAGCAAAACAAAGTAATCGTGTCTCTTTCTTCATTAGATATATAATTTATTACAGAAAGACATTACGTTGCAAAAAGATCTATTCTGAGTTTAATTACGATTTACAAGTTGTATTTTATTTAATCAACAAACATTGCAGACTATTGCATTAGAATGACAAAATTTTGCGAAGAGAATTTTTAAATGATGCATTGGGTTTTACCAATTACCTCTGAGGCTACGCTAATTTATTTATCAACGAGGCTCCTCTAGATTTTGCAGAGGTTACAGACATCTTGTGTCGCATTTTTATGTGGTCGCGTTTTAAACAGGCTTTAAGATATTTTATCGGCGATAACATTCTATAAGCAGCTAATAATTAAATAAAATAGTGAATAAGGAAATATAACTATATTTATTTAAATAAATAGTAAACTTCACATATCTCACAAATTCATATTGACTGTATCTTACTTCACCCCACGTATTAATATTCAGAAATAATTTATTCACGCCAATGTGTAAATTGTTTTTGTTGTGTAAATAGCAACATCATTTTAACTATTAATGAAATATTATTTTTACATTATCTGCATTACTTGATAGATAAAGGTAATGTGTAAACATAAGAAACAGGAGTAACGCTAAACCATATTTTTGAGGTACGGCTGAGCTACAGACGAATACGAACTACCGAAAACACAATTAATTCTTAGGTTATAAGTTATAGGTTATAGGTTAACATAGGGTACTAATGAGGTGTGTTAGCTTCTCTTGAACTGCGACCTAAAGGATCTATTGTTCTACCCTTAACCAATCACATCCCAATCTGTCACACCTCCTCCATGGGATAATCGATCCCTACTGATGTGTGAAAGACGCTTGTGAGCAATCGCGACACAAGTGCATAGTATGTGCTCGCTCGTTTCATCTGCCGAATCACATAATCTGCAGTTTCCACTTTCCTCTTATCCCATTTTCCATAAATGGTATCGGAGGGCACAATGCCCTGTCATGAGTCCGGTGAAAGTTCTTAGCTCGTTCCTTGTGAGTTCAAGCACCTTGTGGCTGTGATAGAGTTTCATGAGTCTTTTTGATTGACGTAGACCTGGTACATTATTCCAATGCTTGCGTCTTCTCTCCTCTTGCCATTTTTGCACCGCCTCTCTTCTGTGCGCCATGGAGAGTCCACAAAACGACTCTGGTCCTATAGGAGTGGTATTTGCACCTGTTTTTGCGAGTTCATCGGCCACTTCGTTGCCTTTAGTATCCCACATTAGGGTCAACGAGTTGTTCTTCGCCAGTTGCGAGAGGGATCTTCGACATTCTCAGACAGTCCGTGTGCCGAGACCATAGGCTCGAACGGCCTTTAATGGCCATCCATGCATTATCTGGCGCACATATCAATTGCAATCGCTTCCGCTTGCAAAATCGTGTGCGTCGTACCCAGAGCCATGAAGCTCCTGTGGTTTTGGTTAGGGCCATAAATGCCTATTCCAGTACCTCTGATATTCTTGGCACCATCCGTGTACCAGGCTTATATTCCTCGTCCAAACTCCTTGACTCTCATCAAAGCCATTTTGGGGTCCTCGAAGGACACCTTAAACGGTAATTCTAATTCGAACTTCCTGGATATAATGTCCGTCGGTTTGGACAGAAGGACCGGGTCGATTTGCTGCAGTATTTCTAAGTGTTCTGTTCAATTTCCCGGCAGTGTTTTCTTCCTCTGGTGTAGTCGGAGGGCTGTCCCTCTCTTTTTGTACCACTAGATGGAGCGGGTGAGACCAATGATTGCCTCCATTCCCGCGCTTGGGGTCGTTTGCATAGCCCCTGTGATGCTTAGACATGCTAAACGTTCAAGTCTACTCAGCTTCTTTTGCGTGTCTAGTTTTTGGGTCTTTGGCCACCACACAAGGGCAGCATAGGTACAATGGGTATCACCGCCGTTCTTTACCGCCAATACGTGACCTTGGGCTTTAATCCCCAGCATTTCCCCATAAGCCGCCCACAGGCCCAAAGCGACGTCGTTACGTTCGCCATGATTTTATCGACATGCTGATTTCAAGACAGTTTGGTATCCAGAATTATACCCAGGTACTCTACTTCGTTGAAGAGATTTATCTCTATTCCATTAAGCGAGGTAGCCCTTATGTGAAGCTTCAGTTCTTTTTGCATTAGGATTGTAAGAATTCCTTCATGCTTGCCCCTGATTATTACGGCGATTTCATCATGCAGTTCATCCAGGAGTCCATCCACCACTACTGACCATAGGGTCAGGGACAAAACACCCCTCTGAGGACATCCCTTTGTTACAGTCATAGATACTGTGGATCCTGCTAGAGAAGCCGCTACTAGTCGGCTTTGAAGCTTTGCCTCCACCCATCTTATCGTGGAAGGATATGGTCCTTTATTTATAGCCGCTCGTTTTATTGTAGAGAATGAGGTATTGTCAAAGGTCCCCTCTATGTCTACAAATATTCCAATTGCTATTTCCTTGTATAGTATGACTTGTTCTGCCTCTTCGACGAGGTGATGTAAAGAATCGATAGTGGATTTGCCAGCTTGAAATGCGAATTGCTTGGCATTTAAGGGTGTTCTTACAAGTGAGTCACCCTTTATGTGCTCGTTGATTATTTTCTCCATAGCCTTTAGGAGAAAGAGGTTAGGCTGATGGGTCGATATGATTTAGGTTTATCTAGAGGCCTATTGGCCATTTTAGGTATAAATACCATTTTGCCTTCCTCCACAATCGGGGTATGTACAATAGTGCATAGCTTGCTTTACATATCTTCCTGAGTCCTGGAGCAATTCTATCCAAACCGCGCTGCAGTAGCACGGGGAAGATACCGTTCATTCCTGGGGAATTATATAACTTAAAGCTGTTTATGGCCCAAGTCATTTTGCTGAGCGTGAATATTTTCCCCGCTAAGCAGCGGCTGTCACGATTGGAGCAGTGAGCCACTGAGTCGGTGCTAGCCGCAATTTTTGAGTGTTTTAGTCGCTATTTTCGATCCCGGAAAGTGAGTACCTAGGAGTATCTCTAAACTTTCCTGTTGATCTTTGGTGTGACTGCCGTCAGCTCGTTTTAAGATGCCGACCGCATTGGTATGGTCCTTTGATAGGACCTTCCGGAATCTATTTGCTGGGGTCAGATTGTCGATCCCCTCGCAGTAGGCCTTCCAAGCCTTTCGTTTAGACAACCTCAGTTGCTTATTGAATTCAGTCAGAGCCTGTCTGTAGGCTGACCAGTTGCCTGTTTACTTGACTCTGTTGAAGGATTTCCGAGCGGAGGTCCTGAGTCGATCCAGTTCCTTGTTCCAAGGAACGTTTCTCGAAAAGCTTACCTTCTTTACCGGGCATCTTTTCTCATAGGCTGCTACAATGGTATCACTTAGGTGTAATGAGGCCTGTTCTAACTCCTCTATCGTAGCGATATTATATTGGAGGCCTTGAAGTTTGGACAATAGACACTCGTTATATAATGTCCAGTCGGTTTTTCGTGGCACTCTCCACTCTGCTATTTTCGTACTACCAACTTCCATATCGAACGCGATCGTTTGATGGTACGACATGGAGGGCTCTGGGAGTACACGCTGATTTTTTATCAATTGCGCGGTCAAGTACCTCTTGCCTTATTGCGTTTATAAACGTGGGTTTATTCCCCCTGTTTAAGGTGTCTAGATTGCTAGCGCATACATAATCGAGAAGGTACTTACCCCTGTTGACATCTGAGCTGCCCCAAACTGTGTGTTGCGCATTAGCGTCGCAGCCCATCATGAGATGTCTCCCATTCCTGCGGCACCAGTCCGTGAGGTCCATTACTGCCTCTGGTGGTGGGTTCTCCTCGTCCCCTGGAAAGTAGGTTGGGGCAAATACAATTTGCCTCTTGCCATCTCCCGTTCGTACGTCCACAACCGCTGTCACTAGGTCCTGCGTGACGAACTGTTGAATGGGTGCATAATTAGTACCAGATAGCACGATGGGTTCTGAAGTCCTTTAATCGCCCCTCCGTGCACCAATGTCTCTTGAATTAGCCCTATTTGGACGTTCCCCCTAGCCAGCCTGCTGCTTACGGCACTTCTTAAGACCCTCCAGTTAGAGGCATCGCACCCATTCTGGACTGCAATCAGTTGCAGGATTCGGTCGTCGCTGTACTGCTGACTGCCCGGAAAATATCCCACTAGGATATCGTTGTGCGGCATTTCCTCCGCTCCAACGACTTTTATGGCTGCACCTTTCGAGGGGACGATCTCATCCTAATGCGACTTCTGCCAGGTGATCCTGATCCACCCAGGTCGCTTGTGTATCCCAAGGAATCTGGAGTCTTCTTCTTTCCCCTTTGCTAGGACTAGATCCATGATATACGCCAGTGTGGACTCTATTTGTTCCACTGACAGGAGAGTAGCAGGATAGTCCTTTGCCATAACACCAACCTTCAGTCCTTGTACAGCCTGATTGTATGATGCCATTTTTGGGGGATTTTGGTTTGCCCCTGCACCCGCTTGAGTGGTGATATGCCGCTTGTGGTGGACTGTTAGTCCGTTTCGCACGTTTGGCTGGCGTACCTTTCGGCATGTGCTGCCTCTTCCCGCATCATACCCTTGCTGGTGAGGTATTTAAACCTCTTTTTCACAGCTTCTCTTAGGCGCGGCTTGCGTGTCTGGAGGACTTCGGACTTTTGCCCAGCCTCTTCTCCACTGCTGGCTAGGAGCAGTTCCTCCCTGTCGGTCTCAGGCACCACTGAGTCCTCTCCCGTGGCAAGGATTTCACACTCCATCGCCATAGTTTTGTCCTTATTTGTTTGTTCTTGGTTCATATCTGATCCCACGAGAAGCTAGGGAAATAAACGGTCACCTACAGCAGAGCCCCGCATGCCACAGGAAGGCTATTTGAAACCGGAGCTCGCCTGGTGTCCGAAGTTCGTATACTAAGACTAAGCTTCCCCTTAGCCACGAAGACTTCGGCATATGCTGTTTTACCTTGGCTTGAAGAGTTTTTTTATTATAACTCTCCTTTCACTTGGTCCATGCAGTTAAGCCCAAACCCTCTTTCGCTCACTGCCAGCGAGATGACCACGTACAGTGGTGAGTTACAGATTTAACCTGACTGGTGGCTTTACAACCAGTCAGAGCAGGGAATCGTACCCTTTAGTGCAAGCTTTAAGCCACGGCACGACAGCTGAGCAGGGTCTGCATGCTCTTTAGTCAGATCCATCATCTAAGTCCTTTCCAGTATGGGTGTCCCTGTCGGGAGCTGACGCTTCCACTGTTGTAGCACTTAATATCATCTGGATATACAAGCTCTCCCACCACGTCAAGGTAAGCACACACGGGGAAGACAATTAGTTCTTAGATCAACATATAAAGAAATACGATTTAGAAACCAATTCGTAATACCAAAGGAACTAAGCTTGTTAGGAGGGTGTCAATATATACCACATCAGTCTAGAAACGATAATCAATGCACTCATTTAGGTTATATAGGTTATACTAATAAACAGATGGTTAGTGTTTATATATAATGGTATATAAGACCTGCTCTAACATTTTAGCAAAATTGCACAAGGATGCTATAAGGCGATATTTGGTCAATTATGTAGGGTCGCCATATTTAAAAATAGTACATTGTCGAACCGTCGAGAGCTGGATGTGCATTAATCTACTTTATCGACTTTATCTTAAAATGTTTAAAAAGTTAGTAACATAAGAGGCTTCACAGTTCTCATTAACTGAGAGATCAGTGAAGGAAGTAAGATTTAAAATTACCAACATATATGCATTTCGAGAATATCACCGTGAATATCAGGAGGAATATTAATAACGAGAGTATAAAACGAAAATTTCTGAAAATATTTTTATTAAATGCAAACGGAGACATAATGACTGCTTTATCACTTTATTTAAATTATCTTTATTATTTATATTCAAGATATACCACAAGATAAACGCCTCCAGAATTAAACATTTTATTAAATGTGTCAATTTTTAATTGAAGATCATGCATGTATTGATAGTAGATGTAGCAGTTATTCTAGGTTAAATTCATAAGGATTCGTTTTTAATCTCCCGATAAAATTGCATTTAAAACAAAGTTTGATTGCAAGATATTTTAATATTTTTAAATAAAATATGCATATGTAGATTATAACTCTTGCGAAGGTGTTTCACTCGAAAGGCATTGTTCAGTGTCAACTTATGAGGCCTTACTACAAAATTATTTTAATGATTAGATACCTAAACCAGTTGTCAAATAAATAAAATCGCTGATGTACATGAAGCGAGCATGATATTATAATAATACAGCTTATTAAATGGGTAGTTATTTGAAATAAAATATGAATTTTTTTGTACTATTTACTCATTAATATAGGTGTAGAAAAATAATTTTTTCGCAAATATTTTTTAGCAAACTAATACTAATAAAAAAATTCCTAAATTAATATATTTTTCCAAAATGTTATATATAAAGTCTATTACTTTAATTTTATAAATTTTAAAAATATAAATATTAAATTAAATTACATTTCGGAGATCGAATTATTAGCCTTGAATAACTAATTTAACATAAAATTTTATTGATTAATTACTATTAATAAATAATAACTACATTCAATACAATAAAACTCATAAAATAAAATCGAAACAGGAAACCAACTTTGTTGGTTTCCTGTTTAATTTTGAACTTCACGTAAACAAATATAGAAATTGTGATCAGTTTTTGTGAATGTAGCTCTAACATGTCAGAAATAAGTCTAAGATGAAATCAAATAAATGTATAAGAATATCATTAATTTATTTATTGGATTTTTTCTTGGTTTGTCCTAGTTTTTAACATATAGTTTTACCAAAATATCATCGCATACTATAAATATTTAAAAATGTGTTTGTCTGCTATTTGTAAAGCTCTTTTCATAATCATATAAAATCCATAAGTTAAATGAATGATTTTATATTCTTTCATTTTTAAATTGTCAATATAATTATGTATAATAAGTATGTGCATTATTTTTATATTTTGAAACTTACTTAAACATATGAAGATATTTAATAATAAATATTTATTGAAACATTCATACTCCTGATTTAAAACACTTTTAGAAGGCACAAAATTTAAATTATTAGTTATTGCCAACAATCGTTTTACTTAAAATAATTATATTTTGTAAATTCCGATGCGGATCATAATTTAAAGTTTGTAGAAATATTACTTTAATCAGTTTATAATTTTGAAGTGATATTATGAGTTAGTATTTTAAATTTACATTAAATCATGCTAAAGTTATTATTATTCGTACTATTAATACTTATTAATTTATATTTAAAAACTTTTAAGAGAAATTGTACTGCACCATCATCTAGTTTTCTGCGGTTGTTAAGATATCTGTGTCCCTAATAAGTTTAATAATCGGTAAGACCCAATTCAGTGGAATCATCTTAGATTGGCGATTCAGGATAAATTACAACTTATTTTTCTTAGAGTGATATTAACAAATAAACCAGCATATCATGAAACTATGAGCATCATCTTTTATAAATTATACCTTGAAAAGTTCTATTGCACGCACGCTCCATTATTATTTTGCTAATTGTAATTTGCATTCAATCTTCTACTTAAGAAATAAAATTGGGTTTCCCTCTAAATATTTTGCAATTGGGTCCTGAGCAACAAAACAAATATATCAGGGAACAATTAACTATCTGTATCCACAATAGATTCGTTGGATTTAGTTTAGCTATGAGACGGTTACGGTCTTGAGTGGGTGACGTGATTAAGAGATAAAGTACCACCAAGGGCGCCGTAGAAGCAGTTGCAATTAACATGTTTTAACTATTAAAATAGTTAACGTGATACATTCTTTATATCACACATTTTCTTAAATATATTATTTTTACAACAATTATAGTAAATATTTAAGTAAATGAACTACAGATTCTATTTTTATAACGCTCTTATTTTCTCGACTTTGAAAAGAAACTATTGTAATAACTTTCGATGTATAATAGATAGCTTGAAAATGACATTGTACCGATAGAAACCGGACACTAAAAAATCGTGTGTCATAACAAAACTAACCCTTTAAAGTAACATGCTTATTAGCTACTAATAATTCAATTATAAGCCATAAAATTGGCTATTCGTGTGTTTATAGTTTTATATAAATAAACAAAAGCTTATATTATGACGACATAAAGATTTACTGGCAAGATGTGAATATATGGAATAAGGAGACGCATTCCCTATGAGTCGCGTATATATTCACACAAAAGATAAAATGGAGAAAGCCATAAAATAGTACTTCTCAGTTTGAGAGCACTATAAAGGAATGTAAATTTGTAAATGGGTCTGCGCAGGCCGAGCTGAGGTTTACTGGAAAAAAATAAAAGTTCCACGAATAAAATGGAATAAAAAAATGAATAAAAGCATTAAGAAAAAGGGGTTTGCAAGATGCTTTTACAATTCGCAAACACTCCACGCCTTATGAATACTTTTACATAAAACGCAGTGTAAAAATATAATTGTATTGTTTATTTATTTCATTTTATGAAGTTAATATACAATGTGATTTATGTAAACAGTTTAATGTGTTATACATTTTTGCTATGTAAGAAATGTAACTATAAAAATATATGTATGTGTAAAATTGATGAATGACATTAAAATAACTTACATCTGTCTTTTCCAAGTAAGCACTAGAGGTTAAAACAACCAAAAAGGCTAAGAAACAATTTAGTTACAAAACCTGTATTTAATAAACATTTGTACTTCTAACTAAAAATAAAGTAACCTAACTTTAAATAATTGTTATATAATAATTTCTTTTTAAATTTAATTGAACGTTAACTTATTATTAAGTTACTTGAAGCAGAGATATATAAAAAATACAGCTACAATAATTTAATTATTACCATAATAATTCTATATAAATTAATAGAATTAAAGATATAATATAAAACAATTATATTATAATAAAAAAATAATATTATTAGATTTTTTACTGTAGTCGATCATTAAACAACATCTATTTTATAAAATAGAGAATAATTTCATAAAATCATTAGAATACATAATTAAAAAATAGCCACTGTTCAATAAATGCAATACTAGCATGATATTTAAGGCTTTATTGACACAATTAATTCACATATACATTTCATTTACTTGGGAGACCGATTTAAGTAAATCCATTAGTTTTTTCGATTTAACAATTTCACACTTAGATCTTAGGCATGAAATCAATACCTTTCATAAACCGACACATCTAGATCTTAAGCATGAATTTAATACCTTCTATTCCAAGGGCGTACCTAGAATCTGAACCAGGGGAGGGGGTAGCTCATATTTGTTTCTAGAAAAGGATGAGGAACTGAAAACTACCGAAAAACATGCTACAACTGAGATGGTTTTTATAAAAAAAATTATATTAATAATAATCTCGGATTTGCTGCAAATCATTTAATTACTTTCGTTTCCACCCTTTTACGGTTTTCTCTCACAAATTTCCGATGTACTATCATCAAGCATAATCCAGTAAGCCTTGTCTCTCCCATAGTGCTCCTAAGCTAGGTCTTCACTCTTCGAAGCGTATGGACTGAACATTCGACGGTCGCTGTAGTACATGGAATAGTGCTCAAAATTAAGACTGCTTTTCTCAAGGTGGTGCAGAAAATATTGGTTTCCTTAAACGGACCAGTAGCTTCAATATCCATTAATTTGTCTTATATAAATCCTTCTTTGTCCACAAATTATACCATAGGTCAAGTTATCCTGTGATGTCATCCAAATTATACAAATCTTCAAACAATTCTGCTTTTTTTGTAAGTCTGTAATACTAGATTCCGTCATGTATAAAGAATGTAGTTTTATTAAAGTAAATGAATCGAGATAAGGAATAATAACTGAACGTCTCCAGTATTCTTTATCATTGTCTGATGGAGGATTGTTCCTATGTTTTTGCTTTTGAGCAAGACGTGGGTCAAAAATTTCTTTTTCCAATTCCATTGAAATGTTTTGGGCTTTTTTGAGTAATTGGTCAGTGATTTGATCTGCTTCTTGAGCGTCTCTTTTGAGTACTTCAAGGATTCTTGTAATGTGTTCTCCTATGGCAATCAAATCCATGGTCTTTGCTTGCAAGGCGTTAACTACTGGTTCTAACACTGCCGAGTATTTTGCTATTGTAACTAAGGCAACGATAAATACTGGTTTTGTTACCGCTGAGTGAACCTGAAATGCAGATTTTCTTGTAGCATAGTTTCCCTTTGTGGAAAATTTTTCTAGCAACTTTTCAAGCTCTGGAAAATTTTGAGAAATCTTTTGGATTGATTTATATTTTTCCGACCATCTCCTCTTATACATTCGTGATAGATTGAGAGCGCAATTTCTATGAGCGGCCGATTCTCTGAAAAAGTTTATTGTGTTCTAGTAGTCCATAGTATTTCTAATTTCCGGTATCTCGTTTGAATCGTTCACTACAAGATTTAGTTTGTGGCTTGAGCAATGAAAATATAATTGTCGAGAATATTTACTCCTTAAAATTGCTTGTACACCCCCCTTTTGCCTGCCATTCTATAGCAGCCATCGAAACCCAAACCTACGTAATATTCTGGTGATAGATTACAGCTAATCAAAAAATTGTCAATATCTTCAGAGATTGATGAGGTATCTTGTGCCTTTAGTTCCACAAAACCTACATATTCTTCTCGAACTATCCCCTTGAATTCTTTGTAGAACCGCAAGCCAATTGATAGCTGTTTTTCCCAGCTATGTCCGCTGTTTCATCAGCTAAGACCGCGTAAGCCAGCGTTTATCACTTATTATACTCCTCCTAATAACTTTGTCATATAAAGAAATTAGAATCGATCCTCCTCCATCTGCTTCTTTTCCTCTAAGAGGCATATCATGTATACCGCAAAATACTATACAAGAAAGAATTGATGACAATATTTGCCTGTTTTCTTATATTGCTTTTTGGTGGCCACTTTGCAGTTGAGCATCCACAGGTATTTTATGAGAAAAGCCTTTGTAGCAGCTTTTGCAGATAAGCGAAGGATGGTGGTTACATGATTTTGGCAGTATTCGTGCATATGCTTGAATTTTTTGAATGATCTGATCTCCTTTTAGTCGCTTGGAATATACTAGCCACGGTTCATATTGATTTAACCAAGTATGATTGAATGTTCTTATCAAATTACATGAATCCGTTTCATAATCGTAATTCCTCGGTGGAACCCAGTGATTTTATAACAAATCCTTATTCTATCGCTTTGGTAAATGAAATACGATAACACTTTCAAATATTTATTTTGCCGTTCGCGACAATTGTTTCGACACACTGTGTCTTCTTCAGGCGAAAAAATGATACAAAAATTTTACATTTAAAACTATTTATACTAAGTGTGCGGTGGTGAGGTCGGACCGGTGTAAGAATAAGTTCAATAATGGTGAGTTGGACAGGTCCGTTTGATCATTTAATAAATTTCCCGTTCTTTTTCTTTTATTGATTTCAATCGTTTCCATTGTAGTTTTCTTCCTTTTTCTGCTATATGTAGTATTCTAAAGTCGTTGTTAAATTGGTGGTTTCCTTCTATTAAATGATTAGCGTATATTGAATTTGTTTTATTATTTTCATAGTTTTTCTTACGTTCTTTTATTCTGTCATTAAATGATCTTGTTCTACGAAATTCTTAGGGCAGTCATTGCAATTCAATAAATATATGAAAGGATGAGGTTTTAATAATGTTATAGGTATTTCTGTGCGGTGGGGTGGGTTCTAGGGGGAGCCCCTCCTGCCCCTCGCTGGGTACGCCTGTGTTCTATTCGACCATAAACTTGCAGCATACCATTCCATATTACATAGGCTAAAAACAATTCTACTTTCAAAAAAAATATCTAATAGCAAACTTAATAGAATGTTAAAGACAAACCCAACAGAAGAAGCTGGATGAACTACTAGCAAATCAATTAATAAAACAACAGCATTATATTAAAACAAACAGAATGTTTTGTAAGACAACTGTAGAATCAATACATAAAAACTTAAATATTAATATTGAGGTCAAAATATTCATTATCCCTTGTTTTGTATCTGTTGAATGTCGTAATTTTTATATTAGATTAAATGGGCATCGTAGATTATTTAATGTAAAACATACTTTGCAAACTATTTGTTAGAATCAAAACATATTACGATACAGATGCGGATAAGAATACAGATACAGATAAAAGGGAGGGCAAAGAAATCACAGTATGGTAACCCCTGATAACATACCATTATAACATACACCTCCAGTAATGGGAAAACTAGCTGTCCATTTACCTTTCTTGAACCAAGATATGGCAACTCTGTTACTTACAGAGGAAGTCTTTAGTGCCATAACACACTAATTTGCCAGTCTTGATGAGACCTTGGGATGTGTTAAGAAATCAACACTGGTTTTACTGTCTGTGTGGATGCAGATTTTTCTCTTTTTGTCCCCAGTTCAGTTATTTTTAGGCACTAACAAGTATCCGCTTGGATGATTGTAGGAAAACTTAATGAATATTTTTAGCTCCAGATTCAGCTTGGCGAAATATATGTCTGCGCCGGTTTTTTTCTTGTTTTTTGCTTTATCCGTGAATATGTGTTTCGAGAGTTTTAAAAAGTTAGGTTCGCCTTTGGACACCACAGAAAGTTGTCTCACAGTTTTAGCTATTTCCTGTAAGGCATAATCGAAGGAAGAAAGAGATATTAATGCGTCTATTGCTGACGTCGATGTGGTGCGCATTAGCTAATTAATTTTTAATTACATCAACCTAAATTCATTTCTTGTTCCAAATTACCAAAGTATAGTCACTCACAAACTATTTTAACGTACATTCAATCATTTTTAGTTCATTTTACAGAAAGAAATACGTCCAAACTAGTGTTGCTTTGATAGCCTTGCTATTTTGTAACACGCAAATAACTTTTCTATTATTCAATGTCTGTCGAAGTATTAGCTAGAAAAGTAGTTGTTTCCAAAGTGATTTTTTCTTGTAGTCTTAATAAGACTCATTTGTTGTAGATTTTACGAAAATATTTTCGTGTTTTTTCTATTTATTAGTTATATTTATTAAACAAAATTATTTCAAACAAAAAAGTATTCTGCAGTTAGGTTGATTTATTAATCACATTTATTTGAAATTATATGATCGAAGGTAGAATTTGCTTTGTTATTCCTAGCAACCTTTGTACCTTTGTATAATAGTTATATGACGTTGTGTAGAACATTTAGAATCTATCTCTAAGTTTAAATGCAACACTGGAATTAGAAATTTGGATTACGTTATGCTTCTAAAGGTGCGTGTATACATCAACCAAGCAAATACATATTATGTTCTCTTATTCACTATTTTCTGGTGTTTTTCCTCGCTGTTGCAAGGACACCTTCATTGTACCTATTTACAAAAATGGATGTAGAAGTAACATAGAGAACTACAAAGGTGTATCTATATAGATTTGTTAATTTTTGAGCAGCCTATGAGGTCTTGAATGCAAACAATTGAACATCGGTAACATGGTTTCCTTAAAGACATTTCGACTGTGACGACCTTAATGCTGTATCAAACGTTCTTGTCGGACTCATTAAAGAATGGCCTGCAGGTTGATGCGATATACGCTGACTTCTCTAAAGCATTCGACAGAGTTCAGCACAGTGTATTGTTTGATAAATTGAAATTGGTGGGTTTTGGTGATAATGTGGTTAATTGGCTTAATAGTTTTCTAAGTAACCGAACACAGCGTGTATATATTGGTAAATGTATTTCAAAATATATACAGGTGTCTTCTGGTGTGCCACAGGGTTCTCATTGTGGACCAAAGTTATTTAATCTTGTCATAAATGATATTCGATCATATCTTAAAAACAGTAATTTTCTCCTATATGCTGATGATCTAAAGATATATAGAAGCATCAGTTCTAGATATGATCAAATATGTTTTCAGAATGATTTAAATGGTTTAGCCCTTTGGTGTGAACGTAATAATAATAAACTTGATTTAAGTAAATGCTTTTACATCTGTTTTTTCTCGCAGATCTAGTAGTAGCTTTGAATACATTATTAGTAACTACCAATTGGTATAGTTGAACCAAAGATATAAGGCGTTCATGACCTTTTACTGTATTTAACTTTCACTAATTTTTATGAATGACCGACCGCAAACTCTCATCTCCAACTCCCAGTAGGTGGTCCGCAGCGGACCCTCCTAACGCTGTCCCATGCCAGGTTTTGGTATTTTTTTATTAAGGGGCCGTTTTAACTTTAAATCCGCGTCCCTGCGCGTTGAAAATATTTTCGTTTTCATAATCTACTAGTCGTGAGCGAGCTTAAAAACTCCAGGATTGGGGCAGGGTGATATAGGGACACAGCTGAAGAGGACGTTGCTATCCAAGTATCCTCTCTTGCCAAAAACACCTAGCTACGGCGTCGGGTAGCCCTAGGATTCTTCAAAAAAGAGATAATTTGCATGCAGAAATAAGCTTTTGCAGCACACACATTTGTATAGAGAATATTATACAATGTGGTCCTGACCTGCACGAGAATATTTATTGGTTCGATTTTACGATTTGATGGCCCTAAACTCATTAAGGCAGTCAAACAGTGAAAGGCCATAAACACCTTATATCTTTGGGACAACTATACAAGTATCTGAAATTAAAGATTTGGGGCTAACATTCACATGCAAACTGAATTTCTCGAAACATATTTCAGATACCTGTAACAGATCGCTCAAAGTTTTGGGGTTTATCAACCGGTTCTCGGTGAATTTCAAAGCTACTACAATGATATCACTATATTTGACATTAGTACGGCATCATCTAGAATGCTTCTCATGTTTGGTATCCGTATACCAGTACAGCATCTCAAAAACTGGAAGCGGTTCAAGGCAGGTTTTTGAAATTAATGCATTTTAGATTGGGTAGAGGCGGGCATTCCAGCCACAGTGATATGCTACGCGCATTAAAAATTTGGTCATTGACAGAAAGGAGAATGTTTATAGATATGTCGTTCTTGTACAAGTTAATAAATGGGCTAGTTAATTGTAGCGAACTATTAATTCAATTAAATTATTACATTCCGCGCTGCCCTCGTTAGATTTTCATCAAACCCGGTATTGGATGTTTAATCCGATGGAACGCATTATGCCCTGCTCCAATGAAATTAGTACCAACACCAACTTTCTGTTGTTTGCACCAACATTAGATTATTTCAAAAGAATATTACGACGTGTGGATTTATCTAATGTCATTCATTTATTTTTATTTTAATCTGTTTTTTACAATTTTTGTCGTTTATTTTATTATTGTTTGTAAAATTTTTGTTTCATGCTTATTTGTTTTATATTTTATTTATTTATTTATTCTACATTTAATATGTGATATTCAGGCTGTGATATTTACTACTTTATTTTACTTATTATTATTATTTTATTAATTTATTACTTTTACGTATTTTATTTGCTAATTTTTAGTTATTTTATAGATTGGGAGTAATATTGTGATTTGAGAGATGGTTTGCTTAGGCGATTGGGTCATTTATCAATTTTTTATGTTTATTTACTTAATTTGTTATTGTTTACTTGTATGTTATTGATTGCTTGTTTGTTTGTTACTACAATTTTCATTTATTTATTTATATTGCTTATTTGTTTCATGTGTTGTAGTTAAATTTAAATTATTATGTAAGGGAGAGTCCTTAAATAAATCATTATTATTATTATTATAACTCGCTAAAATTCTCTCATAGTCAATAAATATATTATTGGAAAAAATATTAGTTGGTGTATAGCTGCATATATTTAAAAATGTTCCACGCTGTATTTTTACATATAGACTTTCATATGTCTAAGTAATAGGGCATATACTGGGTTGTTTAATTTTCAAACCAGATTTGAATTTTTTGACGTTGGCTACACTAGTTTTAACTATGTCTTTGCCTTATAAATAAATTTTATATCATTACTATCGTAGTTTAAAAATATAATAATATATAATGAAAATATAATTGAATCTATTAATTATTTAATATTATATGCTTCTAAATTTACTAAAATGTTTTGATCAAAAACTCCAGATATCGAATTTGGTAACTTGGTCGAAATAACTATAAAATAAATGTAATAAGCTATGTTCAGTTTTGATTAATGTTGCGAATTCATAAGATTAAAAATGAGTTCATAACCTTGGGTAATTTTAAATTAGAACACTTGTTATGTTTCATATTGTTTTATTTATCGTAATGTTATATACCTCGATCAGCAAAGATAATTTTTAAATGAATTACACGTGCAATTCTGGACAAAAATGTTGTTGTAACAGTTAAAGGCGGTAAAGTCTTACTAGTAGCTGAAGATACTCATCCTTCATCATTGTTAATTACTTGATACATATAATGTAAGTAACAACCTAAGCCACTTTCTCCGGATACCTACACGTATAATTTTAAAAGGGCGAACCTTAATCAACTGTACGACCTTATGCTTCAAACAAACTGGACAGAGGTACTAACTACGGATGACCGCGATACTGCCTGTGTTACCTTAATATCAATCAACAGAATATTTAAACACAATGGCGCAAAAATTAAGAAGAAACCCTCTCGCTATCCTCCATGGTTCTCATCGGTGACACTTAAAGTTGAACGAAAACATCACTACAGAAAACTGTTTAGCTAATGAAGTCTCTGTTATAGAAAATTTGATTTAATAGTTATAGGAATATTGTTCGGCAATTTATTAAAAATTTTACAAATTATGTAAAAATACAGAAAAGAACGTTAAAAATAACACAAAACAACTTACATAATAATGAAAAGAACACAACAATACCAGGATTTCTGAAATTCAAGGATACATTATTGGACTCTCCCCTTTCGATAACCAACGCTTTTGCTTCGCACTTTTCTAATGTATATTCTGTTCAAATATATATACATTTAATCAAAATGTAAGGAATATCCCAACATTGTCATGTGAATCTGTTGTAGTAAGTGATTATTTCGAAGCAGTAAAGTCATTAAAATCTAACTTAACCGTGGGACCTAAAAATCTTCCAGCATTTATTGTTACATGCAGTAATTCGCAGTTGATACCTTTGTTGTATGTAAATAACCTAATAGTGAAGCACTATTCCTTCGAAACATGTTGAAATCGAACACGAATTACACCTGTTACACCATATAATTTTCAAGCATGTTAGCAATATAATTTCACTAAATAAGCATGGTTTCATATCTCATAGGTCAACCACAACAGATTTTTGTAATTTTACTGATACGGTTTGTAAGGCTCTAGGTGGTAGGTACCGGGTTGATGTCATTTGTACGGATTTCAGTTAAGCGCTTGACCCAGTACACCACAACATTCTATTAAAGAAATAACATACTTTTGGCCTAGACTCTAGATTTATCGTATTGATTGTGTCATATTTGCATACTAAATAAAATTACGTGTATTATTATGGAGTTAGCTCTAAGAAGTATATCTCCTTGAGTGGGGTATCGCAAGAGTCCGTATTTGGACCATTAATCTTTATTATGTCTCAACTTGTCTGTTTGTCTCTCTAAAAATCTATTAATCAATTATGTACATAGTGCAAATTAAACGATCTCCATTTAAACATTAATAAATGCAAAGTAATGATTTATTTAAATTTGTATACGCATATTCATTTTATTTACAATATTAACAATATATTTAGGCATTATTTTTGATAAAAGAAAACTATTATTTAACAATCATATTACCACCATGACTAAGGGGCTGTTATAAAACCCTAGGATATATCCTTAGAAACGCTAAGCAATTTACTAATATCGACTATATATCGACGTTTTATAAATCATTTATAAGAACTAAATATGAAGCCACATATATAATATGGAATCTCTTTTATGCTCGATATTCAGAAGAAGTGAAAAGAGTACAAAAGCATTTTTTAGGGCTATGTATTTTCGAAATCATGGTACGTATCCTATATGTGGTTATCTGTATACCTATATACTTAATGATTTTAATATTCTTTTCCTTTATAAGCGCCTAGGAATCAGTCAAATTATGTTCGTATTTAAATTAATCCCTGTTGAAATTAATGACGCTAACTTGCTTAATAAATTAAAATATTAAATAACACATCCTATATCCACCGAATGAATACTAATCTCTGGTTAATCCTCCAAATATTTTATTATGTGATCAGATTAATACTTATTGTAAACATATTGATTGATATCTATAACACATCTATCAAATATTTAATTTTAACTTTTGATCCATATGGTGAAAATTGTCTAGTTATGCTTATGTTATGTTTTATGTAATAATTAGGTATGCAACATTGTAACTATTATTATTATGTCAATTTGGAATTGGTTTATGTAACTGTTGGATAATAAATTATTATTACTATAGTTATCAGCCCTTGATTTATGTAGTTTATTTTATTATAAAATTTTTAAATGAAACAGTTCATAAACCTATTTACATAATTTTATCTACTACATCTAAATGTAGAAAGACTATTGTACATGAAACATTATTTTATTTTAAAGATACTACCAACTGTTCTATAATATCTTATATACAATACATCAATTTTAGTAGTAACAATAAATTTTTAGAATAAAAAATTTTAATGCATTTTCTACACTACAATGAACATTTGTATTTCTTTCTGTAAAAATAATTTATAGTTCCATGAAGCTCAATGTAATAAGATTACCGATAAAGGATAAATTAGATTACGCTTCAGACGAAAATGTTGCCTGCGGTATAGCAAATATGTGAAGCAGAGAAAATACCTTTTATCTACACTAAGGGTATATATTATATAATGTTATTATTTTATTTGAACGTAAATTAATTAAGTCATTGATTTGTAAAATTTTGAATAAGTACATGTAAAATATATATTAATTTTATAGAGAGTGAGAGAGAGAGAGAGAAATCTTTATTTATTTTTATTTATATAGAATTTTTTAATTCCACTCATGTATAAACATAACAAGAATTTTGAAATAAGAAATATATACTTTTTTAAAATAATTTACCAATTTTTCTAATTTGATAATTATTAGTTAATAATTGAGTAAAAATAACATATTTTAATTATGTATATCTTTAAATGGACATTCTATAAATAAATTCAAATTTTGATATTAGTTTTTAGGATTAGCATTACATAAACATAAGGTAAATTTACCTTATATTAATCATATTCCAAAATATTTTAGTAGTTAAAAGAAAATAATCGTAACTGTTAATTATTTTAGTAGGATTTTCCCAGAATTTTCTGCAACAAACCACGAAAAGAACAAAACTGAACTACTGATGAGCTCACTGGAATTGATACTATACTTGCAGCACTAAAATAAAAGATACTTCTATATAATTTTATTGTCTATCCTTTGAGAAAAATATCATTATAAATATGATAATAAAACATTTTTGTTTTTATGTTTTTTTTTTATGAACAAGCATTGTTTCAATTAATCCTCTAATAGATGGATTTTTTAATGTATTTTTGACGACTTGTACACTATTGGTAAGTATATTTTATTTATAATATGCTTATAATATTCATATTCTAATTATTTATTATATGCATATTTTCATAAAATTCAATTTTTTGTAAAATACTAATATAATAACTCAACTTTTTCTATACCAATGGCATAGAAAAAATAATTAAAACACAATATATAAACAAACTATAAACATTATAGGGTTACTTTCAGCTTAATTTGGTATTGATATCAACAGCTTCGGCGCGTAGGTGATAAAAAAGAATAATCGCATAAGAAAATAAAAAACCCACAGTATCTTCCATCCCCTTGTGGCGCAGGTAAAATTATTCCGAGGGCAGGAAATTAATTGCGTGCTATTCAATTTCTTATCACTACAATCCGATAGCTGTTACCTATTTTAAATCAGTTCCAATTTAGACGTGACTGAGTGCGGTCAACATTTTGTAGTTTTATAAATTATAACAATAACTGTGCATTATGTGAAAGTTTTCGTTGGTATTTCCTGTTGAAGAAGGTTAAAATAAAAACACAATAAGAGGTAAATATAATTATTATCCATATCAATTTAGCTGAAAATGCTGTTATAACTTTATTTCTTTAAAAATAAGTGTTCTATATATATTTTATTATTGTAAATATGGAATACCTAACATAAAATTTCAGTTACAAATAAGCACCAATATTTACTATAGATATTTATAAAAACACAAAAGTTAAATGCTAGTGAATATCTTCATTATTTATAAAAAAAATGAAATAATTTTTTAAATATTTTTAAATGTTTAAAATTAAAATCAGTTAACTCTATGATTTCTCGTAAAACTAGGTATATATTAATAGTTTTATCATTTTTCTTATTTTGACTACATACAACTAATTTTAGCTTATTAAAATATTATCTCTTTTTGTAAATTTTATTAACATATTTTGGAAATTTGCAATAAATTATAATTGCAAAACTCTTAATTTTGTTTCAAAATTTATTTTGCCAAGCTAAAACCCCAGGATGAGAGAGTTCTTGATTTGTTTCTCTCTTTTTGTATATAATTGATTAATAAAACATTTTCTACTGCGTAATTTATTTGAAATTAATGAATGAATTAATTATTGTAATTGTGATTAGATTTTTTAATGAATAATTTTATTAAATTATTTTCTTTTTGAATTGTGTTGTGGTTAATCATATTTGTTTAGAAACATAAGGTTTGTATCATAATCTTATATAACATTTTTATAGAGAATAATACATATTTAAATAAAAATAATAATTTTGAGTCTGGAGAAGTTCATTTTTATTAATTCCAACAAATAGTTATATATTTATGATAATTAAATAACACTACAAATTTCAATATTTAATTTGCATAGTTATATATTTGTTTATATATTTATTGTTGGTTTATGATTTTCCATACGTAATTTTATAAATTTAAAATTTTATTTGATGTGGTTTGTGGGCTAAAAGCGATATAACTCACAATATATATTTAAATGCGAGTTCAACGTGTTCAAAATTTCCATAAATAATCATTTCCCTGGATAAAACTACAAGCACACAACCAATTCGTAAATGGCCAGAACGCAATTATCAGGCACACATGTGCAGAATAAATTGAATTTCCATCGATCTTCCAACTGAACCGTCTCATATATGATGGTGGCCACTAAATGAGATTCTTCTCTCCTTTTATGCTGGCAAATGCCACTTAATGAGACGACAATTAAAATAAGACAATACGTCTTCCCATCATTAAGGTCTCGTAAAGGCGGTTAAGATTAAATGACATTCAGTTAGTTTACAATTGGTGATATCGGTCAATTACAGATTAATTCGAATCCCGCAATTTCAATGGAATTAAACATGATTCGATTGGTATTATTGAACTAATTGCGGAAGAGGCTTTCCTGCAGGACAGTCCAACACCGAAATTTCAGTGTAATGAATATTAATGCATCGCTGAAGATAATTGAAGTTAATTCCATTACGTGTTTGTATTCTATATACCATTATTGATACTGCACCTTGTTATTGACAGTATTATTGAACAACAATAATTACTAATTTGAATAATATATTTAATAATCGTATTATTAAAAAATAAAAAATCCTTATTGCATAAAAAGTATATGAAATTTATATTATAGTTGCTTTGTTTATAATAACTAATTAAATATTAATTACTTCTTTTAAAGAAAATATTGTAAAATCTCTTATATATTAGTAAAAACATAATATATTTTTCTTGCATTACTTATTGTAATATAACTTTTGTTTTAAAAGGTGTTTACACATTTTGATTCATTAATAAAGCACCAGAAACCTTTCTTCGCAAATTTTATTTAAATTCACAGATATATGTATATATTTCGGACACAAAGTGACCATTATCAATGTTTTAATACTGTCACTTTGTGTCCGAAATAAGTATCTGTCAATTTAAATAAAATTTGTGAAGAAAGGTTTGTAGTGCTTTATTCATTAATCAAGTTTATAACAAAAATAAAACTAAAATTTCTACATCTTGTATTTGTTTCTCATTTATTACTTGGTCAAACGCGGTTATTTTCTGAACCCTATATAAACCTGTTCTTGTTCAGTGCTGAAACTAGTCGGATAATAAAATAAAAAAATAAATTGAAAAGAACCAAGTGAAATAATAGATAATTGATTAAAAAACCAAGTGTTTCAAAATTTAGTGAAACAAACCAAGTGTTTTTAATCAATTACCTGTTATTCCACAATTTTTCACCACGAGGTAAATGAGAAAATCATTCATTAAAAAAAAACAAGTGAATTTTTAATCAACTACCTATTATTTGCTTTTACTTTAATGTTCTTCTTAATATTTGCATAGTAATAGATAAAATTGTGATTATTGTTTCGAAAGAAGCGAACGCAGTACTAAGTACACTAATTTAGAAACGAATACCTGGAGATATCATAGGTGCTGAAATGTTGACTGTTTCTCTTGATAAATTCAGCAAAGTTAAAAGCATTGCTATTGATAATGGTCACTTTGTGACCGAAATGAACATCTGTGCGTACATTTGTGAAAAATGTGTTTTATTCTATATCTACTAATTAAACCTTCAGTTAACTCAAACACGAATTTTTATAGAAGTATTGGTTGTGATAAATAGGTAAATTATTTACAGAGAGAGGAAATTAAATAATTCTTAAGAATTTTGACACAACAATCTTAATGCACGTGTTTCATTTTATCGCAAATCCTGAGTATAGCTATGCCAAAAATTACACACCTCGGTGATGGAGAATTAATCAATTTTAATAGAAAAAAAGCTGCGCAGCATGTTTTAAGGCGTCTTTCATCTTGCCATAATATAAATAAAAAACTGCCTTTGGCGTTTTAGCACATAAATTAAAGTGATAATATATATAAATAAGAAAGAATGCGTTTGCAGCATTATGAAGTAATCAACAAAAAAAATATTTGTTAGTATCAGATAAAATCATATTGCAATAAAACAGGTAACATCAGTAATAGTAATTAATAAACTTGATGAGAAAACATATTTATTCAGCAATTAACTATACATTAGATTACAATTTTTATATAGATATATACAGTTTATAAATGTTTAATTGTGGAGGCGTTTACTTTGTGGTACATCTTGAATAATCTGAAGAATGAAAACAGGATCACTTTGTTTTACCACTTTTTATTTAACAAATTACATGTGACTATAGTTTCGTCTATCAACTAGTCATTATCAAACATAAAGTGTTTAACATTACGGAGTCTAACATATTTATATTAAGCAGTTGAAAAGAGTCGTGTACATCAGGTCTACCTGGTCGTTAAGAAGGGAAATTCCCGGATTATTCTTAGCTTTAAAAATTTCCATGGCTTCTAGTAAATCTATTTTGCGCCCTTTATCTGTTAAGTGGATTACCGAAAGAATGTCATTTTCAAAAGGGTGATTCGTTTCCAGCAAGTGATTACCAAAAGTTGAATAATTATTTTTTATGTTCGCTCAATCTAATTCGAAAATTACGACAAGATTGGCCGATGTTCACGCTTTTACAGTGGGAACAAGTGAGCTTGTAAATTCAGGATTTATTCATGATATGAATTTCAGTTTAATTGTAAACACTTTATGTTTGATAATGACTAGTTGTTAGTCGAAACTAGTCACATGTAATCTGTTAAATAAAAAGTGGTAAAACAAAGTGATCCTGTTTTCTTTCTTCAGTATACAGTTTATATGTTTATGGGCTATAAATGGGCTATCGACCAAGGTCTTTCCGCCCCTTAAATTAGGATTTATATTAATTTATAATTTATATTGTTACAAATGAAAGATGGAATTGTATAGGTGATACGTGAAAATCATGATATTATTTTAGGTGTTATTTTTTTCGCTGTCGGTGGTAGGTCTGCAGTTCTAGGAGGGTCTGATGCATTTAATGTATTTAAATCTTTCTTTTTCTAAATTTTCTAAATTCTCTGAATATTGTAAAATGCGCATTCCTGAGAAAAAAATTATGTAGCTCTTGCGTACTATGAAACCATACAAAATATTAAAGATATTATTAACAATAATTATATGTGGTTTGGGGTGGATGAAACCACAGACGCTTGTTTAATTTAATAATAGGAGTTTAAGATGAAGACCGACCAACGGTATTTTGATATATACAAAAGAATTGAAGAAAACTGATAATAACATTATAGCAAAATTTTACTAATAATGCATTTTGTGCATTGTACAAGTTTATCACATAGATAGAAACGAATTTCTGAAACTATAAGAATGAAATTTCCATTTGTAGATTTAATTAAATATGGAAAATAGTTCTTATATTCTTCTGCAAGTGCAATTATTCAAGGAGACATTACCTGATATCTCACTGCCCCATAAACCAGTGCTAACAAAATGGGGAACTTGGATATATGTTGCGATGTACTATGCGAACAATTTTGAAGAATTTAATAAGGTTATATACAACTTTCCCGCGTTTAAATTTTATGAGCAACACAATCAAATCTTTATAAAAGCAGATTCAATTTAGAAAATACCTGGACGTATTGGCCAAGAAATCAAAATAATATCGAAAGAAGTATTCGGTGAAAACGAAGGATTTTTAATATTAAATAAATTAATAAATCCAGCTATAATTTAAAATAAAGATAAGCTTCTCCACTTTCAAAAATTTATTGAGCGACAGAAGTAATAATTTTACAATTAAACCCCTAGAACAACATTTAATGATCTACTGTTTTCATGAATAGATTTTAGTTATTTTGAAATGTATACAAAATTGCAATTTAATTTTTAAATACTTACATAATATTATAAAGAAAGTATGTATATTTTAGTTTTAAACAGAATTTCTATGTAAAACATGTTGATAAATGTGTAACATATATGAAATATAGTTTTCTTTAGTGCTTTTGTTCGTGTTTTATGCATTTTTCCTGTTTTTATGCTTTTTTAATGCTTTTTTTCTCTAAATTTTGTGCCTTTTTAAGTGCTTTTTTCCACATTTTTTAATCTTTTTTATCCGCTCTATAGTGTAAGGTATTAAGGAAGAGTCTAATTTTTGTTAGTGTACGAAAGGTTGATTGCTCAGTTATATGGATATTTTTAAACACAGAAAGATAAGGTTTATGAAAAGGGATAGCGGTGTATTCAAGAAGAGGTCGACAGATCATTTTGCAAATAATTCACAGCTGGTTTTGTTTTCGTTTCTTAAAATGATGCGGTCAAAATCATCGTTGCTTAATCTTTGGTGCAAGTGAGTTGGGCTTCTAAAATGCCCTGCTCTCTATTGACACTCGCTTTGAGGTTTTGGGAATGTGTTTTAAATGTTAGTTTGGGGACAAATGTAATTCCAAATCCTCTGCAAGAACGAGATAGCGAAATGGAATGGTTATTAATGGATGTTTTGAATGGTGAATTATGTGCACGATGAAAAGAAATTTGAAGGTGGGATATATTGGGGTTGATTATTATTCTCCACTTTGCAAACAATTATTGCATGGGGTGGTGAGTGTCATTGTAGGATGGGTATGTATTACCAAGGCTGTGTCATTTGCGTACAGGAGCCGGTAGACTGAAGCTAATGTGGATCAGGGTTATAAATATAATGAACAAAAATATTATAAAGGATTTGTGATTTCATTGATTTCATATTTAGTACACAAACTATGTTTGAAATTTTAACATATAAAAATATGAACATTTGATGCTGCACAATAGGAATATGCATAGATAAATAAAAAATATATATTTTAACGGAATATGTACTATCTCTACAAAATTCACTTCCACCAACTATTAAGTAAGGATGATTTTGACCGCATCATTGAATTTTAAGAAATAATGATAAAGCAAGGTAAATTTTCTCTTTATTTAAATAAATATTTTCTACTTTTTGATTGAATAAGTAACATAACTATAAAATTTTGTCAATTGCATCTTTATTTGAACTATGAGATTTATACCCCAATAAACACTAAAAAATCCCATCAGATTTTAAACATTAATTATGATAATATTTAAATAACATATTTACAAATTCTTGAATGGTTGCGGCGTTTACTTAGTGGTAAATAAGACACTTTACAAACTTTGTTTTACCACTATATTTTTTAAAATCTTGAATACAGTTTGGATCATACACTGATCATTTTCAAACATAAAGTACCTAAAATTTAACAAGTTCTGTTTATATACTATGTTATAAGCAAATTAGCCATCCTTTTTATTCTGTCATTATTTTATAAAATTCAATATTACGAGCAAAATTGTGTTCTATTATTTAACAATAGCTAGTTCAAAACACATTACATATAAAAGTCTAGCACATCTAAAGCATCTCTCTTCGGAGAAACTCTGTGAAATAGCGGCCATCAAATAATACTCTTGTTATTTGTATGTATTGATCACCTGATGGAGATTTTAATCAAATTTTAACTATTTTAGGCACACTTTTGGATAGTGTTGATTTTCAAAAGAACATTTTTCTTGGTGGAGACTTTAACGTATGATTGAATACCAATGATCCCCGGGCCATAATTTTGTGTGATGTTCTGTCAACATATGGCTTGGTGAGAAGGGTGAATTTTAATACACGTAGACAAAATTGTTTGGATAATGTTTTTTCAAATATAAAACATGCGAATATTACAGTATACTCTTGTGAGTCAGGATTGTTGGACCATATCGGTATAATGGTTGAGGCTAAAATTAATGTATAGAATACCGTAAATAGCCAAGCAGGGAATACCATAAAACCCATTACACAAGTTGGTATAAATTTACTTTATAGATCACTTGAAACTACAGGCTGCAGTCTTATTAATAGTAAAATTAATCCAGAGCCTAAATTTCATACATTTATGAAGATACTACACGATTATTGTAACAATTCTTTCGTAGAAAAAAGAATATTACCTAAAAATAAAAGAATACAGTGGTTTAACAATATTCTTTACAATATGCGGGAAACTCTCTTGCTTATAAAAGACGCACGCTATAATAACCCTGCTTTAAAAGAATATTATATTAAATATAAACGGGAATACAGGTCTGTTCTAAGAAATGCTAAGACATCCTAATTTGATGAAGTAAGACACTTGTTATGTTCAATAGATTTATTATCTGTTAACTGACACGTGTTTCGATTGTTACCAATCATTTTCAAAGTTTAAACTGCTAAGATATCTGCCAACGAATCTTATTAAACAAATTCTAACCATAGCCCAAAATCATTATGGTCTTTAATAAATGTTAAAACCAGCTGTAATACAAACTGTGATATTATTCCGAACATTTACTTTGCTAATATTGCTGATGAATTAGCTTCTAATCTTCCCGACCCAGCACAAACACCAGTAACATTTATTCTTAATACTCAGTTTAAATCCACACCATACTTTAAATTAAAGGAAACTAGTTTAATTGAAGTTAGAGTTATAATACTTGGCTTAAAGAACTCTAAATCCAAAGATATGTACAATGTTACTACATATTCGAAACAGTAACTATTTTCATATATCGCAGCACCGTACCACTTTATTTGAAAATTGTTTTAGCTACGTCGCAGTGAACTTATACAACAAATTAAATAGGGCAACAACGTTACTACCGGTATACTCTTTTAAAAAACAGCTACGTGCAAATCTGGCTAGATCTACCTTATCTTGTGTAATTAAATAGTTTTTATTTTATTATTATTTGCAAATTGTTTAGTTTAGCATAGTTATTTTTTTGCTCTTTTTTGTGAAATTGTTATGTTTTATGGGTTAAGTAGAAGAGTAGCTTTAAGGGCTAAACTTCGCCCATTTTTTTTTTCTGAATAAAGACGTTTATTATTATTATTATTATTATATACAATGGGTCCACGTAAGTATGCAACAATATGGGAAACTTTTTTATTATTAATTTCTCAGAAAATTTTATTCTTTATAAAAGTTGGTGCCTAATCATAAACATACAAAAATGACAAAACAAGTGACATTAGATGGTGTAATAGCAAGATAATGAACAATTTTTATAGCTTTTGCACTTTTTAAGCGAATTTTATTAAGTATTCTTAGTTTTGGAGTATCTGTAATATCGTTAAGGTTGTTAATTTCAAAGAAATTAAATCTTTTATTGGTTTAAACCGTATGTAATTTGTTTTGTCTTTTTTGAATGTTTAAGACCAAGCACCAATTTTTATAAAGAATAAAATTTTCTGAGAAATTAATAATAAAAAAGTTTCCCATATGTTGCATACTTACGTGGACACGTTGTATATACTTAAGAAATTGTGGATGGTATTGTTATACCGCTTACAAAATTAATTAACACCTAGCTCGCTCAAAAAAGCTCGTGTTACTCCTGTTTTTAAGAAAGGTGATGTAGGTGAAGTGAATAATTACAGGCCAATAGCTATACTCCCTATTATATCAAAGATCTTTAAGAAAATATTACTTAAACAATTATTAGATTTTTTTGAGACTCATAATCTACTATCGGACACACAGTATGGTTTTCGCAAAGGAAGATTTACAGCAGGTGCGGCGATGGCCCTTACTGAGGACATAATCCAAGGATTCGAATCAGGTATGCATACTGAATCATCATTCTTGGACCTCAGTAAGGCCCTTGACTACATAGATCATGGAATTCTTTTGCGTAAACTGTGCTACTACAACCTCCATCCGAGTAGCTGTGACCTAATTTCCTCTTATCTAAACCAAAGGTAACAATGAGTGATTATATATAGGCATCAAATGATATATATTTAAAATATAACGTGCCCCAAGAATCTATTCTTGGGCCATTTCTCTTCTTATTATATATAAATGATTTATCATCTGCATCAAGTTCATCAATATTTTTTCAATTTGCGGATGATACATCATTTATTAATACATCGGACGATATATTTAAAGCTAAAATTGACCATATGAAATCCAGAAATGATATATGTACTTGGTTTTAATCAAACAAGCTGTCACTAAACACAAGTAAAACAGTCAACCTTACGTTCTCGCTCCGATCTGACACTTCTAGTGAAACCACAACAAAGTTTCTTGGTGTCAATCTTGATTATAGACTGACATAGCACAGTCATGGAGAGGTAGTGGATAGTAAAATATGTCGTACGATATACCTTTTACGTCAATTAAAATTGAAGCTTCCATTAGCTGCATTACGTGCAGCTTATTTTGCATTATGCCAATCGCATTTAACATTTTAGTGTGGGGGCACTCTGCAATAATTAATCGTCTGTTTGCACTCCAAGGACGTACTATTTGAGTAATATCAGGTCTAAAATACCAGGATGGCTGCAAAGCAAAATTTATTAACCTGGGAATCCTGACATTACCTTCACTATACATTTTAGAATGTTTGGTGTACATTCAAAAAAATGTAACATCATATTGTACTCATTCAGATAAACATACGCATGATACTAGGAACAAAAATAAAATCTGTCCACAAAAACTCCGTCTAACCAAATCGAGAAACGGTATAAATCATGTTGGGCCTATAATATTTAATTTACTCCCATAGCATGTAAACAACTTAAACATTAAGCAATTTAAAATGAAATTAAAAATGTATTTCAGCAGATGAGCATTTTTCTCTATAAATCAGTTCTTAAATCATGATTTTAAACTTCTTGAAAATTAATACTATCCTACTGAAAATATCTAAACATTCAAATTTGGTATTATAACTCTATTGTTGTTTTATATAATTTAACACATGTTTATTTTACTTGTATACTTAGACTAATTTTTTAACATTTTAATATAACGTGCATCATTTTTTTTATACTTTGATCGTTTTGCAATTTTATATGTTTACTTTTAATGTTTCTTAGTGTTTTAGATTATTTTAAATTAATACCTTTATATAAATGTGTCATCATTTTATCCCAAGTTAATAATATTGTCCCTATTGACATGATTTTATTTATACATTTTTTTATTTTATTCTTGTATTTCCATTTTATTAATTAACAGATATATTTATTTATTTGTAAGTTAGCTCATTGGTAGGTGCTAAGTGTCCTTATTTTCATCTTATATATGGTGTTATTACATAAATTATTATTTACCTCATTGTAAGATTTTTTTATGTGAACCGTTTGGTGATGGCATTAATGAAGTATTATTATTATTATTATTATTATAAATTTAATTTTATTGGAATAATAGTGTTTTGTATAATATTTTTGATTGGCCATAAGTCAATGTAAACTGTTGAAGAGGTTTAAGATATTTTATAATGTGTAATAACAATAATAACATTGAACGTGTTTAACGATACAGATTTTAATCTCGATTGTCATTCCTTTCTTTGTTAAATCGCTGAAATGTATTTATATCATACTCATATTAAAAAAAATTAAATTATACGTAGCTTCAGTTTCTATTAGCAAATATTATCTCCATTAAAATTTATAATATTTTGCTGGCAGAAGATTCAAACATTTTAATATTTATTATTATACTAATAGTGACAACATTATAAAGAAAACAAACAATTAATTTGTAGTATTTTTTTGAAGTTAATAAGACATATGATACAAGTGTGCCATCAAAATTGAACCCACAATCAGTTGATAAATTTTATAAATGATTAATATATGTTAAGATATTGCTACAACAGAACCCTAACTGCAGAAGTATAGCATTTTGAGTATATTTAGCACCTTTTCCACCAACATATTTAAGAGAATGTCTCTCCCGCAATAATTTTCTATCTATAAACAAGCCAAAAATATAATAAATGCGACCTAACGCAATATGATCAGCATCAAATCTCAGTCGAGTAAACATGCATTGTTTAGACTTTCATTTGCATATTATAAGCCCATTGTTTATTTTTTTAACCTTTCCCAGATATTAAATAATTGACCTATATTTTAGTTTCCTCAATAAATGCATATTTCTTCGGCATATGGAATATAAGCTATTGCTATTAATATTAATAATTTAATAGGAACACCAAATTTTCGTAATTTTCATTACAGTAGAACTATGCTAACTATGCACTTGTGATATCCACAAATAGAGCAGAAACTGATTGGCTATTAAAAAAACTGGTTTGAATATAAATTGAATTGAATTGAATTAAAATACCTAGAGTTGAATCGAATATAGGAAACCCATATTTCTGTAAAATTTCGTTCTGATTCTATCCACAAAACAAATCTATTTTTATCGTTTCAATTTTAGTATATGTAGCACCGAAGGGAGTATCGATAAGCAATCTGCATGATTTGTCTGTTTTATTGTATTTTAACGTCCATATATAATGTCTGAAACAGAATTTGATCTAATAAAATATATTACGCCTGTACGTTGATATAGAAAAAAATTAATAATTAACAAATCACTTTACTTCGTAGTTTTACTGGTTTTCTTTTGAGGGTACTCAGTTTTTGTAAATAGTATTGACAAAGAACTTGTTATTTGGTACATTTAGTTAATTATTTAAAATATTGAATAAAAACACTTTGTTGTATCCTTTCTTCACTTTTTTTATATGTCAGATGTACATTTCGAGTATCGTGTACTCATTATCAATGACTAATGCTTAAAACTATTTTTACACTTATATAAACCGATAGGGATTATGGGCGAAAATGTTAATTATCCCTGTCGGTATGCATAAGTGTAATAATATTTTTGTATAAATTTTATTCAAATATATACTTTGGTGATTAATCTCTCAAATTAGCCAATTAATGTCTAACATAATATAATTACAATTACCTGGTAAATGAAAGGAAAAACAATTTATGGATTAATATTGCTTTAGAGACAGCGTGTTGTTATTGTTACATATTTTGCTATATGGAATAATACAATTCCAGATCTAATTGTACATTCAGCATCCCAATCGTGATTTACAATGGTTTTATGTTCAGCTCAACAGCGGCTTGCATAAAATTTTATATCCCCACACTAAATGCCAACCGCATGTAACGTGCCCAGATAAACAAAGTATTTACATGCTTTTACTGGTTACATCCAAACAAAAAATAAAAGACAGAGAGATTACAAATAAACGGTAAATTGCTGAAAGTGCTTAAATGGTGTCACTTAAAATTAATATCATACGCTGTTTACTTTTTATTTTGCCTTAAAGCTAATATATTTTTTGTTTAATTACCATGATAAATATGCCTTAAAATTCATCGTCGAGCCTGAGTTACAGTCTGCACTTTGCGGTTTCCATTAAAAGGGAGACCTAATAACGCAGCAATTAAAATAATTAAAATTAGAGTGGAATCTAATGACCCCATCTGCCAGTGCATTTTCTTTTTTAATTTAGTGCCTTGATGGTGAATGTCTTTTGGCACATTATAAGGGGAGCGGTTAAGGATTTTAAGTAATTTTGGGAAAGAGGCGTATAATTCACGTTTTCGTAAATTAGAACGAAAGCGACGAAGGGGATCAATATAGGAATGAGCGTACTTACCTTATATAGGAATAAATACTTATATTAAGGGGTAACAATCATTAAAAAAATCGATTAAAAAATGAATATATACAGAGTTTTTTTTTAGATGTTCTCTATGGGGATCTCGGTAACTATAAAAGATAGAGAAACGGTTAAATAAGGAAAGAAGTGTAGATTTGTGAGACAAAAAAATCCAGTTTTCAAAACAGTCAAAGGTAACTAGATATTTTGACAAAAGTGTCATTTTATTCAAATCAATATATCTCGGTTATTATAACACATAGAAAAAAACTGTAAAGGACAAAGTTTTAAATAATTTTATGCAGATTAATAAAAATTAATCAGAAAATTTTTGTCGCCATTATTTTCCAAGATATGATGCAAACTTACATTTGTAACGACAACGAATGATCCGATTGAAATAAAAATTGAAATTTTTGATATTTTTTTCCAATTGCTAATAAACTGTAGGAGTTACATGAAATTTAAATCACAAATAATTGTAGAAAACTTAAAACTGAACAAATTATTAAATAAATTTTTTAGTTTTAGAGTAAAATGTAGGGAAAGTACTATGATGGCCACATCACCATTTTATTATGTTATGTTTATGTTAGTTATAAAATTGATTGTATAAATATATTTATTTACCAATTTAACCATTCAGTTTTGTGATAACTTTAACGCTATGTTCGAGAGTATCATATTTGTCAGCGCATTCGAATCATTGTTTAAATCATTTTAAATGTTTGGTGCATGTACGGGTTACATATTTATTGGATAAATATCGATAAAATAACAAACAATTTAAAAGTCCATATGAATAAATCAATATTCCAGTTAATTAAATTTTAATAATTGCAAATAATGCTTATTTGAATTCCAGTTTATATTTAAACTTTTATAATGTACCTAAAAGTTGTGTAATATCAATTATTTAAATGAATTTAATTGATTGTACAGTACGCAAATAAATTGAAATAATTAATTACAAAACAACAGCAAAGTAAAAACACAATAAAGTAATTATGTATGTAGTAATGAATGAAATGCATTAATTTAAAATAATTTTACATTGTAATTGGTACTCAGTTCCAATTGTTTCAACACAGTATTGTTAGCCAAATAATTATAATTATTTGTTTTCAATCAAAAAACTATGTAATATTTATTAAATAAATAAAATAAACTAAAGTATTAAATAATTGTAAATTTTTCAGTCCGCTTAGTGATATGCTCGATATACTCAGCAACTTTCTAGTTTAAACAGTTCAGCACTATGTTTTTTGTTTAAGAATATAACTTTTTTTCCAATTTATATTAATACATGATATATTATGATTATTAATTATATAATTTTGTTACGTTCTTGTTGGATATTAACTAATAATCTAAAAATTTTAAACTACAAAATATTTGTTTTGCTTCTTTTCAAAATCAGGTTATTAATAAAGCTCTCCTGGTGAGATTTAGAACGTCAAAAAACGTTACTACAGATAATTTTAAACTTGAAATAGATTGATCGTAAATTAATTTTTTTTTATAATCACTCAAAAAAACTTCAATATAAATTGTAATTCTTGAAGTTCATTTGAGAAAACTTAATACATTCAAACTTGTATTGCCTTAATTATTTTTACACGAAAATTACTGTTGTATGGTTAAATAACTATCATCGTAATACACAGGAAAGTAATTGTTTAAATATTGTATTTGTTATTTAGTTTAAAAAAACTCATTCTTATAGATTTACGAAATGTTTCGCGTTTTTAAATTGCCTAATTATTTGAAAATAATTATTGTAACAGTTTAACAAATATTATGAAAGAATTGATACAAATTTCTATTAATGCATTTATAATTGGAGTACCTTTAATAACATATAATTCCAATAGATTGGAAATTATGTGTTCTATGATACTGTATTTAAAAATTATTATTATTATTACTCAAACATTTGACGCAATGAAAGACTAAATTAACTAAAAGCAGCGCACCTCCAAGAAACTGATAGAATAGCTTAAAGCTTTGCCCTGTCTGTATATTATATTTTTTAGCAAATTTAAATATAGTTCCCATACTTATAGACACTATGCGTTCCATCCAGGAGATAAAGAGTTCCAGTGAATCTAATTATTAGGTTGTAAATAGATCTCAACTAAATTATCCGTTTTACTTTTGAGATTTCTTATATTTTATTTTATCTTGTAAGTTTAGTAGGAAATGCTGAAGAACATATACTTTTGTTACTATAATGATGGTTGAACTAGTAACTACGTAGTAAATTAAATATAAAGAGTAAATAACACTATGACATTACAATAGAAAATCATAAACTATTAAATACAGATTAATATAATCATATACAAAATACATTTAATGGCAATATTTTATTGCAACATTGAAAATTGTTTTCATAATGTCACAAAAAACCTGCTACATATTAATTCTATATATGATGTATTAAACATGGTTTTTGACACTGTATATATAAACATAATTTTGTATTAAAATTTAGTTTTCTAACTATTATTTTTAATTAATTAAAATGTCTTTTTTGTAATGTACGTAAGCAAATCTTGTATGCAATGCTAAAATACCATAGTGAGCATTATTAATTAATTTTTTTATATTGCACATTTTATTATTTTTCTAAACTATTGTTAAGAAAAGCGACTAAAATTTGTTTTCTTAAATTAAAATTATTTTAATTTTTAACTTTTATTTGAAGAGGAAAATTGTGAAAGGCACTAACTAACGTGCTAGATTATTGAACACATGTCACGAAATGCTTTGGAAAGAAAATTAAATTCTCGTTTGGAAGTAGTTTGCTAACTTTAGTTTGAAGACAAAACTTTCAGCGTATTATTGGAAAATCTAGCACCTCTCCCTCCCTCCACATCCCTATATACCAATTTGGCTTTCTTGAACACCGCTCCACTTCCTTACCATTAACAGTCTTGACTTCAAACTGTCAAGCAATGTGTCCCCCAAGGTTCTCCCCTATACCCACTCCTCTGTAATATTTATGTACACGACCTTTACAATCCCGACCCCCTTTATCGCAACCCATCCGCCTATCCACTGCTTTACGCAGATGATACAGCGCTCATATCCCACACATCCACCCTAAACAAAGCCCTTTCCACATTGCAAGGGATGATTGATACCATACAACTGTGATTCGAAAAATGGAAAATATCGATTAATCCAAATAAATCTCAACTCTTCATTCCCTTTCATTGCCCTTACAATTCTCAATATACAATAACAATAAATAACCACATACTAACACCTTCTCAATCCTGCAAATACCTAGGTATATCATTTGACCCCAAATTAACCTCCAAATCCCACACCCAAAACCTTAAAGTGAGTATCAATAAGAGAGCACGACATTTTAGAGTTTTAACGTATCAAAATCAAGGCATATCGACACACACAGCCGTCCATATTTATAAAACGATTTGTCGGCCTCTTCTTGAATACTCCGCTATCCTATTCCATAATCCCCGTCCCGCCGCCTTAAAAAACCTCCAGGTAGCAGAACGATCAACGATCAGCCCTTCGCATCCTTACTAAAATTAGACACCCTCTTAATCCCATTCATAACCCATCTCTAATACCCTCCTATATGAATTAACCCAAGTAATCCCTATTGAAGAGCGTCTGAAATATCTATCCCAAAAATTTGCCACAAATCCCCACAACCTCGAAATCCTTAACCAGTTGTGTAATCCTCGTAACCCTTTAGTCAACCCAAAACCATAACATCCACAAATTACCATTCATCAATTCATCTCATCAGTTCATAATGACATTAGCGATCATAACCTTCGAATGACAGAAGACATTTAACTTCGTATAACATTAGTAATCATGACGTTTTCGACAGTTAAATCCAGGCTGAAAGACCGCGTGTTGATAGCCGCTGATTAGAAGAAACCTCAAGTCTGTACTCTGCTCACTTCATAAAAACTGTATAAATACTTACTTCTAATAATAAAGATGTTTTCTCTCTCTAATGACAATTTACTATACTTCTGTGCAATATATATTTACTATTACATTCAAATAATAATTATTGGTAATTTTTTTAATAGAAAAATAATTTATGAGCTATCCTACTGTGTAAAATAATTCAACCAAATCTTAATAACAGGCGGAATCTAATATTATTATTGCTTGGTGTCGTCGTGGCTACAACTCTACAAATTATATGTTTGCTTGAAATTGAACACAGTTGGGGCGGGACAGAACATGTAGCTTCGGTGGTGCATTGGTCAGCAGCCGACATTAACGATGTAGCGATTACATGTTCTTTGCGTTCAGAAGGTCTTCGTTCTTATCTGATTATAAATTGCATTTATATTTATATTGCTAACGGAATTATATACAACTGTAAGTTTAATTAAATAGTTTTATTCAGAATCGTACATTCACATAATTACCTACTTAATGATCCTTTTACCTTTAAACGATTTTTTTTTATGTATGTTACGTTAATTATGAAATATTTTTCACCAAAGAAATCTAATATGTCACACCCAAAAAGACATTAAAATAGACTATTTTATTTCTTAATTGTTAAAATACAATTTTACACATATTTTAGTATACTTTGCAATGTAGTACACTGAGTTTCTTTTAATAAAATGTATTAAAATCCTTTAGTTTGTTATAGAAAATTAAATAATAAATTTAAAAATACGAAAAATTTTCGTTAAATTATGAACAAAATTTTTCATGTTACAGTCATATTTAAACAATCTAAAATACAGTTTATCATTAATTAGTTTATTCAACAGAAATAATTTTATTCAAATTAGTTTTGCTTTAATTGTTTTACTATTCGTAACACAGAAATTAATTTTGTTTTATTCAATGTCTGTCGAGGTATTAGCCAGAGAAATAGTTGTTTCAAATTAATTTGTTTTGTAGTCTTAGTAAAACTCACTGTTGTAGAACTATAAATTATTATTGATTTTTGCGGCTTCTGAGTATAAATAATAAACACTTTGTAACTTTGTTTGTATCACACAATTTATTTACTGCTATCTAAACAAACAAAACATCAAATTGTTTTAATAATGACACATTAAGATGCCGAAACTATAGTCAGCAGTAAATAAATTGTGTTATACAAACAAAGTTACAAAGTGTTTATTATTTAAACTATAAATTACATAATTAACTAATTAAATTAATAATCTTAATAAAGGCGAAACAAGACACAACATCGTAGCGTTTTAATTTTACATTTAATAACTTAATAATAATGATACATTCCTAAAGAACAACATCTAAAAGTTTTATACTCACAGTGGTGTAAAAAGTTGCAAAAAACAATATTTATAATTGTTTAATAGTGGAAATGGTATCCAGCATGTAGGCGATATATTTGTGGAATTATATACAAATCAATTTCTACAATGGACAACGTAAATTTTCTGTATCATTAAGAATAACATATTTTCGTAACCGGAAATATTTTTTTAATTAGCATGTATGATATTTTGATCATGAAATAATAGTGGACGCAGATAAATATTTAAGCAAATTGTGTACATAGAATAACTGCATCCAGATATTAACTTAGTATTTGAATATAAAATTAATTATTTAATGAATATTTGATTCATCCACATCTTTTAATTAATTAAATAGTTAATTTTCTTTCTGTTTCAGGTAAGGAATTATGTTAATATCTATTATCTATTATTAGGTAAGTGAAATTTTTAGAATTTTTAATGAAGCAAAATGAAAGTAGATTACTATAGCTCTCATTGTTGTGACAATGATTCAAAATATTATTGTATCTATGAAGTAAATATAAATATTGAATAACCAAAATTTTGACAAAATTTATTTTGTTATTTAAATTTTAATTTTATATAATTTAAAGTTTTTTAATTTAATAAAGTTAAGTTGAATTTAATATTATTATTATTGAAATAGTTATATAATAGTTTATAGAGATTACATTATTCTAATTAATGAATCCTAACATGTGGCGTAAAATATTAACTACGCAGCTTAATATTAATCAAAATATCCCAAAACTCAAACAGTTTATGTTTGCAAGAAGCTATTTTCGACGTTTTAATTTTAAGACTAATTAATCAAAGAAGAAAATATTTCATCTTCATTTCATATTCATATATAATAGGGATTATTTAATAATGTGCATATTGCAGTATTTTTGAACTCTTTAAAGGGGTGAATTTCCTGTAAGCCCTAAGACAGTTTGTTGAACAGTTTTAACCCGTTGTATAATGGTTCTTTGAGATACTGTCAGTATTTGGAGAGGATATTGTATTGTGTGTTATGCCTTGTGTATTAGCATCAACATTGAACTTTGTTTTATATTTAAATTGAAAATCAACATTTCATAAATATAGTGGGTGTAATATGGTAATACTCCAGATTGTTTTCATGACTTCTAAATGATTCGTTACAGCTTAAAATAATTCCTAAAACTCTTGTTTAAAGCATAGATATATTATTTGACATTGCATTGTTTCCATAAAAAAAGACCATATCATAGCATTGGTTTTGTTGCTATTTAAGATTAATGTGTTTTCGTAAATCTATTTTTGTGCAATTGAATAAATTTGATGTGTCTTAAGTGAGAGAGTCAAAGTTTTAACTGACAAATAGTATGTAAGCGTCATCTGCATACATTTGAATGTATCTATTGTTTTGGTAAATTAAGTTTGGAAGGTCATTCACATGTATAACAAAAAACAAAGGACCAATGATACTTTCTTGGGGCACCCCTATATTAGCGTATCATGTAGATGAGTAATTATTTATATAATAATTTGTACCATATACAATTATAAATACATTCATTATATGTTTTAAATTGAGGGGCATGTGATAGTCATTTATATATACATGACTCCGTTTGGTGTAGGTCGAAAATAAAATATATCTGATTTTAACCACAATAAGATAGCATATGTTATATAAGGATAAGGCATAGTACAACTCTATTAGTGAATTTTTACTAAATTTTGGTTTTAGTTTCAAAAGAGTGTAATATGCACTATTGAGTTTAGAGTGTATGTGGTCATATTGCCTATCCCATGCTAAATTATTTTCAATATAGCTCCCAAGATATTTTACATATGTTGACGTATTTGGAATTTCATGTTCTGAAGGTTTTCTATTGTAAAACTTTATTAAAATATTGGTTTTGTTGCAATATTCACAGATCTCTTAATTTGTTTGTTCAATTTTCAATGATAATTCATCATGACTTTTGCTTGCTACTATAATCGTGGTATCATCCACAGAATAGATCACATACGCTCCGCTCACATGCTCACTTAGATCATTTATATATAACATAAACAAAAGAGGTCCTAAAATTGATCCCTTAACAGCACCTCTTATTAGATCACGCATTGCCGCCGTACCTTCACCAATTGATACAAATAATTGTTGGATAGTGGAAAATTAAGTTCAGAAGCTCTAGTATTCTATCACGTATCCCAAGAGAATCAGAGAGTATGTGTTATTTATAAATATTTTCTGTGGGCGGTCTCTTGAACAAGAGTCAGTAAGATTGAGACCTTTACCGCATACTCTATATAATTACTTTCCCTATATAGTATATATAGGGGGAGTATTGTTTTCGTGATTTTTTTTTCAAATTTTTTTTTTTGGTGAAATATCCGGTTTGAGGTCTTCTGAGTCCATTGCACTGATTTCTGGAAAAAAATCTGTGTCTGTATGTGTGTGTCTGTGTGTCTGTCGGTGGGCGCTATATCTCAAAAACGAATGTTCTGTTTGAGATGAAACTTTAAACTTAAGGTGTTATCGTTAAAAACTGGAACTGAAAAGCATTCATACACCGGAAGTGGATGTTTACTCGAGGCGTTTTTTTGTTTTTTGATAATATTTTTCTAAATATAAAAAATTTTAAAAAACGGTTCAAACAAAAGTTAAAGGGAATAAAAAACTGAACAAGTCTTATTTGAACATATTTTTCATAAAATTCTTAACTTTAGAGAAAAAAATTAAAAATTGAAAATTTTGATATATTTTGCCAATTGCTAATAAACTATTGGAGTTACGTAAGATTTATATTACAAATAGTTGTAGAGAATTAAAAAATGAACAAATTATTAAGAATAATATTTTTCTGTAAACTTCATAGTTTTCGAGTAAAATATATAGAAAGTATTATGATGGCCACATCACCATTTTTTTAGTTTTGGTAACAGGAGTTTGAAGCTCATTGTGTAAAATGCTTTAGATAGGTCTAGAAGTACCTCTAAGAGATTTGCAACATTCTTCAAAGCATCAACAACAGTTTATAATTATCTAGAAACCACAGTTTTGGTGGATTTACTTTTAAAAAACCTATGCTAAGCTTCAGTCAATAAGTTATTTTAATTAAAGAAATCTGGTTTCTATTATTTTCTCGAA
This sequence comes from Ontholestes murinus, assembly GCA_963969525.1. Lineage (NCBI taxonomy): Eukaryota > Metazoa > Arthropoda > Insecta > Coleoptera > Staphylinidae > Ontholestes > Ontholestes murinus. The sequence continues at coordinate 35,103,541 of OZ018389.1, read as the reverse complement.
AATTTTGAAAATCACACTGAAGAATGTAATAGGTATGTAATTATTAGATGGATATTTTTGGGCGAAGCTGTCAGACATATGTGTTTATATATGTTTCATAGTCATGATTCAAATTTGTTATAATATTATTATTGATGATTTTGCATTAAATTGATTTTGAAAGTTTCCTGGCATGATTCATTTAGATATATGTTAAAGTCTCCATATATAAAGTAGATTGACTTTTCTCGGTCATTTTAGTTTAGTTCACCACATAATACTTCAATCGCCGCACATTCAAAACTATTACATTTCGCTAGGCTATCGATGTCTATCCTTGAGTTAAATTAGATGCATAAATTGACTCTTCCCCATTTGCAGTTTCATGGGTAAGATGTGATGTTCTGTAGAAGTCGATTGCCAATTTTTTAATACTAATTACCAATTAATTACCAGGTCTTATTATCTCCAGTTCACTTCCAGGTACATTTGATTGAATAATGTGTTTGTTAATGTTTTTTGGATCGGATTGGCTTCTCCTTTTGCGATCTTGCTTAGCATTGCACTTGACTTTGTGAGAGAGGTGAAGTTGTTTTGTTTAGATTTATTCAATTTGGTATTTAATAGGAATAACATAGGAAATATAAAAATATAAAGCCAGATGTTCTAAATGTTGCTGCCTGTGATACGTGTATTACTTTCGTAATTCATATCGTTCATTTTTACTTTTCCTATATAAGGAAAGTATTGTTTTCGTAAAATGTTCTAAAAACTCTTAAAGAAATATACGTTTTGACTTCCCTTGAGGTGATTCCGCTAATTTTCCATGCTCTTTGTCCGTTTATATATTTATAGGAGCGGTATCTCAAAAACGAAATCGGTTTAAAATGAATCTTTAAACATTCATACACCGAAATTGGATGTTTACTTGAGGCCTTTTTTCAATATTTTTCTAAATATGAACAATATTGTATACTTTCCAAAGAAAAGTTACAGAGCGTGAGAAAATGAATAAGTTTTACAATTTTAGCCTGTTATTAATTAGTAAAATATAGGAAATTTATGTAACAAGTAATTGTAAAGAATTTGAAAGTTAGCAAATTCATAAAAATAACCGTATGGTTTTAAGGAAAAACACACGTAAAATATTATAATAATCACATCACCACTTTTTAATACAACTTTGAACTTTAAGCCAGTTTTAGCTCCTTTCTTAAAAAATGCCTATAGATTTACAAATTTTTTATCAGAATACTATTGTATCCATACGTAGTATTAGAGTAGCTGTAGCTGTAGCCTTTTTCTTGTATATTTTATTCATTTTCTGTTGCAAGTTAAGATAATCAATTTTTTTTTGTTATTTCTATTACTTGTTCCACGCTTTAATAAATTTTCAGTCTTATTCTCTCGGATTTTTCATTTCTTTGTCTGGTTTTTAATATAGATTTATTTATTTATGCATTATTGTAAAAACTCATTATACTGTTTATAATGCAAATATTAAGTTATTTAGTTTGCGTTAAATAATCTACATATTAGCTTCACCCTTTGACTTCTAAATATAATATACATATAATAAGCCTTACAACTTACATATATAAATAATATTGATATGTGTAAGAACTATCTAAAATTTAATTAATTTAATCTATTGATAACTGTCAACCTTGTTTAGAGCCCATACACCAATATTATTTTAAAAGTACACCTTCATAAACTACCGAATTGAATTCACTAAGATGAACCAACAATTACGCTGAGAGATAAATATTCAGTAAGTTTGAATTGCATTTAATAAGTTCATCGCATCGACCGATTTCATTTGTATTATTTTAGTAAATAATTCGTGTAGATTTTTACTTAAAATAAAACAATAAGTTTCGTTTTGTTAATTAGTAAATTGGCATCATAATTCAAATAAAATTAAGTTTGGATATTAATATGACTTTTTGTTTCATTTTATTTATGTTACAATACTATACAAAAGAATGATTTCTTTAAAATATTATTTGTTATATCGCTTTTATTATTTGTAAATTTCCTTTTTAAGAAAATGGTGCCTGCGCCGGGTATATCGCAAATTCAATATTATTCAGTGACAAATTAATTTGCAGATATTGCTATCTTTTTAGCTATATTATATGTAATAATTCCAAAAATATTATAGTGTTATTAACATTGATATTTCAACTTATTAAGGTGTTTAAAAATATATATGAAAATACATAATAATAAGAAATAATTAATTGTTTAAATTTATTTCTTTTCAGATTGTTTATTATGTTTATTGATCGTCTTATGAAGATCGTACACAAAACATATGAGGCTCGACTGAAACTAAATAACATTAACATTTTAAACATTTGTTTTACGTATCATCTTAAAGTAAGGAAGAAATTAGCAGAACTAAATGTAAGAGAAAAAAGAAAGTGCAAACTGGCAAAAGTTTAGATTAATTACAAAATAAAGACCGCCAATTAAGTAAAACACCCGCGGAGTGCCTTATTGCTTAATATAAGGACTTTCAAGTACAATCATCTCTAAATACTTAGGCAATCGAAGAATTTGGTTTTCAACTTTAGGAGCAAAAATTAAAAATAAGAAAATATCTTTAGGTTAAATAAAAACAGGCCTATTTTCCATAAAATGGTGCAAATTGAAATAATGCCAAGTGTTAAAGTAGGGTATTAGCTCAAAAATTAACTGTGCTTGTTTTATTAGTATTATTTTACTGCATCTTTAATATTTTTTTGGGATTAAGGTAACACATATAAATTAGCATAAACCTAAAATGTATAAGTGGTATCAACCAATTAGGATTGAAACTAGTATGTAATTGAGAAAGTGATATTAAAAACTTTCAAGTCAGTAAAAAATATCATTTTGTTTCGTGGTTGACCCACGTACATTTTTAAAGAATAAACAAATTACAAATCAAGAATAAAAATTACTTTCACTATTTTAAACCTTATTGTTTATTATAATTAAAAATAAATTTAAAAAACTTTAACCGAATTAGCATTACAAACCATAGATTGTTTTGTCTTCAGAGCAATAAAATTTAATTAGAAAATTAATTAAAAACATTTGCGCAAATAATACTCTTTTAAATCCTTATGTTTTCCTAATACTTGGAAGAGAGCTGTCATTACTCCTGTTTTTAAAAAAAGGTGAGCACTCACTCCTTCAAAATTATCGACCTATCGACCTATAGCAATCTTATCAAATTTTTCCAAGATATTTGAACATTTAATATATTATTTTCTGTATAACCATGTAAAAAAATATATTTCATTACTTCAACATGGATTTATGTCGGGAAGGTCGACCTTAACTAATCTGGCAATATCTTAACCAAAGCCTTTATATTATGGGTCAAACGGGTGTTATCTATACAGATCCATCCCTTGCGTTTGATACGATTGATCATAACATCTTACTTAACAAACTTAGTCAATTTGGTCTTACAGAACACACCATTGCATTTTTGTCATCTTGCCTAAAACAACGAATTAACTATGTATATTTTAATGGATTTAAGTCGTTTGAGTTCAATTTGACCTCAGGTGTTCCCCAAGGTTCCAACTTAGGCCCTCTACTTTTTATAGCATTTATTAATGATCTAATTGCATCTCTATCGTCCCCAGCACTTGCGTAGGCTGATGATATTAACATTTATGCCTCGATAAGGTCTTTTGAAGATAGTATGCTTCTACAGAACGATTTAAATATCGCGCTGGTGTTGTACAAACAGACTTTATCTTAATGTCAGTAAATGTAGTGTTGTCTCTTGCACTCGCAAAGAACTAATTACTAATTTTAATTATAATATTGAGGGTACTACAATTCCAAGAACTTCAGATATAAAGGATTTAGGTGTATCTTTTGATTATCGATTGAATTTTACTGAACATATTGATAATATCACCCAATCCGCAATTAGAATGTTAGGTTTTTTAATGCGCACCTCTAACAATTTTAGTAATACTTCGCTTTTCACTGTCGGCTCGTCGCGAAGAATTTAGTGCCGAATTTTTGTTCAAATTAATTCATAATATTATTGATTGCCCTTATATGCTAAGCAATGTGAATTTTTACGCTCCAACACTAGTATTTAGAAATATAGCTACTTTTAAGTTACCATTTGTGAAAAGTAATGTCTTAGGTAAGTCGCCTATAAGTGCCGTAATTCAAATAAGCACTGACTATATTTACTTATTTAAATCTTTCCCTGTATTGGTTCTTCCGTTGGGAAATAAAGACATTATTATTATTATTATTATTTTCCTATATATTCTGATAAATCCATAACTTCTAGTTTACTTTTAAAAATATAATTAATTCTAATTGATAGGGACATTTTTACTTTTATATTAACGTTTCTTAATGCATGGCTTTTTATAAATTCATTAACATTCATTAACAACTAACAGCACTGTTTCTACTTTGAAAAAAATGGTCTACAACAATTTTAATTGCAACCGTTATACCCAAATCCTTAAACTTAGTGTTTATTAGGATAAATGGTTATTCTCCATTTTGAAAACCATGATTATTTGGTATGGATTTTTCCTTGTAGGGAAAAGTACTTTTTGTAAGGTGGAATGTAATACTAAGACAGTTCGGGGCGGGTAGGATGAAGGATTGATGTAATCATGGTCAGGATTATAAATATCATAAACATAAATGTTGTTAAGTATTGGTGATAGAGGAGATTCTTGGGGAACACATTGCTGAGGAACATAGACAGATTTTAACTTGTAAGTATCGATTGAATAAAAAGTTGTCAATTAAATTAATGAGATGAATTGGGATTTTTATGGAATTGCATTTAAACAGAAAACGTCGCTGTCAACTTTTGGCGTTCGAGGTAGGCTGTTAGAGGTATGGATTGAAACTAGTATGTAATTGGAATGAAGTTCAAAGAAACAATTTTACCCAAGACTGGAAGCAGGTAATAGGACTCTAACTTGACACGTCTGGTGCCTTTTGGCTAGTTTTCAGTATACTTGTTACGTTTGAGAAATTGAAAATTACTTTTTTTAAATGTTTATTTATTTGCTTAAAACTAAAATGATTAGAAGTGAGATGAAAATAACGATTAAATTAATTAAAGTATGAATTGAATTTAGTGGAGGTACGATGTTACTTCTTTGACGGTCGTAATATTGGGTGGTTTCATATATTCGTTCGATTTTTGTTAATAGTGCAAATATTTTCCGAATATCTGCGGATCAGGCAATTCAAATATGTGTTGAAAATAGGACAGTCCCCTCTTTTCATCTGATTTCTTTTTTTTCAGTGACATTAGATTTGTTTATGTGACAAGCTAGCGAGAATAAAGTGCATTTCCGGCATGTTATGCTTTATTATTTCAACAAAGGCAAGCAAGCTGTGGAAGCATACAAAAAGATATGCGGCTTATATGGGAACGACGCCTTAACAGAACACACCACTCAGAAATGGTTTGCCAAATTTCATTCCAGAGATACGAGTCTCGAAGGTGGACCCTGCAGTGGTCGGCCCACGTAGGTTGATTCGGCTGATATCAAGGCACTAATCGAGCAGGACCGGACGCTTAAGGTGCGACAGATTGCGGAGACACTTAAAATAGGACAAGGAACCATTCAAAGGTATTTGCAACAGCGTTGCTACGTGTGCCGCCTCGATGTGTGGGTGCTGCACAAAATGATCGAGGAGAACTTGGCCAACCGGTACGAAAGCGAGTTACATATCCCACGCAATGTCGTGCATACGGCTTGCATTATGCTGATACATTTCCGCACTAAACGCATAATTCGCATTTATTTATCTCCATATATAAATATTATTTTGCGCACATTAGAATAGAGATTAATATAGACCATTGTAGAACGTACAACTCAATTCGACTTTAATTAAATAATTATTAAACGTTAATGTTATAATAAGTTCTTCGATAAAAGTTGTATTAGTGATTAATTAAATAAAAATAATTAAAAACAGTTTTTAAAAAACTTAATGTTTCCACGAGAAACATAACTGGCGCAGTCGTAACGGATAAGTTCCAGTGGAAAATCTAGTGCCAAAATCTGAGGACTTTCACCGAGATATTCGTGAACCCAGTAAAAGTGCCGAATTCTGAGGACCTTCACCGAAAACAAGTGAACCCAGAACTTTCCATTGAGGTTAAAACCGTGAACTTTGAACCAAAGGGCCTTGATTCTACCAGAGAGTTTGAGTCCAACAACTACCATCACTAATCAACGTACCAGAAGAAACAACAAGTGCGGCAACAGGGCAGTTCAATCCGCAGTTCAATCCGCAGTTCAATCCAATTAGCAGTCCAGAGAGCAGTCTAATTAGCAGCCCCAGCAGCAGTCCAAGAAGTCCTTCAACATTCACCAAGAATGAAGATCGTACTATTGTTATCATTGTAAGTCGATTTTGAATTTTTGCACTTTTCATATACATATAATTTATGTCAAGTATTTCTACAAGTAGTACAGAGTCTGTTCCTCAATCTCCCAATTCGTACACAAGTAATATAAATATAGATTTTGAAGAAGAATTATTAAATTTAATAAATAAAATTAATATAAACGAAATGGCGTTTAATCCAGAATATTTAAAATGTGTTCCAGAATTTAACGGAAATTCTGACGAACTTGATCATTATATCCAAGTCTCACAAACTATAATTGATTCCTTTTATAATGCACAACCAAATTTCCAAAATCGCTATATTATAAATAGTTTAATAAACAAATTAACAGGAAGAGCACGCTTAGTAGCAAATGTAAATACAATTAATGATTGGGATGATTTAAAAAATATTTTAATTAGAAATTTTTCTGATCCAAGAGATGAAGCTTGTCTTAATCGAGATTTAATTAACCTTAGACAAAAACCAAATGAAACACCAACACAATTTTATGAAAGATGTTTACACATGTTAAATACTATTTGTTCATATGTCAATGTTCATGAACCGCTTATTAATAATAGAGATCTTAAACGTAATTTATACAAAGACTTAACATTAAAAACTTTTTTAGCAGGATTAAAAGATCCTTTAGGTACAACAATTCGGTCTATGCGTCCAAATGATTTAGCGCAAGCCTTACAATTTGTAAACCAGGAAGAAAATATTTATTATCTCCAGAATCAAAATAAACAAGTTCCAAAATTAACAAATAATAATAATTTTAAGTCTAATAATTATAATAATCAAAATTCCATTCCTAGAAATTATCCAAGATTTAATAATCAATTTAATAGATTTCCTACAAATAATCAACAAAATAATCCACAAAGAAATCATTTTCCGAGTCAACCAATACAATTACAAACAAGACCCGTACAACCAAAATTTTTCTCAAATCAACAAGTATTTAAAAAACCTAATCAACAAAATGTTTGGAAACCCAGAGGTCAAACTCCAAATTTTCAACCTACTCCAATGAGTACTAATACTCGAAATACTTTTAATACTAATCGTAGATTTAATACTAATTCTAATTTTAAACCCACACAAAATTATATTGCTGAAGAATTATTTAATACAGAAATTAATCAAGAAAATAATTTTTATAGAAATGAACCAAATACTTCTAGGAATTCTAATAATGAGAATTACGATCAAAATTTTTGTTCAACCAGCCTCAAAAGGCCACTTACATAGAAAATCATACATTAGGAAATGGAGGTCTCCCATATATAGAGATTAGATTTCATAAAAATAGTTTTCCCTTAAAATTCTTAATTGATTCAGGTTCTACCAAATCTTTTATGAGTCCTGAAATTGCTAAAAAATATTTTAAAAACAAAATAATTGAAGAAAAATTTGTTGTCACAACAGTATTTCAAAGTTCGAATTATTCACATGCCGTAATTATACCAACACCTTCAGAATTTAATACTCCAAACGGTTTAGTCAACTTTTATCTTTTGAATTTTCATGATGAATTCGATGGTCTTATTGGCATGGATTTATTAAATAACTTAAGAGCAAAAATAGATTTTTCTGATTCAATTTTACAAACTCCTCGAACAAATATTAAAATTAAATATCAAAATAAATCAAAAGAACCATTGCATACCATATATTTAGAATCACATACAAAACATGTAACTCAAGTGCCTGTCGATGTTCCTAATGGAGAAATTATTATTCCACATTATAATGTTAATAATATTGAAATACCAGAAACATTAACTTTAGCTAATAATAATTTTGCTTATGTAGAAATATTAAATAAGAATATAGACCCTAAGGAATTTAAATTTTTAGAACCCATTAAAACAATTAAGTTTGATAATAATAATTTTAAGTTATATTCTGTAAATAAATATAATAACAATAACAATAATAGAAATATGAATAATACTAATGATTTAAAAGATAGTAATAATAATGATAATACTTATAATAAACATATTGATATTACTCCTGTAACTGAACCTGAATTCTTGAGTAATAATCAACCACATGCTCAATCTAGAAATGTTAACAATAAACAAATTACTCCTGTAGCAACAAAAGAACTCTCGAGTAATCAATGTCAAGTTAATTATAAAACATTTCTTAGGCTATCAAAGAGAAATAAAATAAATAACGAAAACATTATAGAAGTTAAAGATAATCTTTTCAACTCTAATTTTTCTCTCGCTCATTGTGTGAGTGCAGATTTAAAAATGAATAAAGGAATTGCAAAAATATTTAAACAAAAGTTTAAAAATGTAAAAACATTAATTGCACAGCAACCTAAAAAACATAAAATATGTTTTCTAAAAGATAATGATAGATTCATTTTATATCTAATAACTAAGAATAAGTTCAATGAGAAACCAACATACGAAGATATGTTTAAAACATTAATAAATCTAAAAGAGTTCTGTATAAATAAGAAAATTAATATATTATCAATGCCTAAAATCGGGTGTGGATTGGATAAATTAAATTATTCTGTAGTTAAGAAAATGATAATGTTTATATTTCAAAATACTGAAATAAAAATACATGTTCATATTATAAATAAAATAAATACATTTAATATAAATGCCAAACCATATAAGTTAAAATTAGAAGAATTTGACTACAATATTTATTATAAAAAAGGTAAATTAAATACTAATGTAGATGCGTTATCACGTGTAGAATTAGATCCTGAAAAGACTAATATCGAAGTTAATATAAATGAATTACAAAAATATATAGAACAATTTAATAAAGAACTTGAAACTCAATCTATACAAGCTAATGTAGATGAAAATGAAACAGATCCTCTAAATGATATAATAGAAATTAGTTCGCAAACAGAAGAAGAAGTAGATAATATTCCACAAGAAACAGTTCATACTAATCAAGAAGAAAATCTTATAGTTGATGTACCAATAACAGATACACCTTTAAATTTTGGTAAAAATCAAGTTATTTTTCAATATGTTTATCAGTCCCCAGCGAAGCCAAAAATTAAAAGAATCTTTGATAAACAAAAAAATTATTGTGCAGTTATCATCAACAAGTTTTAATTCCGATATAATTAATTTTATAAAAGAATATATCGTACCTAATGTAACATATCATTTATATTTTGAAGAAAATTTGAATTATGAACCTTTTTGTGAAATTATTAGGAAAACTTTTAAATATCCATCTTATAAATTTAAAAGATGTTTAATTAAATTAATTGATATTGAAACAGAAGAAGATTTTGAAAATATAGTAGAAAATTATCATTTAGGAAAATCAAACCATAGAGGTATAGAAGAAACAGAAAAACGTATCAAAGCAAAATACTATTATCCAAATTTACATAAAGCCATTCAAAAATATATAAATTCTTGTGATATATGTAAGAAGAGTAAATACCAAAGAAACCCAGTAAAATTACAGTTAAGTATAACACCTACAGCAAGTAAACCTTTTGAAATTATACATATTGATACATTTCAAATTCAAAAACAAAAATTCTTAACAATAATAGATTCTTTTTCTAAATACGGACAAACATATCCTTTAAATTCTTTGAACTCGATAGAAATTGTTAACAATTTATTAAAATATTTTCACATCATCAAATTCCAAAACAAATAATTTCTGATAATGGACAAGAATTTAAAAATTCCTTAATTAATGATTTATTAAAAGTTCACAAAATAGATATACATTTTACTACACCTTATCATCCGCAATCTAATGGAGCAATAGAAAGATTTCATTCTACAATTATAGAACATATAAGAATTTTAAATAATAGCGAATTTTCCCAAGAACCAATTACAAATAAAATGTTATACGCAATTTTAGCATACAACAATACCATACATTCTTCAACAAAATTAACTCCAGTAGAAATAATTAGTGGTCATATTGAAAACAATAATCCATTTGACTTAAATTTAGAACAACAATTAGTTAGTGATTATATTCAAAAACATAGAGATCAAACAAGACTTATTTATAGTAAACTAAATCAAAAACTTATTCAAAATAAAGATAAGGTAATATCCAAGAGAAATGAAAATTTAGAAGCTGATATTGATGTAGATGAAGGTGACGAAATATTTGTAAAACAATATCATAGAGATAAATCTAAAAATGTGTATGAACCACAAATAGTTGAAACAGTCGAAAATAAAACAATATCTACAAATAAACATCCTAAAATTCATAAAGATCAAGTTAGACGTCCACCGAAATAATAAATAATTTTTGTTACAAGACTTGGAAGATGCTATCATGTTCGCTAGAATTGGTGTAGCACATAATTCGATAATTAAACCTACAGAATTATTATTCTTAATATCAACAACCTTGTCGTATCTCTCAGAGGATAATATTCTTTTTCCTATTAATATCGAATCCATGTATAAATTCTATGAAATTTTAGATGTAAAAACATATATTTCAAATTCACGTGTTACTTTTGTACTACCCATACCTATTGTTCATTCCGAAACTTATGATTATTATCAATTATATCCAATACCTATCCTTAATCAAAATAACCAATATCAGACTCTTATACCAGATGAAAAATATTTTATTGCTAATAAAAACTATTATATGTATACAAGCGAAACGTGCAGAAATTTAAATGGTACTTATTATTGCCGAAATATTAATTTGATTAATAGTCAAAAACAAACAAATTGTATTTTTCAAATCTTACAAATTACAAATAATTATAGTTCATGTAAATACCAAACTGTTAAATTACCAAACTATATTATTGAACAAATTGACTATTCGCATTACATAGTAATATTTCAAAATTACACCAAAGTCAGTACAAATTGTAAAACCGACAATATTTTAAATTTAAAAGGGAATTATTTGTTTAAATTACCCCATACTTGCAGTTTTACTACGCAAGATACAAAATTCATTAATGAATATGACACCATATCTAATACTTCGCCCATTTTACTACCAAATATTGTCATACCTGTTAACAATACACATTCAGAACTCGCTACCATTGAAATTAAAAACATTAATCCAGATAAACTCAAAACACTTAAAAGTCACGCCAATCAGGTTAAATTCATAATTCCCAAAACTAATGACCAATTTCATAATATCAATATTTGGACAATTTTATTATATTGTATTTTATTAATTATCGCCTGTTACTTTATTTATCGTTACTTAATTATTCCTTATGTTAAGAAAAAAGAAGTAAATGCGAATCATGATGACAATACAAATTCTAGAAACCCTTTATATTTTCAAAAAATATAAAGTGCCCTCTAAAGGGGAAAGGAGTTACATATCCCACGCAATGTCGTGCATACGGCTTGCATTATGCTGATACATTTCCGCACTAAACGCATAATTCGCATTTATTTATCTCCATATATAAATATTATTTTGCGCACATTAGAATAGAGATTAATATAGACCATTGTAGAACGTACAACTCAATTCGACTTTAATTAAATAATTATTAAACGTTAATGTTATAATAAGTTCTTCGATAAAAGTTGTATTAGTGATTAATTAAATAAAAATAATTAAAAACAGTTTTTAAAAAACTTAATGTTTCCACGAGAAACATAACTAGCGAACCGTTTTTAAAACGAATAGATACTGGCAAAAAGTGGATCATCTATGATAACGTAGTGCGCAAGAGATGCCACCCCGAAGGCCGGCCTGCATTCGAAAAAGATTTTGCTTTCCATATGGAGGGATCATCGCGGTGTGCGAGCTGCTTCCTCAGCAAAAGGCAATTGATTCGAAGGTCTACTGTACGCAGCTAACGAAATTAAACCAAGTATTGGGACAGTAACGCTCAGAACTTGTCAATCCCAAAAGTGTCATATTCCACCATGACAACACCAGACCTCACACCGAAAGAATCACTCAGTAAAAATGAGTGCAAATTTGCTGGGATGTTTTTCCTCACACTCCGAATTTACCTGACCTTACCCCATTTGACTATTACTTGTTTCGGTCCCTGTAAAACTCTCTCAACAAGAAATCGTTTGCTAATAAAACAATTGTGAAAATTTATCTTGACGGTTTTTTGCCTCTAAGCCCCAGACCTACGAGGGAGGAATAATGAAATTGTTGGAAAGATGGTCATTAATAAGAACGGACAATATGTCATTGATTAAAATTGATCCTTTGAATGAAAAAAAACACTTGTTTCATTTCAGCCTTCAAAAACCCAACGAATATATTAAACGCACCAATAATTCTCTTCGTTGATGTCCGCTACTTTCACCGGGTACAATCCGTAAAAACGCTAACGCCATGCCTGCATTATAATGTATAACATATCTCTTGAAATTTGGGTTATAGCATACTTGTAATAATTTTTAGGGTGTATTTGTCGATACAATCAGAGAGGGATTTAAAGATAGCTAATTATTTTTATTTAATATTTTCTAATGGCTTATTTGGATTCTCTTACAACATTAAATAATAAGATTAATATATTAAATATTGTGACATTGTGTATTCATAATATCAAAAATATTCTTGTATGTTAGACAATAGACAATAAATGGTCATGTATTAGGTGTTAATACAGACAGACTGCTGGCCTTAATCATGTAATTGGTGTTAATATTCATATGTTATTATTTTGTGTCTTTTTCTCATTTTTTTGTGGACTTTATATTGAACCAAATTCAAGTCAATATTAACAAAATATCTAATTTTTATTAACATATTAATACAGTATAAAATATTAAGTACAAAATTATTATTACGACATCGTCAAAAAATATTTTTTTGTTAATTCACTATTTTATCGTAGAGAGTATTTAATGGATTTAAACAAACGACATATAATAATTATTTTGATTAATATTTTCTCTAATACCTAAAATAATATAGTTGTAATTATTTATAGTAAGCCTAAACAATTTTCATACATAATATGGGAATAGTAATTCCTAAATTCGGTTATAATAATAACCGCAGAAATGTGTTAACATATTTATACAACTCTTATATACTCAGAAACGCTGACCGACTCTAAAGTTTAAAAATATTTACAAAATTATACGATTTAATTATATTTAACACAAATATAAACTCCACATAGTTTTTGAGTATGCACATATTCGAATATTTTGAAAAAATATTATACTTTTTAGTTTATAATAAATATATTATAAAATCTCGTTTTTAATATACCTTTCTTTATATAAACGAATCTTCTTATTTTTTTTATAAATATTTACTTTCAACCTGATTATTATTAAAGAAAATATTTACTATGTTAATTAGCGGCTTTTTCTGTACCAGGTGTGGAGTTATTTTAAAATTTGTAAATCCCTACTTGATATATATGTAAATATTCGACCCCATCACCCCTCATCTAACTACTGTAAATAACTTTTATGTGTTTCCGTTGCAGGAAATCGCCGAAAATCCGGATGGGAAGGAAGCTTTTCCCTCGGAAAGAATTGTATTGCCCGGTAGAATTTATCGGTTCGGATTAAATTTATTGTAATTAAAACGAGGGCGGTTGTTTTATTAGGGATTCGGTCTTAATATTCCAGCAAGTTAAGTAAGGATTCATGAACTTAAATTTACTTTTTCTTTGTAACAAAATTTATGTTGGAGCTCCAGTCTAATATTTAAAGAAATGAATAAATACATAAGTTAAGTTATTTTTTTATATAGAAGGTACAGTTAATTAAACCGGATTGCGGAAAACTGACTATTGTGGAATAAAATTAATAAAAATATCAGTTTAAGGTATATAATTTTTATTACATGGTAGCAATATTTATTTATTTAATGTTATATTTAGACTTAAAAGAACATTTAAAAACAAATTAATTAAACAAAAACATACATAAAATTTTGGACCAAAGAAGCACGAGCGGAGTTCATTTTTAAATACATTCTTCCACTCTTATCCTTGTTGCACCGACATGTTATGAAGCTGGTATCATCGTCTATATTCATAATCATTTATGTTTTTCTTCATATTGGATTATTTGTCCTCTTTATTGGGGGAATTTATTAGCAGTTAATGTCAGCTTGACAGACATATGAATATAACAGTAACGTTATCTGAAAATGTTCTGGAAACTTTATTATAAACGCCGGATAACAGTACTAAAAAAATAATATAAGGTATTGCGCTAAAAGTTAGTCTTTCTTAGTTCCATATGTTAACATGGATTGTACGTCTTCTCGTCCAGATTTTAAACGGCTATTAAATAAATATGACCAATAAAGGGCTTCAGTTCATTTAAACTCAAATAGTCAGTAGATGAGGCGCATTTGCCCTCATATCTGAAGAACTTCATTTATCATATGTAAACAACAATCTTCAAGCGTCATATTATGTAAAGGAATTTATATACCAAGCGTATCCTACTATTTCTAGCAAGTTTGTGATTATATTGTGTACCAGATTTCGAACATTTTTTGATCGTTGGATGTAACGGTTTTTGACCTAATAAAAAGTAGCTGTACTTTCTGTTGATTTATTCACTTTCAAAATTACCTACGTCAATCACTGTGTCATGGTCACTATGCTCTCTTAGAGAGTCACTTATGTCCTCATTTGAATCACTAAATTCTGATGCTTGGGGTCTTAAGATAAGATATCAGTGGTCCATTTTATATTACGTCAATAATATGTTTGGGTGGTCAATATCTCATAAAATCACAATGCGCGCACTGTGCTTCTCTAACTAGTTTTTTTTTTACTTTGGCTACGGCTACTGAGATCTAACAATCTGCCAACCATAAAAAAATTGTACAAGCTCTTTGATGCTTGATCTCTTAATATAAGGTAGCGGTATTCATTTTATATAGCCAACAGATAGGCACTGCAAAAAGAATATATTCAATCTCTGCTAATTAGTCATACAAATTACTTTCCTTTAGTTTCCAGCTTATATTATGCTATTTTAAATTAAAAGTAAACTAAAAATCGACATTTCATAGATACGTAACTTTTTGTTAACGGTGGAGGCTTCTACTTCGTTATACATTATTCTTCACTAATATAAAACTTTTAAACTTTGTTTGTATAACTCTGACTTTATTTAGTAACTATAGTTTCGACAATTTTAACTTAAAACTGTCGAAACTATAGACACTAAATAAAGTCAGTGTTATACAAACGAAGCTAAAAAGCTTTTTATTTACGTAAATATTTATTTATGGCAACATATCGTATATTCAAACAGTATAGTATATGCTTAGCTACCTCAATGTCGAAAAAACTAGATATTTGGGCGAGTGGTGTCCTCTAGGTTTAAAAGACCTTGTCCAGGTTTATTGTTGGTATAACCTTAATGAAAAAATATGAAGTTGACTTTATCTTCTTTATTAACGAAATTTACAAATGTGTACAAGCTCTAGTAATAATAGATCAAGTACTTCAGTATAATCATGATATATGAATGTTCTTAAAAACAAAATTTATTAAAATCCCAAAAAAGCATTAAGGATAATAAGAGAGGATGTGTGTGTCAATATAAGTTACCTAAGAGACTGTGGTCCCTTCTCAGATATTCTAAGGGTTGTAAGAATTCTGTTTGCTAAATACAGTAATATATTTTTTATAGATTTTAAATAACTATTCTAAAATGTGAAATGTACTTTAGGTCGCTGTAGAAAATTAATAAATACAAAATAAAAATAATAATTGTTTAGTTGACAAGAGTGTAAAATTCATTAAATGTTTAATTGTAGAGCCGTTTATTTTGTGGTATATCTTGAACATAATAACGAAGGAGACACGATAACCTTTATTATTATTATTATTGGAGTGTCCATATTAACAAACTTAAACGAAAAAGGTCAACATTATGACAAGTGTAGCTGTTTTCCAAATTAATTACAAATAAATCATTGTTGTTGTTTTCATTGTAAGAAAGGAATACATCACTTGGTTTAAAGGCTTTAAAGTAGTTTACACACGTTACTCTGGTCTATTACTTATGTGGTATTTTCTATGACAACGTACCATAAAAAAACAATATAACTTAAAAAATTTAAACATATCTGCTATCAATAGTATCAATCTTATGGATCATATATTTTAATTTCTTTGTATTCTTATATAACAGCAAGTTATATGCATTTAATAAAATAATGTAAGTAGCATTGTTTATATTATTTTAAAGAAAATTATATACAAGAACGAATATCTAAAATGGTTAAACGCTCAACTTGTGTACTATTCAAAAATATCATACGTAAAAACAAAATTGAAGTAGAATGAAATCTAAAGAATAGACTTAATATTTCGCAATTTTGGTAATATTTTAAGTACACACATTCTGCAAAGATACATTTAAAAAAATATTAGTTAAAATTACACTTAATAGCAATGTATTGATTTTTTGCAAGCCACTTTCTCCGTAGTGTATTATGACAAAAATGTTTCGCTCTCTAACAAGTAACTTCCCGCTATAGTTTTAGTACTTAGTTTATATTAGTTTTAATAAAGTTGTCAAAAAACCGATTATTAACATAATAATGGAGATTTTAAACCTAGTATATAACTTAGGGATCCTTTTTGTATGATAAAGATTATATTTAATTGGGGAGAACTTCCCCAATGAATTACACTATAACTAAGTAAGCTTTCTATAGTAGCATAGCAGGAAATTTTTAAGAATGAAAATCAGCAATTTCCTTTAATGTACGAACAACAAAACAAAACACGTTTTACTTAATTTTTTTAAATGTGGATTATGTGTTCATTTCATTTCAATTTATGGCCAATGGTGTACACATTGAAAATTTGCCAATTTTTTAAATTCTAGATCGTATTCGCCAAGATTTATTGTAGATCGTATAACAATGCTTTCATTCGTTTTAAGTAGTATACAATTAGTTTTATTTTGATTTAGATTAACCTGTTGCTTTGAAATCAGCCAATTATTAAACTCAATGCTTCTTCCCCGTTTTGGCACAAATTCGGCAAATCAATTCCTTTGATTATAATATTTGCGTCATCAGCATAGTTTACGATTTTGAAGTTGATGTTTGAATTTAATTCAAATAGGTCGTTTAAATAAATGTTGAATAAAAGTGGGCCTAAAATACTTCCTTGTGGGAACTACTAACATTGTATAAAACCTTATACTATATTAAACGCGGTTCACGCTTAATCTGAACAATTTGTTGTCTAGTTTTGTAAGAAGAATTTCATGATCGATTGAGGAATATAATGTAGTGAAGTCATATAGTCCTTGTTGCAATTTTTATTACATGAGAGCCTATGATTAAAATTGTTTTATTAGGACATACGCATAAACTGTAGAATATATAAGACTCATTTCTCTGTAATAATTTCATTTTTCGCATGTCCCTTTTTAACTAATACCACGACCGGTCGTGGTATTAAGGTCGCGACCTTAATAAACTTCAGTTTGTAAGGAAATATTCTATTGTGCAATTACTGGTTTATTAAAATGAACTAGATATTTGATGAATTTTTGACGATAAACGGTGGCAACAAATCGATGTCACTGCTTTTTTTCATTGGTATATTTTTGATAATATTTTCTAGATTGCTTGCAGGTTATAGATGTTAAAATATAGTATTATCAACTTTTTTAATATTGATTAACTGCACAAATAACATTTTCATTTATCTTGTTCTTAATCTATTATCTTGTCTATTTTATGAATTTTATCATTGTTTCAAGTTATTTCTTATCCAACTGATCGTTATTGTGTATTTCATAATTTATGTATTAAAATTAAAACTACATATGGAAAAAAAATATCTAAAATTGTTAAATACTCAACTAATTTAGCGGATTAAGGTTTAATCCATTAATTAAAAAACTATAGAAATTTGCCAAAATATTTAAGAAGAAAAATTTCAGAAAAATAATGAAAATGCTTGTTGACATTTTGACAATAATATAAATATTGCTTAAACTTGATATTTTAAGTCAGATCGACCAATTTTGTTTGAGTTTTTAAAGAAATTCATTTAATAACTAGATCCTACATTTTTTTCATTGATAAATTTATAACTACTAATTTAATGTTATTACTAACCATAGAAAATGTCAATAAGGTTCAATAAGGAAATTTTAGACATGGTTTCTCATTTTGTATTAATTTAAAAATATTGAATTAAATGAATCTTTAATTGTTTTTAATTATTACTTTTATTACTAAAAGGATATACACAATAAATGGCATGTTCATTTACACAACTTGTTTTAGGATTGTAAGGTGTTATTAATCGCGTATGATCTAATACTTTTATGACATTTATTCAACATATTAAAATATCTGCATATAGTAGTATATAATATAAATGTACTTTTTTACGGTACATGCATCTACGTTGCAATTTTAAATCACAAATAAAGCTGCATTAATATTTCAAAAAATTAATATACAACATTGAATCTCGCGTTTCTGTTAATATTTTTGTTATATCTCGCTTTTATATATTTCAATACATTTATAAGAACCTATAGAGTGGGAAATTTTTATTATGCACCATATTCGGCGTAGTGTAGGAAAATGTGATCGGATTTCTGGAACACAATCTTGGCACATGAAAATTAATTTTTGATACGGTACAAGGATTATCAACAAGATTATGCACGGTCCTCTATAAGTGGCAGTGAAGCCAATTTCCTCAAGTAAAGAGCCATAAGAAGTAGTAATATCCGGATAGACTCCGTGTTTCTTAAAGTATAAATTTTTTAGAAATTTCTTCTAAACACCTTCAAGTAGGCCTTTAATATTTACATTGATAAGGTGATCATACAAATGAACAATACATGAGTTTACTATTAATGTAGGTATTGAACAAGGCAAAAAGTGTATCAATATTACAAGAACCATTTGCATTACGTAAAATAAGACCTAAAAGACGTTACCAATTTTTAATTAAATGAGTGTTATATGAGCTAAAAGTTTTGTGTCAATGACCACGCCAAAGTCCTTCTGATACTTTAGTTAAGTTGTTGTTATATATAATGTAATTCAAATGAATTATATTAGATTTCCGCGATAAAGTCACCACACAACACTTGGCAATATTTAAATTTAAGCCATTTCCACTGCACCACACACATAGCGTATTCAAATATTCTTGCAGAATATTAGAATCGGAAACATCAGTAATTCTCCTATATATCTTAATGTCATCTGCATATCAAAGACACTTCGAATCAATATTTTCACACACCTTATTGAAAAATAACAAGAACAATAGTGGACTAAGGTTTGATCCTTGCGGTACACCAGATAATGCAGGTAATGATAAGGATTGTACACCATTATCCACAACACCGTTATCAGCTTATCATTTATGTTGTAATCTTTTAGCTTTAGAATAAGCAGCTTACGTGTCATACTATCGAAGGCTTTACTAATGTCAGTATATATTACATCAGTTATTGCTCGTCTAAGGAATCAAAAGTGTCATCCGTAAAGTTAAATAAATTAGTTGTTGCTAAGCGTCCCGACATGAATCCATGTTGATCAATGCTAATGCTTTTCCGTACGTTAAAATAAATATAGTTAGTTATTGTGCATTCGAAAATCATTCGACAATAAAAACGACGTGCAATGCAGGTCGTGTGGGATTGTTTGCCAGAGCACAGATAAATTATCATTGCAGTGCGTAGCGTGCAGTTATCAATAGTTATCTCATATTCTAAAATGGAAAGCAAAAGTGAAGTTAACGATATTATTTCCACCAATAGAAAAGAAAACATGATAGTGGTGATAGATATAGTGACAGTGACTTCAAGGAAATTATTTTTTCACTTCGAAATCGGCGTATAATTTTATCTGATGACAAGAAAGAATGCATAAATTAAGATAGTGAAATTATTCTTATATCTAATCATTGGATAAGGAAAGATATCAAAAATATAACTACAATCTTTTTCCGATTTCTCTGAGTCATCAAACACTGTGTGACGCATCCCAGCGAGTTACACTGGATGGTTCTGGTACACGCATCGGTGAATTTTCTGTCAGCGCAAGTGGTTAAAGACAGGTACAATTTTTACTTTCTTTCATAAGCCGGTCTGAAGAAATAGATTATAAATAAAAGTCAACGGTCAACGGTTTTTCAGTATGAAAGAAGGAATTTTGTCCAGACCAGTAGTTAAAGTGGTTTTCAAGTTTTTCAAGTACCTCAGTTCATCTTCTTCGGAAATTACAATTTTACCTATTAAGCTGTGACTAGTATTAGACGCTTATTGATGATTATCAGCATTACCTATATACATAGAATTAAAATGAGTTGCGAACGCATTTACAATTTCTGCAGCATAATATATATCATATTTCCTGGAATACGTGTTGACTTTTAATTCCTTGAACATGCTTCCAAAATTTAGTAGGAACCTTTTTCATGTTATTCTCCGCACAACCTACAAAGGCATTGTATACGTTCACAAGATTAGCAAGATAACGCAGGGTGATGAGTGTCCTTTGGTATATGCGGTTCGCATCTTTGAAGTTTAAAATTCACGTGATACAATGACAAGATCCAAAATCTTATTCTTATTATTATTAATTTAATCTTATTATTCGTTTGGAATATTATTGATTTGTACTAAATCGTGGTAATCCAAAAAATTGTTTACGGCTGTCGTAAAATTTGATGATGAGAGTGTATGGCTACAATGCTGATACTCGGGAATATTAAAGTCACCCAAAATCAATACGTTGTCGCTGTGGGTGATTAGAGTATCTAAAGCATCAAAAAAAAAACTCAAGATTTCAAGGCTAGGTTTTGGGTGAAAACACATAAGATTTTTTTCCGAATTAATAACTAATTTAACTTTTTCTAATGATGATGACATATTTGGAGTAATTTACTCAGAAGAAAATACATGTCTCACTACAAACCGCCACATATTTTATTAGGACGGTCGCAACGATACACATTACATTGTTCGGAAATAGTTTAGAATTAATAACACCTTGCTTCAGCCAACTCTCAGTAAGGAATTGTAATCTAATCCGTTCGTCGTTTACTATTATAAATAGTGTTTAGTAAATATACGCATAATGTTATTGTTATGAAATATAATAGTAAACAGGCATTAACGCTGCAATAAACATTCCTTGAGGAAATTCTGAGTTTGTCAATACCTGTTTCCCATGAACTGGCGATAACGACCTAATGTAAGGATGTTTACTTGCATCAGGCTCGTGCCCTAGAAATAGTTAGTATATAAGACATTTTTGTATAAGATTAAGATATAGATAGATATAGACTGTTAGAAACTGATATAGACTACGCTAGACTAAGAACGACGATGTAACCATCCACATAATTGTGTATATTATACTATGTATAATAAAGTACCACTGATTTGTAATATCCGAGTATATTTGATTTCAACCCGAGGCTGAGCTGTACCACTGGAAGAGTCTGCAGTCAACAACCGATCCCGGCATATCACATGGCGATCCTGCCAGTGCCATAATTGTATGGCAAAACAACGATCCTGCAATTCATTGACGAAAAATCCACGAGAGTAAGGACTACAATATGGACAGCAGACAATCCAAAGAAGATGCAATAATAGCAGAAGTATGAAGCAGCACACCCAATGAAACCATCAAGGGAACAAATATTTTCTAAATTGAGGAGCCGCAGCCATCCTGTTATTCATCATGGACATGATATATTTTATTTGGACACACATAAGAAGATACAGCACGAAGAAGCCAGCATACACACCAAACAAGAAATCACGCGGAACTGATGGAGCTACGTAATACGGTATAAATTAAGGTTAGTTAAATAGGATATGGAATTAGAGAATTTAAACTTTATTATTAAAAATTCGACGCCAATTTTATAGCAAGCACTAGGGAATTATTAGTTCAATTAAGATATAATCTATCCTTTAAATTTAGATAAATTAGCTTTGAGTAAATTAGAAAAAACAAGTTTTTTCGCAATGGGTGAAAAATTCGATTTAAAAACGGCGACAAGCTTATTACCGGTCATGAATGGTTCAGAATGTATTACAAAACAACTCATTCGAGCTATCGAATTATACGATTCCTTACTAGCTGCGGAAGATAAACAATTATTAACTAATTATATTTTGAAAACAACTAACGAAAAAATTGCAATAAATTCGTTTGCGAATGGTTTACAGAATCCAGAAATGAGAACAATTATCAAAGCTCGTAATTATTCAGAACGTAACTAAGCTTTTCGTGGAGCCTTAGATGAGGAATTAATTAAACAATCCCAACAGGTATTTCGTATAGGTAAAAATTTTAATAATAGAAACAATTGTAATAATAGAGGACATTTTAAAAATTCTAATTATAGAGAAAATTTTAATAATAGAGGAGATTTTAGGGAGAAGTAATTTTGTTCAGGGTAACGGTAAAAATTACTGTAATAGGAAAACTATTGACAAATATCAGAATAAATCTAATAATAATACTAATAATAAGGGCATAAGCATGCGCGGGAATAATGATAAACTTGGTAATTTTATGAACCAAGAGAATTCATCGTCGCAGAACACAGATAATAAAAGCTTAACATTTTTTCGAGGCTAAACGAAAGAGTGTAATTTTTAATTTAAACGGATTGAATGTTGTAAAATTGGCATACAGAGAGAATGATTTATTATTTTTATTAGATACGGGTGCGTCTGTTAGTGTAATTTTCGATAATGTAATCGCGAGTAATGAAATTATTAATGCTAAAGATAAAATAAGGATTAAAGGAGTTTCGGGATGCACAATGTCTCAAGGTTCAACAATTATTGCATTAAAAATAAACGGAGAGCTTGTAAAACATGAATTTTTTATTGTTAAAATGTTTTGAAAACGGTATACATGGTGTAATAGGATCTGATTTTTTTGAAAAATATAATGCTATCATTGACTACGAAAAATTTAATTTTTCATTTTGGATTGATAATAAACAAATAGTTATTCCAATGGAATCAAAACACAGTCAATATATTACCATACCAGCAAGATGTGAGATAATTAAATATGTTACAGTAAACGTAACCGAAGATGTTGTCGTTTTACCAGACCAAATATCTGAAGGTATTTTCGTGGCGGGAGCAATCGTTTGCCCACGTAATAACAAAGTACCAGTTAAATTACTAAATGTACGAGAGGAGGAAGTTCAAATAAAAAACTTTATACCAAAAATCGAAATGTTAATAAATTATGAAGTGGCAAATTTTAAAAGTAAACGAAAATCTGTTGAAAGAGTCGATAAATTAATTGGATTAATTAACACTGATCATCTCAATAATAACGAGACATTTTCATTGCAACGAGTATGTGCAAAATATGCAGACGTGTTTCAATTAGACGGCGATCCGCTGACCGTGACCAACATTTATAAACAAAACATCAACCTTGCAAAATCAGCAACACCAGTCTACGTAAAACCATATCGCTTACCACAAGCACAGAAACACGAAATCCACACGCAGTTGGAAGATATGTTAAAGAATGATATAATTGAAGAAACAAAATCGAAATGGTCATGTCCGTTATTAATAGTACCAAAGAAAGCTGATAGCAACGGAAACAAAAAATGGAGAGTAGTAATTGATTATAGACTTTTAAATAGACAAATTGAGGATGATAAATTCCCTCTCCCTAACATATCTGAAATATTAGATTCATTATCAGGAGCAATGTATTTTTCTCAGTTGGATTTATCACAAGGATACTATCAAATTGAATTGGAACCTTCTAGCCGTGAATATACTGCCTTTATAACAGATCGGGGTCAATATCAAATGAAAAGACTTCCGATGGGTCTAAAAATTAGTCCGAGTGCATTCTCACGAGCCATGACTATCGCTATGGCAGGGCTAAATTACGAGAACTGCTTCGTTTATTTAGATGATTTAATTGTATTTGGCAATAACGCATAATAAAAATCTTACTAAAGTAATACAAAGACTGCGAGACGTAAATTTAAAACTAAATCCAAACAAATGTAAGTTTATGCATAAAGAAATTTTATACTTAGGTCATATAATCTCAGCACATGGTGTTTCACCGGATCCACCAAAATTGAAGCAATTCAAAAGTCCCCAATACCTAAAGATTCGACTGAAACAAAACGCTTTGTAGCTTTTGTTAATTATTATCGGAAATATATTCCAAATTTCGCGCAAATAGCAGCACCATTGAATAGATTATCAAAGAAAGGAATAAAATTTGAGTGGACTAAGGAGTGTGAACTTGTATTTCAATGTTTGAAAGAGTCACTAACATCCTCACCTATTTTGTAGTATCCAGATTTTTCAGAAAATAACGAATTTATTTTAAAAACAGATGCTTCAGGATATGCAATTGGTGCAGTACTATCAAATAATAACGATAAACCTATTGCTTACGCAAGCCGTTCCTTAAATAAAGCAGAAAGAAACTATTGCACAATCAAGAAAGAACTATTAGCAATTGTATGGGCTGTAAAACATTTTCGACCATATCTCTTTGCACGAAAGTTTACTATTTTTACTGATCATCGACCATTAGTTTATCTTTTTGGCATGACAAATCCTTCAAGTAGATTAACGAAGTTTCGGTTAATATTGGAAGAATATAATTTTGTAATAAAATATATAAAAGGGAAAGATAATGTAACTGCAGATGCATTATCGAGAATAGAAATATCAAAAGATGACTTAATAAAGACTAACAATCAAGTGTGCAACACAATGTATGCGATGACGCGAGCACAGTCAAGGAAAACATCGGACGAAGATAATGATGAAAATATAGTTCAACGCGAAAGGATTGATCACCCTGGCGTAGTTCAATTGTTAAAATGTCCTACTGATGGAACAGAAATAAAACTTATGGATAAAGCAGAGTTCGAGAAGCTCTTGCAAAATAAAAAGTATGCTTACAAATCAAATAAATTAATTTTTAATGAAATCTCTAGAGAAATATTTATTAAGCAGGAATCTCGATCAACGTCTGTACTAGGTACGTCGTTGAGGGACCTGAAACAATTATGTATGAATTTTAATATTCCGGAATTAATTATGGTAAAATCCGAAGAGTGCACGCTATCGGATATGTTATTTGATGACATTGTAAATAATTGTAAACAAATTAAAGCAGAAGGTTTGAAAATAACTATACTGAAATGTAAGCAAAATATTTCTGACCGTGACACAAGGCAAATAATAATGAACGATTTCCATATGTTACCAACTGGAGGTCATGCGGGTATTAATCGTATGTACAATAATATTAGGAAGTATTATTTCTAGACAAATATACGAAAGGATATAGAGAAATTTGTAAGAAAATGTGATGACTGTCAACGATATAAATATTCAATTCCAAACCGAGAACCCATGTCTTTAACGACAACAGCTAAAACTGCTTTTCAAAAGGTGTATGTAGATTTGGTAGGTCCATTAGAAACAGATAATTATAATTTTAAGTATATTTTAACAATACAGTGTGAGTTATCAAAATTTGCTGAGGCTTATCCGTTAGAGAATAAAGAATCTGTCACAGTAGCTAAAGCATTGGTGGATAATTTCATACTAGGGTATGGCATTCCAGATGATATTGTATCAGATCAAGGTACCGAGTTTATGGCTTGTATTTTTTCGGAAGTTTGCAAATTATGAAATATTAGAAAATTAAATTCAGCAGCACATCGACATCAAACTCTTGGTGCACTAGAAAATTCACATAAGCACTTGGGTGCATATTTAAGAATTCAAACAGCAAAATATCCAGGTACTTGGAGTTCTTGGATACCATATTGGTGTTTTGCATACAATAATACGGTACATACAGAAACGAATTACATGCCACATGAACTAGTGTTCGGATAATTATGTAAATTACCATCAAATATTAGAAATACCATAAATCCAATATATAATATTGATGATTACCCATCCGAGCTAAAATTTCGACTACATACAGCATGTAAGGAAGCGAGATATAATTTGATATATTCAAAGAGTATTCGAAAAGCCAAATATGATTTAAAGAGTAAGAGTGTAAAATATAGCATAGGAGATAGTGTAATGTTAAGAAACGAAGTAGCTAATAAAATAGAACCTGTATATAACGGTCCTTATACCGTCGTAGAGATTAAGTTACCTAATATTGTAATTAGAATAAAAAGTAAATTACTAGAAGTACACAAAGATAGAATTAAAATGTATTATAGTTAGAAAAAAAAAAATATCTTTGTAGAATTTTTTTTTTATTTACGGGGAAGGTGTAATGTAATCCGTTCGTCGTTTACTATTATAAATAGTGTTTAGTAAATATACGCATAATGTTATTGTTATGAAATATAATAGTAAACAGGCATAAACGCAGCAATAAACATTCCTTGAGGAAATGCTGAGTTTGTCCATACCTGGTTCCCATGAACTGGCGATAACGACCTAATGCAAGGATGTTTACTTGTATCAGGCTCGTTCTCTAGGAATAGTTAGTATATAAGACATTTTTGTATTAGATTAAGATATAGATAGATATAGACTGTTAGAGATTGATATAAACTACGCTAGACTAAGAACGACGATGTAACCATCCACATAATTGTGTGTATTATACTATGTATAATAAAGTACCACTGATTTGTAATATCCGAGTATATTTGATGTCAACCCGAGGCTGAGCTGTACCACTGGAAGAGTCTGCAGTCAACAACCCATCCCGGCATATCACAGAATATCAAATCATGATTAGACAAACTTACGTTATTATAAAATTGTATTGTTTTAGTGTTTAATCCTCCGACATTCTGATAAAAAATATTTAAATTGTTATCGACATTCTGCTGGGCATTTTTTAGAGGCACGAGAAGCAATTATTGGTTGATTACACAAGTTTACAAATTCGGGTCAACTTTTGGACCCGCAAAGATTAGAACGGTTCTTAACGTTATTTGATGCCTTGAACTCAGATCTTCAATCCGAGTGTCAAGATTGGTTCTAGTTGCATCATTTGAAACTTGTTTCTGTACAGTGATTTTGCTTCGGAACGTATGAAAATGCAGAGACAATGTTGCAAAGTATTTATTTTACGTTTGTGGATGTTATATGCTCGGAAAAGATGGAAGAATCATGACAAATGCACTCAAACATGCGTATTTGCCGTTCTTTGGTCTTACTATAGTAAACACTGACAAGCAATGGGTTCAAAATTGTTTTGTAATGCGTACAGAACAATGTGTTGTACAGCTTGGTGGTGATTTGGTGAAAATTTATACTTTTCATTTCATGTGCCAACGTTATGAAGAGAACAGAAAAATCATGGAGATGACTGCTACTTTTGCTCGATGAATTTCGTCGGTATAAATGTAAAAAATAGCTAGCACAGTAAAATTATCCTGACGTATCATCATTGTCAAAGCGAGTTCCACGTACGGGCCGTGATCCATTGCCAATTTGTACAGGTATAAGGGCAAAAAATACCCTAAGAACTTCGTCTTCATCACTGGCGAGCAAAGAAAGTGATTTCGTCATGGAAGAAGAGCATGGACCTCTAATGTGTAAAACAGATCCCAAGCAGTATAAAAGACTTAGTTCAACTTTTGTTCATTTCTGATTTATACTTTTTAATTCAATGAATTCCCGTTAATGATTAAAAATAGTTAAAAATGGCATTTATTTAATATTTCGAAAACTAGAACCAATTTAAAAAAATGGGCATCTGATTTGGATTCAGCCCCCCAAATTACCTTATAAACAGCTTTTGGTTGCTCAGGTCCAAAACCGTGTATATATATTATATTATTAACACCCAATACCGCTTTGAATTCAGTTCCTTGTAAAACGGTTCTATTAGCTTGAATACTAACAGGACCGGCGAGGAATTTTTTATTTCTCAATATTTTTATATTATTTTACCGTCGAGATAGAATAATTTTGATTGGTCTGGTGTGATCACACTTCTTACCTAAGCGAAAACACCAATTGATGACCAAAGAAAGAATTATAGGTTTCAGTAGCGCCTTGACGGAAATTTCATCATGACATTCACGATCTTCTAGATTAGTGCTTTGTGATTCAGGTATATTGTGAATAATAATATTGTTTTCCCGATGTTTCCTATCCTCAAGCTCGCGAACATGTGAAACTTCCGGAGTTAAACCCGTTTGTGATCTACATTCCAGTAGATTTAGTAGAGGAGATTGATCTCGAACTGATTCCTTAAGTACTTGATTTTTAGAACCCAAATCTCTAAATTACCTAAGATTATGCAAAATTCAGCTAATTCCCGCCTCTGTTTCTCAGGAGCTGTCAACTAATGACGATACTGATAATTGTAAATCCTTTACGAGTAATGACAATTACGCCAGCATATTATGGCTATCAGGTTTGTCTACTTTGCAACTGCCACATACAAATTCGTCGACATTCTTATAGTACCATTAGAACTCAACACGCAACTAGTATGATATATAGAATAACCAGATGATATCGTTAAATGCTTGTTTTTTCATCATTAAACACATTTACTAAAACTTCCGCATAATTAACACTTTCACAGCAAATATTTTGATAATGGTATTTTATCTTTAATATATTTTTTATAAACCCCCGGTGAATTCCATCGCTTTTAGGACTAATTAATTTCATGAATATGCAAAACAACGGCTTTAAGATTTTAGTAATAAGGCCCGACCCAATCAGGTTACCGAGGAACGGTTTCGAATATTAATTCGCTATGCGGCCAATGTAAATATCGACGTTAAACGGTGGATTAATTATTGCTAATGTATATAAATTTTCTTGGTCTATAGCCTTTTGTAACTCAACCTGATGAAATTGGAATTTCAATTAGTCGCCCCCTATACATTTTGCTCTCAATTCATCATTCCATTCAACAATGTTCAAGAGAAATTCGCCCTTTTTATATCATAATAATTATGTATTGCATTATTATTGTGCATATTTATCATTTATTTGTTACAATATTATTATTATGATTGCAATATAGATTTAATAATTACTATGCGTTTATGAATGGCGTTATACAATATTGATTATTTAATCATTTTAATCAAATACATTTAACAAAATTATGTTCTCTTGGATCATATTCATTATATATTACAAGTTTTATAATTGTTCATAAAATGGTTATTATATTATATCACACTATTTTAAATAATAGTTATAGTGTGTTTGTTTATATAGTGCTGTTTTCCAGTAAGCCTAAATATATAAATAATGTGGATTTAGTAAACAGATTTACTTCAATCATTTAAAAAAATATATTTTAATTTAAAGTAATGTGCTAAAAGGCGAGAAGTGTTGAATTCCATTATTGAATTTCAAGTTGTTCAGTCTGAATTGAGTCTGCAGATATTCTATTATTTTTAGAGGATTCGTTCTAAGACAGACGGCAAATCTTTGTTAGAGAATAGATCCTATTAAAATCGTGGAATAGTGGAAATGGGGCGTCTTCAGCAAATACGGATAAAATCACTTATATCCGCATGTCCTTACTTAATAATTAAAATGTTGCTTTAATTAAAAATAATATACTATTTACTATTTTATGAAAACTGCATTAAAACTTTTAAGTAAATTGTAAAAGAATAATTATAATATATTTAAACTGGTTCAACTATAATCCAATAAAATTTGATATATTTTTGAAAAATATTACAAACATCATTTACACACACAAATAACATGGCGGATTGACCACGTGGTCGATAGCCAAACACTACTACTACTACTATTACAAACAATCGGTCGTGTCTGAATAGTCTAGTAGCTTAAGCTAATTTTACTCTATCACTCATCACCCTAACCCGCAATTCCATCCAACATCCTTCCTTAATAAAATAATAAATAATAAAATTTGAGTTGAAATATACCAATAAATCATATTTCACCACAAATGCTACAATTTTTGGAAATTAAAAACAAGTCCTTTTTGGAATTTAAATAAATCTTATTTTTCTTATTAGGCTATTTTTGTTTAATCAATTTTTGGAAAATATTACAAAAATTATCTTTAAGTTTAAGATATATAATTTCACAATAAATCCTCATTCTCACCTATATTAATAATGTGTTAATTTTTTCTTAGTATAAGAATTACGTTTACAATAAAATAGTGTATGAAAACAATAAAGTGCAAAATAGTACTACAATTTCTACAACACTATATTTAATATTAATAATTCAATCAGAGTAGCTGTTGTTATAAATCAATTAATATAATTTATACACTTGTATGCTACAGTTACCTTAAATGCAACTTAATGAATACCCCGAGGATGTAACGGATTAGCTGGAGAAATTGAGTTGTAACTCATAGTGAATAATTTCTAATCTCAAAGTTATATTGCTTAATTATAGTTAAGGACAATTTACTTCGATATACTACCGAACTAAATGTATCCAGGATTGCATACGGAACTGAACAAGTCATTAGTTAAACATACACACATAACTAGAGGTAAGAACATTCCAGCATTGGGTTCGTTATTATACATCGTTTGTTTTATTCTATGCAAGTTATCTAGATGATTTACTGTGTACTCTAGACTAATTTGTGATAATAATAAACGCATGAATTATAAACTGTGACCTTATTATATGTATGTAAAAACAGCATTTTACTTATATTATAAGTAGCAGTATGAATTATAGCTGCCAATTTCCTATACATTTTATATAATACATAAAAAAATATCACTTTTTATTACTCTCAAGTTAATTATAAAGAAACAGTAGTACAACATACAATCTAAAATATTTTTTATTAATGAAACTCAATTTTTTTTAAATAGTACATAATCGTGCCAAACCAGAAACATTTTCACTAATATTTGTTTATAAACTGAATTTTTAAAATTTATACGGAACAAGTAATAGTGTTTTATTTGTAACACTCTATTTACTATAAGCTGCATTATTTTATTTATTCCTAGTTCCTAATATACTAATTTATATGCTGTTAAAACTAAGTAGCTTTTTCTAGTAGAACGCCATAAGATTTTATAATTTATTTACTTTCGTCTATTGAACATTTCCAGAGTAATAGTTGCCACATGTCTTTAAATTACGTTTTAAGGAGTGATCTTCCATTATGGTATTTATTTGTTTAGCAGTAAAGGGTTTTTAGATTGACATAATTTAATTAATTGCTAAGAATCAGAAATATATACAACATTTAGCTTTATAATTATGGAAAAACAAATAAATTTCTATAAAATAACTTGTTATATAAAATGTTTATCTTTCCATGGATAAGAATTTTCGATAAAAATATTTTCTATGAATAAATCGAAAAACTTTCATAAATGTGTTTAGCTATAAATATTGAATTAAGTTCTTTGGAAGTTATTTTGCCCTTCACCTGCAAAATCAGATAAAATCTAACTACCGTTATTTAAATATGTAGCATATGTAACAAAGCTCTTTGCCAGACTAAAACAAGACAAAAAATTTGTGGTGTACATTTCTCACCATAAAGGAACTAAACTGTAACGTAATTATAATAAGGTTTCTTATAGTAGCATGAAGAGTAAAGTAAATGTAATGTCGTACTAAATCTTAAGAAAAACACGAAATAATACTTACAAGGACACTTCTGGAATAATTAGCTCATTGAAACTCCCCCAGAACTGTTCAACAAAAATTAAACATTAATAGTATTTTACATCTATACATAATAGTTATTTATAGAGAGATTACTCATTTTATTATTACCCAAAACATTACTATAAAGTTTTAATGTCAAACGATTTATGTTTGAAATAGAGATTATTTATATTTAAATTTTTGTTTTTCTTTTACATCTTTTAACGAATATCAATGGAAGTAAATAAAATATATTATTCTCAGTGATGCAACATTCAAGTATTGATAATATTAGTAATAAATAATGATAGTATTAATTGAAAATAATGCAGGTGAATTCATAGTGATTTCTTCTCATAAATTGGTAATTTCTTTAAAAAAATTCTGGTTCAAAAATGTACTACTTAATATTACGAATGAAATGCTAGGCTCAATTTTAGAAGAAACTGTACAATTTATTCTTGATAAACCTATAATAATAATTTGTAATTTTAGTATACCGAATTTTGCATTGAAATCTGATATTCAATCTCATAATCCTAAAATGTTTTACTGGTTAATTTTATAAATGTCGTAAAATTCATTTAGAACATAATACACTCCCACTTGTAAATGGAGATCTACACCATCCAGCATTATCGGCGTTAATAGAAGAAAAAACACATAGCAAACCAGAATGATTCCCCTCTAATGGAAATAAAAGATTATTTTAGAAGAGCTAATTACTTAAACTTGTACAATGACTTAAATAACATTAATTGGTCATTCTTAGAGCAGTTGAAGATTTTTATAAAGTTTTGTATAGCGCTCTTGATAACAAATGTTCCGTTTTTATAATGTCAGCTCCAATAAATGCTATCCTTCATGGTTTAACCAAGAACTTATTAATAAAATTAAATTCAAACTTAATTAAAATAGAAAATGGAAATCCACCAATTCCTATTTCTAGCACTACAAGTTCAAACGAATGAGAAGCCTGACTAGGTCTCAAGTGCATACAAGACATAGTAAAATTAAGAAAAATCTTAGGTGTATAAATATCTGTCATGCTGACATAAACTGCTAAAAGTTCCTCTTAAAATGAGGATTAAAAACCATACTAGAGACAGCATAAAAGTTTCCGAATGTGGACGTGGATTGCTGCCTTCCTAAGATCATGGTGTAAGAAGGGTTTAAGTGGAAGAATATACTTTGTTATTGTAAACTCAGCCCGTGCTTTTTTGTACAAAATAGTATTTTGTAATAAGTTTATTTTCATATGTATTTTTTAAGAACTAATTTTAGCCGCGTATTTCATAACATCGATCATAATATTTCTTAAAGAAACTTAGTACTTTTGGTTTTACTTAAGTTTATAGCATCGTACCTTGAGAACAAAATGAATAAGGTTTACTGTAGTGAGTTTGTCATATTTATTTCTTAGCTTTTCGGGTGATCCTTGAGGGTTAAACTTAGGGCCACGGTTGCTTTTATTACTGATACATACATATTAAATTTAATGAAATCTTCACTTTTGATTTATGCTGATGATCTAAAAATATATACCACTATTAATTGCTTTCAGGGTGCAATAAACTTACAAGATAATATATATATATATATATATATATATATATATATATATATATATATATATATACAGGGTGAGTTTTTTTCGATGTTCTCTATGGGGATCTGAGAAACTATAAGAGATAGAGAAACGGTTAAATGGGGAAAGAAGTGTAGATTAACGAGATAAATAAAATTCCAATTTCAAAGTTTTCAAAAAAGTCAAGGGTAACTAGATATTTTGAAAAAAGTAAAAAGTGTCCATTTTTCTAATCAATATATCTCGGTTATTATAACAGATAGAAAAAATCTATAAAGGACAAAGTTTTAGATAATTTTATGTAGATTAATAAAAAATAATCAGAAAATTTTTATCGCCATTATTTTCCGAGATATGATACAAACTTACATTTTTTTAAATGGAAACCATAGTTGGCTATGGCCTCATTCAAAAGGTAATTTTTTTCTCTTTAATCCAATATGACATACGACATAGTTATTTCTAAAAATAAGTGAGTTATAGTCATTTTTAGTTTTATTATAAATAAAAAATGGGTAGCCATGAAAAAGATGAAAGTAAAACAATTGCAGTTGTTTATAATAATAGCAATATTGTAATTATTAGTTCTACAAAGTTAAATAAAAATGAAAAACCAGCATAAGAATAAAATTTTGTAATTATCAAAAGGCCTTCTGATTGTGGTATAAACCCATTTGTCAAGAGGATAATATGTTTCTTACAAAAATATTATGAACAAATGAATCGCAATTCACTAATTGTGGTATTTTTATTCGCCACAATGAACATAGATGAACTTAAGAGAATCCTCGAGAAGTTTCACAGAGAAAACTACAAATTAAATTTGGGTTTAATCCATAGTGTGTTTGGATTAATAATTCTCGGTCCATATATTTTTGAAAACTCACTAAGTGAAACTGATTACTTTCATTTTCTTCAGAAAACATTTGAAGATACGCTCGATTGTTTAAATTTATCATTACAATCAAGATTAAAATGGTTCCAATATGACAGTGCTCTACCTAATAACATGTTGGCTTTACAAATTATTTAAATGATGCTTTTCCTAACTCATAAGTGGGAAGAAATAAACCAATCCCAGGGCCACCTAGATCTCCCGATCTGCGCGTTTTAGAATTTTTTCTGTGGGGTAACAAAGTATATGAAAAATCATATCAATCCGTGGAGGATCATAAACTAGCTGTTATTGAAACATTTAATTCAATTTACATGAGAATAGTCAAAAAGCGATAAATTCAATTTTAAAAAGATATAATTTATGTCATAATAGTATTAATAGTGGACTCTTTGACCATATTTTTTTAATATTAAAATTTCTCTCCCATTGATATATTGATAATTACAGAATTACTTTATGCAGTTGTTTCATTATGATTTATCTCTGTAAAACTAATAATTAAAATATTGCTAATATTATAAACAACTGCAATTGTTTTACTTTCATCTTTTTCATGGCTATCCATTTTTTATTTATAATAAAATTTAAAATGACTATAACTCACTCATTTTTAAAAATAACTATGTCGTATGCCATATTGGATTAAAGAGAAAGAAATTACCTTTTGAATGAGGTCCATTTCATTACATAACTCCTAATCCCCTTCCCCCTTTTTCAGAATTCCCACTTTCCATTGTATTTTCAAAAAAACTTTTCTTCCGCCTGTCTCATTATGTATCAGTCCTTGTCTATATTTTCCTTACTATACATTAATCATTGTTAATTTTTCCACTCTATTTTATATTCTTCTCTACTAAGCTCCATACCATACTTCTACCCCACATAATATTCTTCCTCTTGGTTTCGTCGTCTGTAATTCTAAAATAATTTTCATTCTGTTTCTTACTTTCACCTTTATTTTCCTTTCTTGCTCTGCGTGTGTAAGATGTGTTTCCGTCATTTCCACCGCTCTCTTTTGGTTCTGGTTCCCCCTCGGTATCGTCTGATATAGCGACCTAAATTGAGGGTTTACGTTTTCGGCTAATGGTTAGGGTCACTCCTGATAGTTACGCGGAAATTCCTCCTTTTTCGTCGTTCGGGGTTCGCTCTGTTCCCGATTCCTTGGGCACGGCAGCAATTGTCTCTTTTCCATCTCAGGCTAAATGCGAGTGGTTCCAGTGTACATTGTACTTTGCATTCTTCATCTTGGTGTAAACCTGACTTTTAATTTCCACCATTTCTAAATTGTCAATATGCCGAACATGTTCCCCCCTCTTTTGCCTATCTTCACATTCAGTTCGCGACACTGTCATGTCCGGTCTGGTCAGATGTATTCACTTTTAATTAATTTTATCTAGTAACCGTCAACATTTCTTATTATTTTAACTTTTTCTGAATCACACTAACCTGACCAAACAGTGTATAAGCTGCTCAATGTTCTATTTTTACTGTACTTTCAACTGATGTCCTTAAATATGGAAAATTCGAAATCTAACCTCAAAATGTACGCCATGTGCACGTGGTCGCACCTCACGTAGGATTTACTCTTAATTGTTTACAAGTAAGTCGCCCTTATTTTCTCAATGCGTCCATAATTATTTTTATAAACTATTCTGTGATTTTTATTACTATTTATTATTGTAATTATAAATGTAAATTCTGTACTATAAAAAAAAACATTTTTAGGCTCTGAAGATGCACACATGTGTGTGCGAAACGTTAGCTAGGTTCATAACAATATAGAGGACTTAAGCAAAAAACTACATCTTTTATTGCTACCTACATTTCGTCTGGACTTGAATCCCGTTACTCCATTCTATTCTACATCATAACGTCCGTGAATTCTTGCCGTTCATATATGTATATATATATAAATATATATATATATATATATATATATATATATATATATATATATATATATATATATATATATATATATATATAATTACACAATGGTGTATTACTAAAAAACTTAATTTAAATATTAATAAATGCAAGGTAATCTTTTATTATTATAATATTCATGACAAACCACTTAAAGTAAATACTGAAATTAGAGATATTAGATATAATATTCTGCAGGTCTTGGTAATTGGTAACCTAATAGTGCTTCGCCGGGTGTAATTCCAGTCGAAGAGTTGGCACGAGATCGAAGTTCAAAGAGAATTGGCTGAAGTTGGCGGTCCCATTGGTTTCTAGGTTGTCCTTGCATCCTAATCCGCAGGCATTTCTTCAACTCCTGGTTTCGCCTTTCGGTTGGGTTAGCTTGGGGATGGTATACCGGAGTATAAAAGCTTCAATTCCCCAACTCTGAAACTGACCTTGTCAACGGCGTGCGGTGAATTGTGGCCCATTACTGCTGATTAAGTTTCTTGGGTAACCGAACTTATGAAAGACCTGTTCTTCTAACAGTTTCAAAATGTTAGTGGTACTCGCCTATCTGATCGGGAACGCTTCTACCCATTTAGTGAATAGGTCGGTTACTACAAGCATTGAGCGTTTACGTGTTGAGCTTGCGGGATATGGGCTCATTAAATCAACTGATATGTTATGAAATGATGCAGAGGGGATTCGAGTCTTCACAGGTTCTTTCTTTTGAGCTGCCGCGCTTCGTTGCAATGCAGATGAAGCAGCTCTTCACGTTATTCCGGACGTCCTTCACGAGCGTGGGCCAGTAGTATCGGGCACGAATACTACTTATTGTTTCGTCTTATCATGGGTGAATTGCCTAATCGTGCATCGCGTGCAAGACTCTCGAAACCGCTGTGGCACGAACAGGGTTCGGTCTCGATTTTCTTCGGGTCGGTGGTATAGTGTCTCTTCAACTTCTTCGAATATACTATTCCATTTAGTCCAATTAGGGTGGTTTGGATCGGCTAGCAGCTGGAGTATTCTCTGTCTCTCCTTATTCTATTGTTGAGCATGGTTGAATGCACGACAGAGACCTCGAGTGCATTTAGCTCTGGCGAGAGGATGGAATCTAACTCGGGCAGGGGGCTAATAGACTGGTCTTCGGGGTTGTGGCTAAGCAGGTCGGGTAGCTGGTTGGCTCCTCCTGGGCAATGACTGATGTCAAAATCAAAACTCTGGAGTAATAGAGCCCATTTTGTGAGTTTTGAGTTCAAATCTTTGAAACTGTTCAGCCACGTTAAAGCTCTCCTCTTTGTGATGATGTGGAAGTAGCGTCCCTCCAGCAGTGGACGCGCGAAGCACCAGGGCGAAGCACTCTTGCTCGTTTATATTGTATTGCTTTTGTGTATCGTTCAATTTCCTTGAATCAAATGAATTGATTCTTTTCTCGCCTGCGGGAGTCATCTGAAACAGATACCGACATTTGATGCGTCTGTTTGGACAGTAAATTCAAGATTAGTTAAGGGCCTATGGAACTGTAGTGGTTGTTTCACACGATTTCGTAATATCTCCATAACGGTTGTTGCTGCTGTGGTCCATTTGAATGTGCGATTAGTGGCCAGTAAATCGTTTATTGGTGCCTGCAAAATCGTGTATATACAGACTTACCCAATTGCAAATTCCTAAATATTTTCTAAGTTGCCGCCGGGTTTTCGGGATTGGATG